>WKFP01015432.1:800388-929387 GCA_011057875.1 Pterocles orientalis | reverse complement strand
ATGGGTGTCCAGATTACTTAATTGCTCCTTAACCCAGTCTTCATCTACCAGAGCAGACTCCTCCTTTGTTCTGACTTCCTCTGGGGCTACAAGGGTACGGGACTCTTCAGGACAGCCTCCGGCAGTGTAGACAGAGACAAAGAAGGCATTCAGTAACTCTGCCTTCTCTGTATCTTCTGTCACCAGAGCACCCACCTCATTGATCAGTGGGCCTGCATTGCCTCTGGTGTTAGCCTTGTCTGCAATGTATTTGAAGAAGGCAGGGCAAAGGGCATCCCAAATTCTTCTTTCTTCACGTCCTACCTACCCTCCTTACCTAATTGGAAGAATGACGAGCTTCAGTCTTCTGGGATGTCCGTCTTCGAGGATCTTAAAGAAGTTCTTAGTGAGTCTGCTGATTTTAGGGTTTTCTTTTTTTTCCAAGAGTCAAGTGACAGACATCTGCTTTTGGACACATTTTTGGTTCTTCTAAGAAGCTACTTCTGTGACAGATATTGGCTCAATAGCTTTAGAGAGGCTGGAGCTGGAAATTCTAGCACAGGAATGCAAAAGAAGGAGAAAAAGAGGTGGGAAGAGGTCATTAAGAAGGGCTGATTTATCAAAACAAATCCAGGGTTCAGTTAAAAGGAAATGTAGAGAGAGAAGGAAAGGACCTGGAAAATGTGGTCTGCTAGTAAGAACAGGACAGGGAAGAATGAATGGGAAAACAGGAAAAGAGTAGAGGCCTTGAAGGAAACAACTGAAGACAGCAGAAAAGTTCTAGGAGAGATACATTGTGTGTGAGGGATTGGCCAGGGTTAGGAAAAGTCATGACCCAAGCGAGCAGCAAAGGTGTTGTCAGACTTGTGAGAAAGAAGGAGAGGAAGAACACTAAAATAGAGGATTTTGAAAGAGGGAAATTTGTGATGGCAGTAGGAAGTGGGAGTGGTGAGAAGTGTTAGAAATGAGACATGAAAAGTGGAAGGAAGAAAAAAACATACTTTACACTGGTTTTCATTTATCAGTAATTACAGTGGGATAGTACTACTTTGGAGCCCTTTACATTTATAATGGTGTATGTCAATGAAGGATAAATTAAATATCTGATATCTGAAAATCTTGCAAGTGGTGACTTAGAAAGTTAAATATATCTTGTGCAACTTCTATGGGGTTTCACTCGCAATACCACACCAATTACACAGATCTTTCTATTCATAAAACACACTTGTGTAAGCATTACAACTCACAAATGACCCATTCTTGGAAGATGACAAAGAATCCATTGTACAGGGCTTTATAAAACAATTATAACAGGTGAAAAACTTCTGCATTCCTTTTTCATTATGTCTTAGGCACTTCTGGGAACAAGAAAGGTACGGAGTTGCTTATATACCTAACCAGTGCCATGTAATTTTGAGCCTGACAAGCTAGTTAGACCTCAGCTAAGCTGAGAGAGAATAAAGTCCTCATTGTTAAGCCAGAAGGAAAAACTTGCAGCTGCTATATGTTTAGGTAAATACACAGAAAATGGCGATAATTATATGCACCATGAAAACTGCTAGTTTATGCATCCTACCATTTCTGGTCACATCAAACTGCACAGGGCATGAAGAAGTGCAGATTTCAATTTAGGTAATGTATATGCAGTTGGAGTAGAGCAGGGGACCATGACCATGACAATCTATCTCCTGCAGATTAATGTCTGTGCAGGCAGGTATGTCATAAACGACGGCTTAATATGGAGAACCTCTTGGTGTCTCCCTCATTTTCACTAATGCGTTGTGTGTGCTTGTAAGAGATTCACAGTAGATGTAGGGCTATTGCTTTTAAATGTTGCCTCTGACCCAGCTAGTGTCAAAACGTCTGAATGCAGGCTATGCTCTTTTTAAAAAGAGCATCTCTAATGTAATGCAAATGCACATTGTGGGGAAATTCCAGCTGAGAAAATGAGGCCTTATATTTCTAAAACCATATACATGTCAATAGCCCATTATTCTCCAGTTTTAAATGTAATTGCAGCCCAGCTTGGAACGAATTCCTGAAATAATAAAATACACTGAGTAGCAGTTACTGAGTCTTCCAGTTATTTTATGCTCTCCCCTTGCCCTGCAAAAGATTTAAAAAAAAAAATAAAGAAAGAAAGAAAGAAAGAAAGAGAGAAAAAAAGAAAGAAAGAAAGAAAAAGGAAAAGTGAAGCGAAAAAAGTGGAGGAGAGAATGAAGTGAGGAAGGGAGGCAGAAGATAAAAGTGAAAGTCATCTCCTTTTCTTTAATGTGTTGTTGGAACACTCTGTGCAGAAATATGTTTGGCTCCTAGAAGACATTACAACATCAATGTATCTGAAGCTTTTGTATAAATGTGTCTCAGTCCAATTCTGTATGACAAATTATTTCCAAGCAATTAAGAATATTTATAATTGTTTTCTTTGGTTGGAACTTTCTTCTATTTCCAAATTTCTTTTAAGCTAATATTTCCTATAAAGCCCGACCAGCCATCATTTTGAAAGAATTCTGTCTTAGTCATGTGAACTGCTGCTTGCAACCATCTTTTTCTGATAAATTGTGTGCACATAACAGCCTTTCTCTCCAGTACCAGTACATTTTAAGGTATCATTTAATTGTGAAGTTCTCCCTTGCCCCCCAGTCTTTTTTGGAAGAACTCCAAGAAATGTTTTCTATTATTAAAAACAATACAGATTAATGTTGTGGTGGTGCTGAGCTGCAGTATTTCTTTCCTTACCTTACTCTACTTCCCTCCCAGCTTTCTTCTCTTAGCATGAAACCCTATACTTCTCAGTAAATGAAACATAAATGATTCAACTGCCTAGTCCTATCTCAAGGGTGGAGAATGCATACATGGAGGTCCTGAAAAAAAAAAGTATGCAAGCAACTGCTTAAGAAGTTAAAGAATTATTATGCAGTCAATCCGTGATAAACAGTTCTTCTGAATACTAAATTTGAGATATAAAAGTGTGTACTGCAAATGTCTTGTAAAGGCTCAGAAACGAAAACTTAGCTTGTCAGTGGAGGTGGAAACAGGCAATTTCAGCAAGAACCAACTCTCCTGTTTCACAAAGAACAAGAGGTAGCTGCTGATACCATTCAGCATGTGTTATTTCCCTGTTTGTCTTCTTTTACCTTCACTTAAGGGAATCTGGGGTCTTTCTATGTGATTTATGGAGGTTCTGTTAATTATTTAATCCTTTCATCTTTCTTTAATTTATGTCATAGTGTAAGCATAAATCCCACTTTTTATCTGTTTCTCATCAAGCTGCATTTCTGTCATTGTTTGTAAGCCTGAGGACAGACAAAACTGTAAAATTAACTGTGCTTCAGTCTTTGAAAGAAGAAAATACAGATAAAACCAGTCTCCTCAGGACTTAGTGCCTCTGGTAGTTGATTAGTCCCTGCAGTAGGGAAAATTAAATTTTGTGGTTGAGACACAGCATGCTTGGATGGTTTAATAATGCTGTGGCCATCATCCAATGGCTGACAACCAAGAACTGAGGTACTTTCTGTTCTTTACTCCCTCATGCAACACCTGAAAATCCCGGGGCAAATCAAACAGCAAATTAAAGCTCAAAAAAACCCCTCACCTGCAAAGCACATATAAGGAACTCATTTTAATGCTTTCAAGCTGAAGTCATTGGGACAGGAGCCCAAGAAAGAGTGACAAAGGTATCTTGGTAAGTTCTTAAAAGCACCTTTTTTCAATTTGTTGTAGCTTTAACCATGCTTGCTGTTTTAATGTATTTCTGTTTCCAGTTCATGTATCAGTCAGTCAAAGTCAAACAGCTACTAAAAGCAATCAAGTCACATGAAAAATTTCGAAAAGCCAAATCAGTGATTAAAATAAAGATACAAATGAGGGTTGAGGCTTCTCAAAAGTAGTTGTATGAGGAATTTCCTCCTGACAGATAAGCCCAGTCTAGCACCCAGTGTGCACTCTGTGCTGCATCTTGATTCTTAACCAGCCAGTGTGGTGGTTTGCCCGACACATACATCACCTGTGTGTCAGGGCTGGATGACTCTGGTGGCCACATCTGCCAAGCAAAGAATGGCTTTGTTACCTGACAAATGAAAGAAGTCAGCTTTTTTGACATTGGCTCTGGTACTGTGAAGATAAAAAGAAAGAAGTGTTCAGTGAAGTGTGAGGTTTGATTTGGATTATGCTATGTAGAAAAAACTCTCAAGACAAAAATACTATGAAATTGCATTTTTGTGGCCTCTATAAGGTTTTTTTTGCTACATTGTTCTTAATAAAAAACACAGGAAATTTGGATGGGAAGAAAACAGACATTTTATACTTCAGTGCTGAGAACATGGTGGATATTTTTCTACCTAATGAAAATACCTTTAGATCCACAGTTTTGGCAAGTTCTGTTTGGAATTTTGCTACTTTTCCCCTTTAATGCTACATTTCCTGGGGAGAAAGGTGATGTTTTCTTTTGGATCAGACATATTCTCAGAATAATCTTGAAGAAACAGCTGTCAGCTTTGTTCTTTTCTGGTTTAGACTGAGCTTCAGTCACAAAGAGAGCAGTTTCTTTTTTTATCATTCACTGCAGTGTAGTATCAGAAAGCTCCAGTACACTGTTGACTTAAGAACTATACTCTGTTGCCATTTTTTGTCATTGTTTTGCTTGAAGCAGGCTGGATAGAGGAGAGAAATGAGGACTGTCTACATTAGTGGTAGTCCTTTCGGTCAGGTCTCCAAATATATAGCCTTCAAAATTGTTTCCCTGCCTTTAAATTCTGTTTATTGGGAGTGCTTGGTAGAAAACCCTATGCAATCACACTGTTCTGCTTGTTGGTTAGCCTGTGCCGTCACCAGCAGGCAACTTCAGAAAATTTGAGAAAGAAAGAAGAGTATCAGTGATATTAAGCCTTCATTGACTTTTCCGAAAACAGGCAACCGGATGGGGAAGACAGAATTAAAATCTTAAATCAGAAGGATAAGCAGTTGCAACTCAGTGTCCTTTCTGTACTGGGAGGCTGTTCCATCAAGAAGTTTGACTGCTCAAGTGAAGCCAGAGACTACCTTGAATCTGCTATGGCATGTCCTAAGTCTGGCTAACCAACTTGGAAACAGATGCAGAAAAGAGCTGAGAAAATCATGTATGTGAAACACCAAAAAATGCTAAAGGTACTGGGAGATTTGTGTTTGTGAACTTAAAAACAGACTGATAGAAGTAAGCTGGGTTTTTTGTAAAGATAAAGAGGTTCTTTGAAGCCATTTCTACACCATACAATTGAGTAGCACTGGATTAGGAAGTAGCTGAAACTTGAGCTCAGATTTCACCTTCCAGAGCCCTTCTGCTTCATGTCTTTAGGGACCTGCATACATGATTTGGTGCTTCACAGGTCCCCAGGGTTAAAATGTTAAAAAAAAACAAGCTGGAGATGAACTTCGTGGTTTAATACTATCTATTATTAATCTAGATAGGTGTTTATTTCACTCCTTTGTTATGATCAGCTCTTTGATCCAGCAAATATCCTCACAATTGCTGGTTTAGATAGGGTTATTATGCCATCTTCATTTTACAGGTGGTGCCCAAAGAGTGGGACTGTGCAAATGATGTTCTCAAGATTGTACAAGACATATGTGACACGGATAAAATATCTATCCTGAATGCAAATCAGCAACTTAATCTGATATGACAGTTTTTCTGGGCCTGCCAGACTATCTCTTTTGGTGATTTATGTGTCTCAGGAGTCTGGTGGAATGAAACAAAGGATTCCCACAGGAAAGCAGAAGGTGCCATCAGCTCCCAGTGAAGTCAGTGTGTAAAGCAGTGTTACCTTCCCACGTGCATCTGGACCAAAGTACATAGTTTGAAAACCACACTATTTTTATCCACATATTTTTGCACGTTAAAGTGGTGGGGTTCTTAGTTTAACCCCTTTGTTGATTTCATTGTTAGTGTTTATAAGCACGCAGCAAGATTTCACTATCCTGTTCTGATGTGTTTTGCCCAGTTTAGACAATGTTCTTATATTTTTACCCAGCCTTCTTTTCGTTGTTTAGTTTTTACTCTAATGGCAGTCCTGGTTTCTCTGCCTCTCAGAACGGTTGATGTTGTGCATACTCTCAAGAGCATTTGCTAGTGCAGTCACTCCTCGAACTCTCAGACCTATTGGTAATGCTGTTTTCACAAGGGTGATTTGCATTCAGTCTAGAATGTAGTCCAGTACGTGCCCATAACATAAAATGTGCTTGTTATGAATGAAGTGTATGCAGAGCTTCTTAAGAATTCACCCAACATAATTAGAAACACCCTGGTTCATCTAAATGTTATCCAAAGGCTAAATATCTGAAGCATTAATTGAAAAAGCTCATTAACTTTAAATACAGCAAAAGTTGTTGAAAAAAAATCTCAGTGGAAATAGTAGATTCTCCATGAAGACCAAAAATAAAAGCATTCAAGTCTGAAGCTATTAATCATAAAGTCGACTTGCATACTTGTGCTACTTTTGAAGTAAGACTGAGTGCTTAATTAAAAAAAAAAAGAAAAAAAGAAAAAAGAATGGAAACTTGTGCATGCATGCTAAATAAATTTTGCTATTTTGTTGCATGTTCAGTTGATCTCACATTCTTAAAGGAGCCCAAGATAAAAAGAACCGCTTGATGTAGGAGCACAGTAGACAGGTCTACAGTCAACTTGGAACAAACTGCTGATTATGTGTGATACTTGTCCACAATATATTAAACAAATACCCCTTCTTATTGAACATCACATTAGCAAATAAGCCACCATGAGAAGAAAATTCAAAATGTGTATATATGAAATTCGTTATGACAGCCAACAGAATTTAGTACCCAGAGGTAAACAACTATTAAAAAATAAGTAGTCTTAGTGTGCAATGATGCAGCCAGGGAAAGCCTGTATGACATGGATTGTATTGACAGTAAGTCTCCAGCTGGAGGAGGAGAATTGAGGGGACAACACCAGTGAAAGGTGAGAAACTAGTAGCATTGACAAACTTGCATAATTTTTACATGTGCTACAGAATGGCCAAGACTAGCTGCCACTATCACTTGAGTTTCTGAAATATTACTGGGTAAAAAATCAGCCTGATTGCTGCAAAAGGATTTGGTGCAATGTTGATGTTGATATAATAGACACGGAACAGTGTGTGTTACTTATGAAATACAAGTGAAAATAGAGCTTTTACAACTTCTTTGACATTATCCTTCTCTTGTGAAGTAAAGGAGAAATGAAAATCAACTAATGCTGTTACAGAAGTGACTGTGAAAGTGACACCAAGACAGATTCCAACGCTAAGCTTTTTTTTCTGGTTTTTTTGTTGGGTTTTTTTGTTGTTCAGATGCACATGAATTAGTCTGGAAGTACACACCAGAAAAATTAAAGAATTAATGTCAGACAACATTGGAAAAGTATAAGTGTGCCTTACAGCGTCTGACAGATCTGGAGGGGTATTTCAGAAAGAATTTAATATGCCATCTTAATGTCTGAGCAGTATTCTTCTGCCAGTTTTTATGTGCCAAACCTCTGAACTATGACAGTGATCACAATTCATTTAAAAATTACTCTAGCTCAACCTCAACAATCAAGAGTCATTACTTCCAAATTATTTCAGTGGGAAAGCATATAGGACCAGGCTTCAAACTACAATTGTCCTTCCTAAAAGGAAGAGCCCTTGATATTAAATTAAAAACAATATAATCCAAATCCAACCTCCCTTCTCCTTTCCTTTCCCAAAGAATGATCTATTAGAAATAAATTTCTGAGACAGATATATATAGTACGTCACAATAAAACACTACTAACATTAATTAGTAAAAATGAAAGTAAAGGTAAGTGTTTTCAGGAGTTTCATTTTTTAAACCATAAAAATATAGTGAAATCATAAGAATTAATAGTACTAAAACAGTCTTTCATTTGCTGATTTTTACATAGTACTAAAACTCCAGAAGAAAAATGAAAAACTGTATTTTTACTTCTGCTAAAATTCATTTTCAGACCTCCTAAAGAAAAGAGAAAGTATGATTGAAGAAATATAAAAGTCTTAATATAAACTAATAAAAATGTAGACACATACAAAATATTATTTAAACAAATAGAAACTGCTACATAAATGTGCTATTTGCTCTTCAGATAACTAAGCCATTCTCATTTTTAATGATAGACAAGCTTGATTTATTAGTCCTGAAGCTGGCAGTCCTGCTGTTTTCTTTCACGTTGCTAATTTTCTCACATTGAAGCTCTCAAGAAAATATTGTACCCTTATAAGGATAGCATACTTCATTCACAACTTCTGAGCAATATTTGGTTTTTTTCATGGTAGTCACATGTTGTGAAAGTCAACAATTTTTAAAACTGCTATAAAATCTACTAAAAATATTCAGTGGCTGTTTGTTTGGTAGATATTTAGTAATTAGTAGATATTTTAAGATTAGTAGATATTAAGAACATGTGACTGCTGTTGTGCTTAAACTTGTCATGTAGAAACTGAGGTCAGTATTTTTAATTGTGCATGCTTACAGTTAGCATAAAATCATAAAATTTAGATGCCTAAACACGTTAAATCAGGCTGCTTGCTTTACTGCCCAAACAACTAAGCTAGTGCCTAATTAGAAGCCTTCAAATAAAAAAAACAAAAAAAGAAGAAAAAAAAAAGTGAGCTCTTTGTTGTCTTCTCTACTACTGAGGGTAGAATGTGCAAAATTGTAAATGGGATTGGTGGACCTAATCTGTCGTTCAAAGAGGTCACTTTTACCCTCCTTCCTTGTAGTTTTTTATTTAGTACTCATTAAATTTGTCCTGTTAACGAAAATATTTGAGGAAAAGTCAAATGGAGGTATTTTCAGTCTTTTTTGATGAAGTTCCTAGTTATATCTAATCTTTGTACACCTGAATACTTGGTTGGAATGTGACAAGAAATGTGAACACAAAATCTGTTTGACAGTTAATAAATCTGGCTTCTATCTTTCTCTTGTTGGGAAGCAAATCAAGAATTTTTCAATCTGGCATTCTTGTATATAGGCAAATATGAAACTCCTTCCTGTTTAAAAACATACAGGAAAAAATATTTCAGGTATCAAAAATTTGCTGGACTGCTTTATTGACTCTCTTCTTACTCTAAAGTGGGTTTTCATCTAACTTCTCCTGGGAGAGGTTGTTCAGGTTCTTTTGCCACTCCTTCTTCTTTTAACATGGTAATCCCCTAATTGGTGAACAGAAACTACACCAAATCCGATTTGACCAGACTAAATACTGGATTCAAGACCAAATGCTTGCAGAAGTGCTGGTCTTAAACATGTATCATGGGAGCTGGTTCACCAAAACACTTTGCAAGTAGGTTTAGAAAAGTTGCAATTAAAGAGCTCACTTCTACCATCATGCTCAATTTGCAATCAAAGAGGAAAAAGCTCCAAATTTAGTGACTACTTTAATTCAAGAGTGTTTTTATCCACATGTAGTCAAAGTGAGACAGCACTTGCCTTAAGAATGGAAAGTCAGTTAGACGCAATGTTCCCTGAAGATATTACTTTCATGTAAACATCCATCCTTCTTCCTCCTTGAAGGATGGTTTATTTCTTTTTCAGTTAAGGCTCAGGTTGCAAAGGAACTGGGTGTGATATTTACATGCCTCAAGGTAAACGTAATAATACACACTTAAACATTTTCGCTGAAAGGTAAAGCCTTACCTAATCAAACCAGAAATCACACCCCCTGCACCATATGCTGGAGGCTTTTAAGACCCAGAAAAACTCCAGAAAAATTGCTGATTTTGGAAGGGTCTCCCTTTAGACAGAGCAAAAGAAATTTTCTGGAAAGTTGGTACTAGGATTAAAAAGCCCGTGTTCTTTTTTGGACAAATGCTAAAATAAAAATGCTTGAAACATTGTGTGAGAAGGATCGTTCTGTATAGTACTTAAGTTACCAGGGTCTTGATTGGTTTTATTTTGAGGTTTTCTTACATGTTTTATGAGAATTAATGTGCATGCTTCAAACAGTTAACGCCTTCCTGAACCCTGAAACGGCTTTTGGAGGCAGGACGGGGACAGTACAAATCCAAGAAGAATAAATTTTACCTAATTTAGACTGAGTTTTGAGAAATTGCAAACCAACAAACAGTTTAACGAGTGCTAACTGTCTAAAATATGATTGATACTCATAACTTTTTGCAAGCTTTATAACAGCAAGACTGTCACTTGCTACGGTTACCCTGATGGTAGGTTTAAGCTGTAGTCCTGGTTGGCCTGGTATGTCATGTCGTGTTCCAAGCAGTGAAGCTTGCTACAGGGACTAATGACATGATGGAAAGGAAGGTGACAAGGGACAGAAATAAATACGAAAGCAGGTTACTGGAACTAATGACTAATCAAGCAGTATTAGATTTTTCATGTGAGCTCATTCTACAACCAGGATTGAACAGCAAGGAAATATGGTTCAGATTAGATGTTTTTGCCAGCCAGTCTGAACTCTCTCCCTTGTCAAAGAAAAAGGATATGAATTTTGCCCAGCATCTTGTGGAGCATTGTTACTACAAAGCCATTGACCTTTCATACCACATTTTTGGTTTAGATATTGCTGTCTGAAGGTTTGATTAGTAACAAGAAAAAAAGTGCCTCTAGAACTGTATTAAAGTAATACATATATTTGAACTACACAGAGTTCCTCTTTGTTCACCACTAGCACAGTTGTTTGTTGAAGAGACTTAAAAGGGTAACAAGAATGTCCTGAACAGTCCTCACCAAATCCTTTTAAAAAAGAGTTTGGTCTGAAAAGCAAAATGGTGAAAAATGTCCCTCTCTTATTTCTAAATTAGATCTATTCTCTGGCTGAAATCAGCTGCATCCACACTTTTCTTGCTGACCAGAAGGTAAGTTTTTAACTATTTGACACGTATGTGATTTGTAGCCAATGATGAAAGGCTCAACTAAAGAAATGTCTCTGTATATGGAAGAGAAATTGAAGTATAATCTGGTTTTTTTCTGACTAATTTCTGACTAATTTCATTTCTTTTTTCTGTATTAAATAAAGATCTGCAACTGTAAACAATTAACAATTGTGTTCATAGTGCATGAATCATGAAACAAGCTGATTGTTCCCTAGCTGGATCAGTTTTTGCAAAATAAAGAGGAAAAAAGGTCTATTTATGTTCAAAAAAACAAAGCATATGTAACTCAGTGAAAACACAAAGCAGGTTTGTTGCATACACACCATTTTTACAGTCATTTGTGTGACCATAAGCACGATTTAAGATGCAATCTATAGGTCTAAGTGGTGAACTCTACCATGTAGTAAATGAAATGGAAAGAGACAGATTACAACCTTCTTCTTTAAGTCACTGAGCCAAATTCTGCTGCAGCACACGGGTACAATGGGAGCTGTTTCACCATCTGTGAAGACAGGAGATGGCCTTCATATGCAGATGACAACCAAAATCAGGTGATGACGAAATGACCGAGTAGATTTATAACTTTTTTCTTCAGTGATCACCTCTTCAAAATAGTCTCTACTTATCTCATCTGCAGTAGTAGGGACACTGCCACTAACAAGTATCAGAAGGCAGAAGTAGAAGGAAAGAACAAGATATTGATAGAGGGAAGAAAGTGCTGTTAATCAGATGTGTCAAACAGGTGGCCTTTGAAGTAGACAGAAAACCATGGAGGCTAATAACTACATTTTGCTTCACGTGCTGTTGTTGGGAAAGGTAACTGAGAGCATTTTGTTATCATGACTGGCTGTCAACTCTATACGTTCTCATGGAGAGGACCAAAACTATTACTAGCAAAGATACTTCCTTCATCCTGGTCTACAGCAGTGTAAAAAAAAAAAAATATTGTGGCTGGTCCCCCAGAGGGTGTATTTTATTGTTTTGGACCCAACAGGAGAAACTGCAGGGGACCCTAAATATTGACTTCCTCAGGTTCTTCAACTTGATAGTGTCATATCTTTGACATAGGAAAAATAAATATCTGTTAGGAAATAAAGAAAGCAAACAGGCCTGGCATGATTATTAACTATGACTTGCAGTATGAACACAGAGAATTGAAAAGTTATATTCCTGGGTCAGTACTGGTCTTGCATCTCAGGATACTTGGTCCTGGAATTGAAGATGTCTCTTTGCCAGTATTCATGGTTTAGAAATAAGTGAGGGTTCTTAGCCATTGGTTTCACAGCCTTGACCCTGCTTGAAGCTTTGTGGTCAGTAGAAAAATTACCCCTTGCTATGGGCAAGGGCTTTGGCCCAAGTATATGTTGTGTATATTCCACTGATGGAAACAAGACATCCCAGTCCTACCAGCTATATCTAAAGCACCTCATACACCTTGTTCCTGCTTGACCTCAGCTGCTATAGGCCCATCTTTTGTTCAGGCTCCTCAATCCAAAGGACAAGTAGAACATGGTATCCACTTCTGTGTAGTACCTCATGTTACACCTACCCTGTTTTCCGAGTACACAGTTTTTGAGATGCTCCTCTATTCTAAGTCATCCTCTAGTTAAACTGGAACAAATAAAGGCATTGCGCGTCCCAGGATTTACTTGAGATTTTAAACCAGAAATCATAGAACATCCCTTACATGGACAAGTCAGAAATTTTAATTTTCTCTACCAATCCATCATAAAGTCATGGATCAACAACCTAAATGTGGCTAAATTTCAACAAACAAACAAACACACAAACAAACTGAAACTTTCTTAAAAAGTGGTCTTTGGTCTAGACAAAATGTTGAACTAAGACTCTGAAAACACAATAAAAACCCCATCTTGTGCCACAGATGCTGGCTGATCTGAGGCATGTCACTTAGTTTACACATATTTATCAGGATATAAGTTTCATCAGGATAACATACCTCAAGTGCGTGTATTGAGGATAAAACTGATTCATGATTACTATCTTCCTGAATATTAAGAATCAGTCCAGTGAAATGAACTGAGATAAAATGCAAACTGCACAAGTTACATAAAAGAGTCTGAAAATTTTTCTGAATTTCTACTTGTATAACCTGCTAAGTTTCCTTAACACTGTGTCTATACCTAGAACTATTTTCATAGATCTGCCACTGATTCAGTACGAGCCCTTGTAAACTCAGATCAGGACTTTGTACTGCTTCCTAGTTAATGCTGCTGTCCTCATTTTGTACACCTGTTTTTTTGCACTTGCCACTGTACACAGTCTGTAAAGTATATAAGGGCATGGTAGACAAAACAGTATAGAGCAGGAACATTGCAAAGACTGTAAGGACAGCAAGATGCAACAAGTGTAAAACTTAGAGTGTGATCTTGCAGTGGTCGACATCACTGAGAGAAATATCCAACCACTTAAATGAAGTCTAGGAACTAATAGTGACTAGATATGTTCAGAGAGAGAATTCACAACTACATTTATCCACTTCGCAATACGAGTGTATTTTCCTGTTGATTCCTAGATGAGACTTCTGATCATTCAGGATGTTACTGGCAGCTGTATCCTCATTTCAAAATGTGCATATAACTTTCAGGCACTAACGACACACTAGTATGAGTGTGTTTCAGTAACACTGATAACACTTGTCTATTTCTTACCCATTTGTGAGAAAAAGACATGAGTATTTGAGAGTGCATATTTAGTCTGCAGAAGCACATGCTGGTTAATCAAAATATGTTCATAATCACCAGATGCAATGAATGCATATTTTTAGGTATCTGTTCTGATTTAGAAAAGAAAGGAAAAAATCTCAGAAATCTTATATATCATGTGTCTAACTCCTCCGAAATAGCAGTGTGAATATACGCTGGGAATACCTGCAAGATCATCCTGATGGTCTGATTCAGATTTCATGGCATTTTAAATCAGAAGTTACTCTGAATACACTAACAACTGAATAGTTTTCAGAAAAAAAATACTTTTTTTGTGTCTTTGGCTTCAGCTTTTGATTAAATGGAACTTTGAGAAAGAAACACTTTCTACTATTTTTTTAACTTTACTTAAATTCTAGGTAATTGCTTATGGTGAAAAAATGTTGACTTCAAACTGGAAATATGTGAGTATTTATTAATATTTTTCAGGACATAATAAAATGTGCAGAAGGGGAGGAAAAGAGGGGAAACATCTTTGGACCAGCTCTAACACTGGAGTTATGCCAGTGTAACAGAAAGAGGACTGATGATTTCTTGTAACTGAAAAGCATGATCATGCACAATGTTGTTGTACTAACAGCAGGTATGTTGTTTTAGAAAATGGCGCCTGAAAAAACTTGCATCGTCACTCTCAGTTCTAGAGGTTTAGAAATTAATGTGTTATTAAAAAGGTTCATGTCTTAACAAATGCTGAGAAAACAGAAGTAATGGCTCCTTAGAGAAGACTAATACCTGTATTTTTTCATATCATTGATTGCAGTGGTATGGTGCTGCTTCTGTTATTTCACCTCTGATTACTCCAGGATTGGAAGCCTTCAGTCATTGTGAGTTTAGCAGCTGCAGGATCCAGATGTGCAGCCCTTGGAATGAATCCCTCTGGCAGTGGCAGCTGGCCACCACTTTCCCTTTTCTGTTTTTCTCAGCAGATGTCATGTGATTGTGCTATGCATGACAAAAACATTATTCATTTTCACACTATTTTCTTGTAACAATGGGAAACTGACTCACTGTGGCAAGTTTTTGATGTGGGAGAGGAACAAATTATACACAGAGGTCCTGTTTCTCTTGCCTGCTTTGCTCTACCTTCTTTGACCTGAGTGGATTTAGCCTTGATTTAGAATTCAGCCCTCCTCTCCACTTTTTTAATAGTGATGAATGCCTCTGTCAACTTTCAGAAAAACTGACCTAGACAGAACTAGGGCTGAGAAGGAGATTCTCATAACTTTTGAAACAGTTTGCTAGTAGAATTTAAACCAGAGTTAAACTATCTAAAAGTAACACTGGAAAGGAAAAACAATTGTCTCAGTCATCCTGGAGAATATGGATGGGCGCGAAATGGAACAGCCTGTGTAAAAATAAAGACATAGATAATAGAGAGTGATTTTAAATTAGGCTACAAATACAAAAATTAGAAAAAAAAGCAGCTTTTAAACTGACTTCTGTCCAGAACAATGACTAAGAAGCAACATATAGAGCAGAGCCCAGAACAGTGTGCCCTGCTTATTATTCTGTGGCACTAGGCATTGACTAGTCCAGATAATCTAACCATGGATAATCCAGAGTTCACTACACAAGTATTTATTGCATAGTCCTTCATTTGGGTTTATTCCTTTCTTGGATTGTGATCGGTTCAACTGCATAGAAAACAAGAATGAATTTGACCTAATTCTCCTGAGTTTTCTAATTAAAATCAAGTTTTAACTGAAATTTATTAGGGAAAGATAAAATCTCACCAGTCGTTTTCTGTTAATAGCAGGGAATGCTGTGAATTTCTGGGCTCTTCAGTAACTGTTCTTATGACATACGCAATTGAATTAGCAGGGTTGCTGTCTGCAGTTGATATTCAAATATGCACTAGTCATCTCTGTCCCAGCTGCTTCATCTAAAAAGGGGACTGAAAAGGGAAAAAAAATACATGGATTTTGCTTGTTAATGTGTGATCCTGGATATAATTTGAATACTTGCCATGCATTATTCTGGTGGACAGTTTTGATTCTCATAGAAGTAATTTCTCCGTGCATCCTTTTGATTAGTCTGAAAGAGGAATATTCTCTTTTCCCCTCTGCGTATGGCAAGAGTGCTTTACATCATTGGTGACTGATAGTGTGTGGCGGGTTGGCCCTTAGCTGGGGACCAAACCACACATACCCGCTCACACTGTCCCTGCCCCCACCCAATGATAGGGGAGAAAATTAAAGAGATAAATGGCAAAGAGGACTCGTGGGTTGAGATAAGGACAATTTAATAACTAAATTACAATAATATTGGAAATAATACTATATACAAAGATGCAATGTGATACACAGTGATACTGCCCCTCCCCACCTGATGACCAAAGGCCCAGCCCACTCCCAGCCAATGGCCCTAAAGGAGGGAGAGAATAGGTGATACACAATTATGCTGCCCCCCCGAAAAGGCTCGGCCTGTTGACAATGATACTGCCCTCCCTGAAAAGGCTCGGCCTGTTGACAATGATGCTGCCCCCCCGAAAAGGCTCGGCCTGTTGCCAGCTAATAATCCCCAGAAACCGCACAAACGATTCCCCCCAGAAAGGGGGGGAAAAGTGGGGAAAGGGGGTGAACCGCTCCCGGAGGCACTCACGGAACGGAGATAACAGCCCAAGCGTCCCAGCCCGAGAGCTGACCGAAGCAGGAAGAAAAAACAGCTAATGATCCTCCTGGAGAGGGAGGATGCCAAAACTCACGGAACGGAGATAAACGAGTGTCCTGGGCCGAGAGCTAACAGCGACCGTGGGGGGAGGGGGGGAAAGGCCTTGGGAGAGCGAACGCAGGCTCCCCAAAGCGAGATGAATCCGGAACCAAAAAGGAAGTGAAAAGACAGCTCTCCTGCAAGAGTCCTCTCCTATATACTGGGTATGACGTGCATGGGGTAGAATAACTGGTCAGTCTGCTTCTCAATCTTGACTTAAAAGCAAATCCCAAGCTAGAAGCCGGGCTCTCTCTCTGTCTATTGAGAGGAGAGAGGCTGAATGTATCTCGTCCTTGAGAACAAATAGCAACATCCTAGCAATAGCTATAAACGTTCTTCTCTTATCAATTCTCTCCTGAGCAGGAATCCAAAACATAGCTTTTTGCTAGCTATTTATGAAGAGAAGGGAAAAGGAAAAAAAAATTAACTCTGCTCTGCTTAATCCACGACAGTTAAGCATAGATGTGATCCAGAAAATATTCTCCTGTTACAAAATCAGCAGTATGCCAGTTTCTATTATCTCTGTTATGGTCATGTACAAAAGCTTTAATCAAAGATAAATGTCTCATTCCCTGAAGCACTATAAACCCACCCACAGTAAAAAGTCAGCCATTTAAAGTATCAGGTATCTGTAGGCATAACTACTGGTAAAGTTAAAGCAAATTAATATGTGACGTTTTAATCATGATTAAATTTAATTGTGTCAGTGCTGTGCGAACACACACAAATCACGGTTATTTTTCCAAAACAGTTGAGACATTCAGATTTCAGTCACTACTTGATGCAAGATGCCCAAGCTTGTCAATCAGTACTGATGTATCCAATACCTTTAAATGGATCTATACATCTGTCTGTATATGTCTGTGAAAAATAATATAATTGAAGATGCATTGATGATCCCCTATCAAACAGGCAAATCTACAAAGATATTAATAGACAGATCTATGGATGACCACTTGCGTAAGAAAGAAACAGTACAAAGTGGCAATTATTAGGTAAGATTAACAAAACATACATCAGACAGAACAACGATTATATTTAGCCTGGAGGGGCAAAGTACAGGGAAAAAAAACTCTAAAACAAGACTTGTAAAGAAAAACTACTGAATATACACAGTGTAGAGGAAGTAAAACAGGTTCTAGAGAAATGACCAGGGATGGATAAAACTTCTGAAAATATTATGAAACCTAATAACAGCTCTGAAAGCCCTTGCAAGGTATTAAAATAGATATTAGATAGCCAGATGGGAGATATTGGAGGCCCCATGCCTTCAATGTGCTCTCCATCTGATTAATAAAGTTCAGCTCATGGAGAGATTTTGTGTGTGTGTGGTGTCGCCCCCCGGAGGGTGGAGGGGAGAAGGTAAGCAAGTGGTGGTGTAGCTGCCTGCCAGGGTAAAACCGCAACAGTGATGCAGCTAGAGATCATATCACCTCTGCCTGTCAGATGGAAAAATGTGAATCTACAAATATATATAATATATGGTGTAGGGTTTTCTTCTGCATATTCTGACCAGAATATGAACAAAATACCATGAATATGAGTGTGATATATACAAGGGTGATGGAAGAAACTCTGCCACAGAACATTTTCGTATTTCTAGACCAAGAGAATCACAAACATAGAATCCTATGAATTTTATGACAGCAAATGAAACTTTCTGCAATTTGAATCATGACATTTTGAGTTCTCATTTCATAATTGTATTTTAAAGTGTGAGGAATTAAGCATAATTGCTACCTAAACTAATTTAACTATATATGTCAAAAAGCAGTGAGACATGCTCTTAAAAATCTTGCACGCGCAAGAAAAACCAAGTGGACAAAATGTGTTGAAAAAATAGGAGTCGCTTAAAATGAATGCATTTGTTGTACTGCCTTGTTGATAGAGATGTTCTGACTGTGTGTAAAAGATATTCTATATGGTAACAGCATACTTGGACCGACTTCTATTCTAAGAGAGGTCATTATTTGCCCTTTTCTGCAATTCAGAACAAAAACTGAAGAATGTTCATTACACAGACTGATTACCCTGATTTTTCATATGACTTGTAAAGACTAAAGTGTTGAGTGCTCATATGTGCTGAAATACACAAGCTCCATATACAACTGACATTTTAATATTTGGGGTTGCACAATTAAAATGTGAAAGTGAACTGTGGAGAGGAGTACCTGCAAGGCTCTGCAAACGTCAACTTTGTACCTCAACTTTTTTACTTAGGTTGTAAATGATTTGGTGAAGAAGGCAGTAAAATTTGCTGGTGACAGAAAATAGGAAAAGGAAGAAACTTCTACAAATGCACAGGAACAAAGCAGACAAAATAGTTTGCACGGATTACTCTCAAGTGGCTCATCCATCTCAGCAGAAAGGAGTACAAGGTAATTAGACTAGGGGTTTAAATAATCGGACAACACCAGGCGGGAGTCACAACATTGAGTATCTGTGTGGTTTGAACACATGCAATAGTAGGTTAGAGCAAATTAATATATGAAGCTCCTGGACAATGGGAGCTATATGGACTGCAATTCTGAACAACTGCCATTTTACATGACTATTTTTTTTTGCAGCTTGTAACATTTATTTTTACAGCCTCATAAATCCTTGTGACCTTTGTTTGTGACTATAGTTTGTGACTATAAAATTCCTTATCCTCTATGTATTGAAAATACTCTAAATGGGTATAAGCAACCTGAAGATCCTGACAAGGAGAGAAAATCAGAGGTTTAGATTCTGAAATCTTCTTAATATTGACATCTCTGAGGATAACATGACTAGAATTTTGAGATTGTACTTGATCAGTGTGGCCAGAAGATAAACTGGCACCGAATACTTCCATGCAACAGATATGGCTACAGTGGAAGTGCACCAGGCCTAATTGCATAATGACGGTTGGTTGGGTTAAAAAAAAAGAGAAGAAAGGGTCCGAAATGTGATTTTTGCTTCTGTTTTTTGTAATGGGAAAATTATATTGTTAGGAGCCTGAGAATAATTTTATCTGCACTGTTCTGGTTCTGTGGGCTTTATGATTATAGGTACACAAATTCCCACAGTTCTGGCCCTTCTGACTATATTTAAGGTGTGAAATATTATTATATATAAACTGCAGAATATTACAAATTAATGCTAACTACAAAGTCCTGAAGGGACCAGGATTTTAATGCTAATTGTTATAAAATAAATATCACAGGTTTCACAAGAAATAACTAAGTTCAGAAGTTATTGTGGCTGTGGCAAAAATCCGTGCATGTATGTGAATTTATAGCTCATTAAATTATTGTTTCATCTGTCCAAAAAATACAGGAGTAAACAGCTACTACAACAACAGTGTCTGATGGACAGAGGCATCTCACACTGTTCTAATGTAATTAAACACATAACAAAGCAACTGTATATCTGTGACATGATGAGCAGCACAATACTGGAACAGCTACACACAAGAGATTTGTCTAATAGCATAAAAAGTGATTTCCAGAGATTTTCAAGATTTTTCTGTGTTTCTCAGAGAACTATGCTATTTATTATTTATTAGTATCTAAACGGTCATTGACTTGTGCCTGAAAATGCTTGCATATTGCCAACGTCACTTATTTGTCTAATTCTAGCATAAATGAAGGTTTGACAGAGCACTCTTAATTTAGTCCATCATTTTCTAAATAATTTATTTGTCCTCCATTCATTTAATTAGGGAGCAGAAACAATACAATGTTAGATGATGAATTTGAAAAGTAAATAGAGAACAGAATGAGGGAAGTCTGCAAGAGAAACAAGTATATCATGATCAACTCATTATCTTACATTTACACACATTGTGCATCTAATTATGATTTGCAGAAAATGTTTCAAAAAAACAGAATTTGTTCATAAACAAGCAGCCAAATATGAAATATCACACCCTGTGCATACCTTAGTTTCATTGCCCTGTTTCATTGACCTGTTTCATGAGTGAAAAAACAAACTAAGTGATGAAATGCTATGTCACTACAACCAAATGTGCCTCTAGCTTTGTAGGCACAACACCTATGCCAATATGAACCTATTACAGCATTAACTTTGTCTGATTGATCTGAAAGTAAGAGTTAAAAACAAAGTCCAACATGTTGCTCAAAATGTCAGTCTATGTAGCATGAGGTAGGTCTGGGAAATCCAAGGAGAAACAAAAAAGCTGTATCGTCAATTCAGAAGTGCTTTTAAAGCTTCTCATGGTAGAAGGAGAGCCAAAGCCAAAGCTTTAATAAAATTTGACTTTGTGCCATATTCATTTCCTGTATGACAAATACTCAAACTCCTCTGTAAGCAGTGTGATATTGTAAAAGGATAAGGCAATGTCACAAGTCATGTAGAAAAACACAAATTACAATTTTTATGAGACTTGTGTATTTAAGGAAAAGGAACTCTAGAAAATGTATGCAAAAAGTATTATGGTTTTCTCACTTTAAAGTTCTAAGAGAGAAATTCAGCAGAGTTACCTTGCAATTATGTCACAAAATACAACATACTTCTTTACCAAATTTCATTTTAATTTTCTATATGAACCAGTTTTGCAGAATTCCTGTTGTTCATAATTTTCCACGAAATTAACTTTTTAAAATTTTCTAAAAAAAGCAGAAATACAGAAGCTGCAATTTTTACTCTTGTGTAAATGACAGTACCTATTCTACAATGAGGCTGAACTTTTTAAATGCTAACATGTTACTTAGCCTTTGCAAAACTTAAATAATGAAAAGCTTCTCAAAGCTACTAAAACCATTCTGATGTTTCGAATTGGAAAAAGAAAAAATAATTTTCAAAATTTCCCAGTTAAAAATATATGCACATTTTTATTCAGAGCTCTTTAAATATTTAATTCTATATAATTTCATTATGTTATTTTACTAAATATTAGGATATACCATATTTTATATATATCATTAACTTGTCAAAATGCTAGTTGAAACAAATTGAAGGAAAATGTAACTAATCTAAACACCAATTAATATGATTATTGTTTAATTGAAATTATGTTTCAACTGTATTTATAATATTTAATTTTAAATGTGCTAGGTTATGTGATTAAAAGCTAACCATAGGGAACGCAGGGGCCCAGCAAAGATCATGGGAACAACACAGGCAGAGGAGCCTGGTGACCTCATAACTGAAACGGAGTTCACATAACCATCTTCTGCAAAGACCATCAGAGGAGACTGATTAGACCATTGACCCCAGTGGGAAACACGCCAAAATGAGTCTGCCAAAACCCTGATCTCCATATGCCATCCAGGCTAACAAGGGTGATTGCCTGATAGGGTATAGGACTTACTATGGATGCAAGAGGAAGAGGATTTTGGGACCGTGTAAGACTTCTGATATGGCTTAGAGGGATTGTGGGAATAAGTGAGACTCATTATGGGATGCTGTACTGGGCCTGGCTGGATTGCAGTTATCTTCCTCTACAGCAGCCCATCCAGGGCTGTGTTTTGGATTTGTGACTAAAACAGCATTGATAACACCTGGGTGTTTTGGCTACTACTGAACTGTTCTTGCACAGCATTAAGGTTTTCTCTTTTTCTCACCCACCAGTGGTCTTCAGTCCGGAGCAGCCAGAGGAACCAGACCAACTTGTCCTTGCTGCTCGTGTTTGTGTGAGTGGGCTGACTGGTAGTGCTGGTGCCCTCATCGGCACTGTTTTCTCTCTGTGTTGGTCTGTGTGGCCAGCTTTGTCAGCACTGTGTGTGTGTGTGCAGTATTGGGAATACATGCTCAGCCTTGCCGCTGGCTGGACATGGGGCCATGGAGCCATGGAAGCCTCACATCTATGGGGTTGGGATCAGGGGGGTCACCTGGGTCCTGAAGTCCAGCAGATGTCGCATCCTCTGATAACATAAGGTCCCTGCTCTTAACTGAGATGCCCATACCAGGGGATGTTACTGAATTTCTGAAAACCCAGATGTACAACTCCTTACCTTGGTGTCCTCAGTGCTCTTGGGTATTCTAGAAATGGAGCATGGCCTTTTTACAGTCTCTGTCCTGAAGCTTATTTTATTTCCTTATTTAGGTAACTCTTGGACATAATACAGTCTCCTCTCTGACCTGTACAGAGAGTTCCTCTCAGCTTCAGCTGATGTGGCAACTAAAGATTTCCTCTCAGCTAGGAAAAAAAAATACTTTTGTTCTTACCTTGAATTAACCTCTGTTTGTAGAGGTCTTTTCTAGGCCTTTGTCTGTTTCTTCTTTGTCTTAAATATTTTCCCTTTCTATTATCTTAAGCCTCTGAAGAGAAGCAATTTATTTCAGGTTGGAAGTGCAAGATTTAATCATTTGTTCATGGACATCCACCGTCCTATCTGACAACTGTAAGAGACGGCAGCCACACCACTGTTAACACCCTTACTGTCACTGCTAGAAGTCCAGTACAGGAATCAAGGACATTATCATGACAGAAATTTGAATGGAACTCTCAGTCTCAACGTCAAAAATAAATGGGAAATTTGTCAACCTGTAAAATAGGATCATCAGTTTTATCCTAACCTGGACTTATTCATATTAATAACTGGAAAGATTTGCAAGCAAAAAAAAACATTCCAATAAATACACGTGCATGTAAGAAGTATGGGACTTTTTAGAAATATGAATTAAATTCTTGTGCCAGGAATTAGAATGTTAATCAGTTAAACAAGATTGTAACTTCACTCTAAAGGTTTGTGTATGTTCAGTTAAGTTAGAGATTCACTATCCTATTTCTCCTTTAAGAAAGGAGAATAGAAAGAAATATATTCAGGAGGCAGTAATAAATACCGGTAGAAGTTGGAAGAGTAATTTATAGTAAATAATTTTAAAAGGAAAACTAGTGAAATTTATTGAAAGATTTTTATTTTCTCTAAGTGCTGTCTAGATTATACACCAAATATTCTTTTAGAAGGTTTGCTTTTTGTCCTTGAAGATGCTATATTTTTCTGAACACCCAATTAAAATGAAAAAAAAAATACTTTTTTTTCCCAATGTGTTCTATTTCATTTTAAGCCCAGAGCTTTAATAAATGCTTTTAGGCAGAGCGTAGTAATTAGCTACCAGTAAAATACATTCAGAACAATGAAACAAGACATCATTAAACAGTAACTGACCCCTCTGAGATCATTTTTAAAAGAGCTATTGCAGTTTCTGGGTGCATTACTTTTCTAAAGGTGAGAATTAACTACACTGTACAGTAAGTGAATATCATAAGGTCGTGCTGTTCCTGTGCTGAGTCTGATGTTCATCTGAAGCTATTTTTTTTTGTGAATTTTTTATGCCAGGAACAAACAAAGGCAGCTCTTTGTGGTTTCTGTCCAGCAGCGGAGCTGGAAGATACACATATTTCTGTTCGTACTTTGTGACAGCTGATTGGAAAAGGTTTCTTTTCTATGCTGCATCAAAGTCCTATTGAAAAAGTGTCAGGAAGTTTGTATGCTCTGTTCAAAAAGATTATTGAACCACTTTGGCCATATATTTTGTTCCATATATCAACAAAAAAAATTGAACTATTTATAAAAGACACTGTTTGGGCTATTTATAAAGGACATCAAGTAAGACTTAGCCTGTACGATTATGTCATATCTTTTACAGTTTTTTCTTTTTCTCATGTTCATAAATATTTGCAGAACAACAGATTCTTAAAGAAAGCAAACTCAAACTATCTATTGACTTCAACAGATTGAGTCAGAAAGACTATAGAGGAGAAAAAAAAGGAATTTAAAGAGAAAGAGAGATTTACTTCTGTATTAAAAATGTCTCAGTCAGCAGAAAAGACATGACGATATTAAAAATACATAAATACAATTAAAAAAAGATGTTACAAAACATCTTAGAAGAGAAACTGATGTGAACATTCATGTCACGACCAAATATGCTTGAAGTCATTCAAGTATTTACCAGCAGGCACTTCCCTTTTCTGCTCCAGAGCACTACTGCAAAAACAGTGCAGCAACAAAGATCCCCACTAGATGGTACTGGCATCACTAATTGCTGATCCTTCACCTTAAACTTTTTAAAATTACGTTGATGCTTACACCTTCAAGATTATAATTGAAACATGTTACTTTTAAACAAATTATAAAACTAAAAAAGTTACTAATAAATATAACAGATACTGAAATTTCCGTCCTGTGGAAAAACATTTTATTAGCCGTCATTGTTCGACTAAATGGAACCTAAAATAGAATATGGAAACATTTGCATGACTGAAAAGTACTGGGAAATTCAGAAATCATTACAATAAATTAATATATGCAAAAAAATCACTTTGAGACAACTCAATGTTAAACTACACCTTCCTATAATGTCCTGAGAATCATAATTTAGGGAACTGGTATTCTGTTCTTTAATATCGTCAGTCCTTGTCTGAATTACACTTTTCAAGACTCACAGTGCTGCTTTATCAGAAAAACATAATTCACTGTAATTTAGAAGAAAGTAATCCCAGAAAGCTCATCAGAAAAAATGGTTCAAGCGACAATTTTCAAGACACACATTGCCATAAGAAGAGAATACTGTTTATTATAAAATGGTTTGAAAGCAAAAACTTATAATCACTTCAATAAATTGAAATGTTTCAGTGCACATCCAACTGTTTCCAGAGATCAACAAACTGGTTTTATTTTCCAAGAAATTAGAGAAAAAGTATCAGCAAATTTTTCTACACAAAATAATATTTCCTGTTAGTGAATTACTTAAGGAGACATTCCCAGCTTGCTCTAGTGGATATCAGTTGAGTGTTATGTACTTTGCCTTGTCTTAATGGTTTTTTGCCACTGCCATTATACTGTGTGTGCACTAGCTATCCTGCTCTGACATGTTTTCAGAAGGGCCTCTGGGACACTCTGACCTCTAACATAGCCTTCATAAACCTTTTTCAAATTGGTTTTTTTTCTTAAGAACTCCTACTTGTAGACCATTATTTTTTTACCAAAAAAAATCCATATTAATCTGTAATTTCATGCAATCATATTAGACTGCTCATTTTTTGGACAGTTTCAGTAACTCAAGATTACTGCTTCTAGAACTCTGCTCCTGGAAGCAGATGAGGTCAGAATAGCAACAAGCTAGGAGATAATACCAAGGAGGAAAAAAAAAAAAAAATCTATTGAGTCCATGCCCTGAGCACAATATGAAGATCTTATGTCAAGTAAAACTCTATTCACAAGTAAATCTAGTTCAATGATGCATCTGCAGTTTAAGAATGGCTTGCCACCTCTTCTAGAAATTACACTAATTGTTTCCTCAGGGAGGGAAGTGATGTATACACAAGCTGTTATGTCTGTGGATAGACATTTTCTTTCATGAGCGAGACTTCAAGGAGATCATTTTTTTCTCTGTCTCTAGTTATTGAAGATCACCAAAATGGAGTTAAGGTATTTTGTACTGCCAGCTTCTGTTGTAAATAATGAAGGTTTCAGTGCGATTTATGCATATTTCCAGGGTATAATACAGGTAGTAAACCATGCACACGCAGTGAATTCTCCACTAAGTGTTTAAGACAGCTTCACAGGGCTTTTGCCCTAGGCAAGAATGCAAAGTGTGGCTGGGAGGAGATGCACTGTCTTCAGATCTCAGTTGAAATATCTGCAGACTAATCTGTGAAACAATTTGGTTTTCCTGAAACACTGAGAGATGTGCAGAGTTATATATCCAGTACTAGTCACTTTTTTAGAAAGAGGATACTGGAGTGGGTATTAACAGATGATGGGGGTGATGACTGTAGCACTTAGGAGCCATGGTAGTGGACTGGAAATTCAGATTCTTTCTGTTTGGGCAATTATTGTTTTCTTTTAAAAATATGTTTCACACTTTTCTAGCATTTCTTTCCTGTTTGGGATCTGAAATTACTGTATGAGAGTGTATGAATCCATATCCATATTTTTATAATCAGAGAAACTGGGGCACTAAGTGGGTAAATGTTTTGCTTAGCCTGTGGGAGAGCTGAGAATTAAACTAACATTTTCCAACTGCTAGTTTCAGTAGAAAATATAATCTGTGTTTGTTACCTTTTTTGGCATTTGGACGGTTGAAGGGTTTTTAAGTCTTTTAAGGTTAATTCAGATTTTTTTATAGTAATTATGTAGCCACAGTAGCCTAGGGTCCAGTTTGCAACCAGCTGTAAATTACTAGTACAATAGCCACTTCTCCCGATTTTTTATATGTAAATAGTTAGCCCATGACTATCTAAGCTACAGAAGAAATAAGCAGATCTGAGAGAAGGTCTCTTATTTTGCAGCTGTATTTGAGTGTGCACACATCCTTGGATATAAGACGCATTTGGAAAAAACCTTCAAATCTCATCTTTCTTGGCTAAAAGAGTTAACTTGTTTTATATCATTGCATACAAAATCCTGACCATAAGACAAATAAAACCACTTAAGTGTGCAAATACTTTGGGAAGTTCAGCTCAAGAAGCTCATGAAAAAGTTTAGTGTTTTTCCAATTTATAGTCTTAAAGTCTACTTTCCAAAGAAAGATAATAACACTTAACTCTTTCAAAAGTTTTTTAAAACCCTAACCTCAACTATGTAACTATCAACAAAAACGTTTATGTTGTGTTATTATTCACAATGCTAGAAAACTGTAATCTTAGAATACACACTATCAAAGCAGCTAAAGAGTTGTGAAGTGTTAGACCAGCAGAGCCATGCATATGAGTGTGGAATTCAGGAGAAACGCACAGAAAAAGAAGGAATACAGAGACTTGATACGTCAGTGCACCTGGGCAATTAAGTAGGTGAAAAAAGAAAATACTGACACATCAGTCATCTCCATGTACAGAGAGGTAAAGACTTGAGCTTATATATTATTACTGTGGAATGCAGGAGTTAGGCAGTTTACTCTCTCTTTTCCTGCCTCAGTGTAACAGCCGCATTCACATGACGCTACCGCTTTGCTGGACCTGGGGGATCAACCTTCCACTGAAGTGTTTTCTTGTTTATTTTCTCTGACTCCAAAGACTACCTTTTTTCTCAGCTGGAAGCTGGGATGCTTTGTCATCCCCTTGGAGTTTCCCTTCATTGTCCGGGAAGCCCAGTGCCTTAGAAGAAGTGAAAAATGGTAGCAAAAGTATTCTGTGCACAGAAAACCTTTGTGAACACATTGCTTGAACACTGTCCTGGGCTGGACTCAACCTTTGCCTTGTTCATGACTATGTAAAGTTCCACTTTCATTATTCTGAAAGTCCAATTCATGTTTGTCTGCTCTCATTTGTCAGAGATGTGTTACTTTCCTGTGCATCTGGACAGTTTTATTTGGTTTGACTGTTGCAGTTGCCCTTTTACATTTAATTGTTAACGCTGTTAGTGTCATAAAAATTTGTGTCTCATGGAATGTAGTTTGGTTGGGTTCAAGCTGGAACATAGGAGGTTCCACTTGAATATGAGAAAAAGCTTCTTTATGGTGAGGGTGACAGAGCACTGGAACAGGCTGCCCAGAGAGGTTGTGGAGTCTCCTTCTCTGGAGACATTCAAAGCCCGCCTGGATGCATTCCTGTGCAATCTGATCTAGGTGTTCCTGCTCCGGCAGGGGGATTGGACTAGATGATCTTTCGAGGTCCCTTCCAAACCCTAACATTCTGTGATTCCATGATTCTGTGATTCTGTGAATTCTTGCCTTTTGGATTTCTAAATTTGTTTCCTTATGTGGGTCTCCTATTAATAACGTATGAGTATGAAATACATGTTTCCTGATTTAGTTGCAGTTCCTTACAAAACAGATTTATGACACAATTTTCACAGATAGTATTTTATAAAAAGTAACTGTAATGGTGATGTGGCTGCAAAAAGACGTGCCTTTGGGCAGTTGCCTTTCTACTTGGTCTGCAAATCACAGCTCACATTTATGATGTACAAATTGCAATGAATTTGTTTTATCCATAATGCTTATTGTTACATGTTTGGATGACATGGAAAACATTACAGTGAAAGGCTCATTTGGAAAACATGAATTAGCAAAATGAAAAACAAAAGTTTGGGATAATAAAAAGAAAGATTCAAGAACAATTTAAAAGCAGAGAGGCAAGGTTCATGGTCTACATTTTTAAATGATGCCTCAGTAGAAGCTTATGACATCTTTTCAAGAGATTCTCTGGCCATGCAAGAGAGGCACGGCACAAGGAAGGTCCTGATCTTCAAGATTTGGATAAAGCATGCTGTTGTTCTCTTAGTGCCCATGTGGAGTGCTTTCCTTTCCAGGGAAGGCATGGACAGGGGCTTATGTGATCTGATTCCATTCTGATATGGAAATAAAATGTGCCTGGATCATTTACTTGAGCCAAAGCACTAAGATGTACTCCTAGATCACATACTCTAAATATAGCTCATATGTCCTAAAAGGAGCCACTTCACCACTCTGCACTTCCCTCTTCTCCCTTCTTTCCACTAAGGACCAAATCATCAGTTTCAAAGGGTGGTGGATTCTTATTCTTGTGCTCCTGTGGAACCTATTGATAAACGTACATGTCAGAGTTGCAAAATAGCAAATCTCTAGCACATCTTCTTTAAGCTCTTATGAAAATATTTCTGATACTGACTAACATTTTGGGTATTGAGAAGGAAAAAGAGTCATAAGAAATCTTAGATATGCTTAGGGCACAATGTTTGAACTAGTTCCTCTGAATGCTCTAAAAATTAGCGTGGAGATTGATTAGGGCATTGTGTCAGCTTTATAGCAGCTTGGATTTTCTATTAAGAAAACAGGTTGTGGCATTTTGTGCCGACAGGTTGCATGGGTAGAAAAAATACAACTCAAATACCAGTTGGAGGTCACAAAAGTATGTCTGAGTTGTTAGTGTTTGCTGTGTTGAGATAACATTTCCTGACTGGTCACCTAAGGAAGCACATAGGTTAGTTTAAAGTTATCCTAGCTACAAGGAAATTCAGTAAGTCTAAAGAGATTTAAATGCCAAGAACTGAACGTCAAAAACTAATCACATACTTTTCAGTCCTGCAAAAAAATATGGGATTTTTTAAAAGATCTATCACTTTTGAAAACAGGTCTTTAAATACTGATTAACTGAGAAATAGAATAAGTGGTGGAAAAATTCTTAAGCCAGAGAAACCATGTAACTAGAGAGGTTATAGCAGAATCTTTGCAAATAAATACATACTATGAAGAGAGTAATGGAACATCAGGGAATTAAATACAACTGAAATGATAAAATGATAAAAATAAATGGGAAAATAAACTGTAGAGTTCTGAGCATAGTGATAAATAAAGAATACAGTTGGTAGAGAATGAGTTGTATTCTTCCAGACGGATAGCAAATTAAAAGAGATTGTGTTGATGTAAATGAAGTTATAATGGAATTAGAAAAGAAAAAAGGTTTTGCGAAATCAGAATTTAGTCAGATCCATGAAATGAAAATAGAAGAAAAATGTCAGATTTATCTTTCAAAAAAGTTAAAGCAAAATACAGAACTAAGATAGTGAATATGTTATATGGGACAGGAGAACCAAAAGCAATGGTGGTTTTATAGGTGTGTGAAAAAATTATACAGCATTATAAAAATGATGTTTTCTTTTTCAGGCAATCACTCATGGAATATACGACATACAAGAAAGCCAGGAAGGTCAGGAAAAGCCAGTTGCTTAAATATTCCAAACTACTATTTGATAGTAGTTTTTATTTGTGGATTTGTATCAAAAGATACAAGGAGTAGGATAGATCAAGTTGTCTTTCAGCAGGACAGTAGCACACAAAGTGCTTTGTAACACCTTTTGTAAAAACTAAAAGACATCTACTGCTGAGTAACTGTTCTTTGCTTAAGGCAGAACAATGGATGCATACTGGTGGCCAGACTGTCTAGCTTAATATCAAATTACAAGGTATAAACTAATTCAGAAAGGATACTGCATGGTGATAAGGATAAGGTTATATACAAATCAGAATCCCACCAAAGTTGACTAGCAGTTACAAAAACGTAGAAACAAAACTGATACAGTTATCAGACAGATACCAGAGTAAGATTTGATGTATTGTTGGGGAGAAAATAAAGCAAAGATTATGTAATTGCTTAATGCAATTTTCCTCTACTTTATGAGGAAAATATAGACATACTTGATTCCAAAATAAACCCAAGTCTAAATAAAAACACCCACAGACTTGGAAAGAATGGTATTTTTGTTCATTCATCTAAACCAACAAAAATCCATAGGTGACACTTTCATTTGTAAGAAATCATTCCTAATTGGGCTCTGCCTTTCAGGCAGAATAATCTGGTATTCATGATGAATTTACATACTCATGCAGATCAGCAGATCTTATTGCATATTTTGAAATAGTTCTGTGTCTTCATTGGCTCACGGGCTGAATTAATGTACCAGTTGAAAGAAAGGTACTTAAGCATGATGGTGTCCAGATCAAGCTTTCCTCCAGGCTTCCTATTGGCAATTTCTAGTAGGAATTTTCTTTGTATCACTTTGGTAACTATAAACATGAGATAATAAATGTTCTTTTTTTCTCCCATCCCGTCTTCTCTGTTCAGATTGTAAGCTCTTCAAGACCACAACGTGTTCATGTTGATCTATACACTGTGACAGATCTATATCTATCTATGTATATACACTGTCTCCAAGATCTGTGCTTGTTTCAGAGAGGGTGCTGTACTTACTCTTGTAAGTCAACAAAAAGGGGAAGAAATAAATTAATTTAAATTCTGGAAAAGTATAAGGATTTGATGCATTAAGTGCAACTGTAATACATTAATAATTTTGGAATACATTTATAAAAATTTCCCATATGGATTCAGTATTTTCAACTAGAATTTCCAGTAAAAGAACATCCTCTTATTGAATAATTTTTTCCTCAAATTGTTATCAACAATAACAGAAAACATAAAAACAAACAAACAAAATATTACAAAATTGTACCTGAGTTAATTAAGTAAAAAACTCCAGAAAAAAATTGATTTTGCCAGAGACAAGTCATTCCTTCCTTGAAATGCATTTTAGATCTTCAGTATAGTTTCATGAAAACTTTGAATTGAGTTTTATATAAAAGGGTCTTAGAAAAAAGAAAATAAAGGTTTTTCAAATTTTTATCAGAAAAAAAATGGATCATGTAATAGACTTTTTAAAGTGGACTTGAGTATTTATAAACATTTAAACTCAGACCAATATAATTTTCAGATACTGAAGTGAAGCGCTTTGTATTTTATTAAACAATTTCTTCTGCCTTTCTACACTTTTTTAAAACATTTTTATTTGAGATATATTATAACCCTCAAACAGTTGACTTGATTTTCATTTCAGGCTGTTAACTGTGTCTACTTCCTAACTTTTGGCAGAAAATTTTTAAGAAATTGTAAAATTTCTTTTCTATGTCTCTCTTGTTGCAAGGAATTGATAATCATTTTATTATTAATGACCTTTCTGATTTCTGAGCACTTGGTTTCATACCACAGCAAGGCTTAAATACATAATAGATCTGAATGAGCAGTCATGTACACAATCAGTTACATAGCTATATAGAACTTGTCTCAAACTTTATTGTAGCCATCCCCCATCAACAGCAGATGAAATCTGTACAGATGTTCAGCCCATTAAAAACTTTGGGGGTTATATTAAAGATATTCTCCTGCACTCTATGGAAACTTAAATATATTGTGCTAAAGAAAGTTCATACAAACCACAAAAAGGCACAAAGTAAGTACCACAGAAATTACTTGTTCATGAAAGTAAAACAACCTCACAAGAACAGTACATGAATGAGGGCAGGCATTTAGGTTGCACAGGAATGGCTCTTCATAGGAAAAAGTGAAACAATTATATACAGAGATTATGGTCAGAATAAGAAAAGTGCTTAAAGCAGACACTCATTACATTTTTTGCAATGAGTAAAGGAAACATTAGTTCTGTCATTTCAAAACATACGAACTCCTTGGAACTACAGGATTTTTGCAAAGTAATCTTGTTATTCTGTCTACGTTAAACAGAAAAATGCACAATCTGAAGTGTCATATTCATAATTAAGGACTTCTTGTTTGCAAAAACATAGGATAGTTACTTACGTTCTTCTGCATTTCATGAATCTGTCTTTAATAAGGCAAGGACAATTTTATTGAAAGCACTGACAAAGTTTTAAATGTAACACTAGATAAAAGATCTACTGAATAAATTCAATATACCTTTGCTCAATATACATTTTGTTTGGTTGGAAACTGTATAATGAACTGCTGGGAAAGTTAAGCTTCAGTTTGTGGAATACAGCTTCTCAATATCTGCAATAACTATTGCTGTAAAGAACTCAGATAATATGTATCCCTCTGATTAATTCTTACGTCAAGGTTATGTCAAAAACTTAATTACTCTGCAGGAGTATTTGGCTAGCAGCCTCCTTTTCAGTCTCTTCAGGAAAACTCAGAAGAGCAGATAAAGTTTGCTAGAAAAAAAAATGAAATATATCACTGCTTCTGATGTTTTTGTAGTAATATCTGCTATACTTGCTAACTAAAAAGAGCTTTGCCTGCTTTTTACTCCTACAGAAATTTAGAGTCAACATAGTTATGAAGGCAGTAACTGAACAGAGAACTTAACAACAGTTCAGGTGCCCTGGCTTTTGAACCCTGGAGACAGATACTGCCCTGTTGGACCTACAGCGGTCGCAATAATGAAGGAACAGGAAAGCTCACCACTAACTGCAAAATTCGAAGCTGAGATTGCCAAACTGACACAGGAAAAAAAAAAAAGAGAAAAAAGCTCCAGCCAAACACATTTCCCTACTTATAGAAAGTACAAAGTAGAGGAATAAGTCTGTGAGACTTTAGAAACTTAAGATGTCACGATTTATTTTGAAACAGTCACTCTAGTAACAGAGTTAATCTTTAGGGACTCATATATGTTCCTAGTTCAGACTCCAGACTCTGCTTCTTCTCTAGAACATGTAGATAGAAGGAGGGGGATGGATAGGTTAAACATGGTTAAATTAGTTAAGCTTTGAAAGTCATATTAATATGTCTGTCACTTGCAACTGTATTCTTGGGAGGTAATCCAATCCGCAAAAAGCATTATTGTGCAATAAAACAATAAGAATACAAAGTTTTCTGCTAATACAAGAAAAAGAAATGAGCCCTCAGTGGAGAACTTCCATCTTGTTTTTTCATGTGAAAGAAGATATTGTTGGGCTGTAACTAGATACAATAACTGTTATTCTTTTCTAAGTTACTGTAAGTGTTATTCTTTTCTGATATATTTCATTCTGCCTTCTATTTATTTAAAAAAAAATTAAAATAGATAAATAAACAAGAGGTTGGGGCAGGGGGGTGGTGCTATTTTTACTGGTCACCAGCATGACTATATGACTTTCAATTCTGCTTTAAAAAGCATTTGGCAGACTAAGATTTCTCCAGGCATTGTGTCTCTTTGATGAGGAAATTCCATCTTTTAGGTAAACTGAGCAAGCCCTTACATTTTAAGTTGTATAAATTCACAAATTGGTGAATTTACTTGTGTCCACCGTTATGAAGTAGAGGGGGAAAGAAACTGGAAGAATTACTATCCTAAAGGACTTTTCACTTCCTAGTACTGTTCATTTTTAGATTACATCAGCTGCTATCATCAGAACAAAATGTCAATGCAGAGATGCACATATCAGGAGAAAAAACAATCTTCACAAGCTCATAAATCCACTTGTGTAATACCTAAGATTTGTCTCAAAGGAACTGCAGGACAGATACGGCGATAAGTCTTTTTCTCCTCCCCTGCACTGTCTCTGTAATATCTGTATTTGGATGTACTCCTTTGCATTGCCACAAAAGCTAAAAGGAGCAGCAGCAAGGCTAAACGTTTCTCACAAAGATCCTCACTTCAGCTCTAGAGCTGTTTCAGCTCTTCAGTCAAGCATATCACGATCACAATATAAGTGATTTGAGAAAGCCATGTAAGACAACTTCCACAAAACTTTTGCATCTCTGTAATTTCCGGTATTACCACTTGGCTATTGTTTCTTTCTAGAGATTTTACAAGTATAAGGGTGTCTTAGACCATATCTCATTATCATAAGATCTTTGAAAGTCATTTATCCTCCGCATAAATTGAGGCCTCCATCTCCAATACAAGCTGGTTTTTTGGACATTTAGCAGAGCTGCTCAATTAATGTTGAGCTTGAAGAGAAATCACACCTCTGAATCTGGCCAGCAAGCAAACACTACCGAAATCCCTGGGGAAAGTCTGCATGTATTCAATCAATACTAGATTCATGGTGCCTGCATCATTCCACCTGTTCTCCAGGGTTACAGGATGCCAACACTTCCTTTCTGAAGACTTTGTGCTATATTCCTGTAAATCTTACTGAGGCCAAAGCTACAGGGCTTGATCAATTTTCAGCACCATCAGGTTGAGTGTAGATCTCTCTAGAAAAGGCTGTGCAGACAAACTGGATCCCAGTACTCCATCATGCATTTGAATAATGGTCACATCTGAATTTAAATACAAACACTGAGGAAGAAAGAAACATGACATGCTGGAGGGAAGGAATGCCATCCAGAGGGACCTTGACAGGCTGGAGAGGTGGGCCAATGCAAACCTCATGAAATTTAACAAGGCCAAGTGCAAGGTCCTGCACATGGGTTGAGGCAATCCCAAGCACAAATACAGGCTGGGTGGAGAATGGATAGAGAGCAGCTTTGAGGAGAAGGACTTGGGGGTATTGGTGGATGAGAAGCTCAACATGAGCCGGCAGTGTGCTCTTGCAGCCCAGAAAAACAATCGTGCCCTGGGCAGCATCAAAAGAAGCATTAACAGCAGGTCAAAGAACGTGATTCTCCCCCTCTACTCTGCTCTCGTGAGACCCTACCTGGAGTACTGTGTTCAGATGTGGGGCCCCCAACATAAAAAAGACATGGACCTGTTGGAGTGAGTGCAGAGGAGAGCCACAAAATTAATCAGAGGGCTGGAGCATCTCCCCTATGAGGACAGGCTGAGAGAATTGGGGTTATTCAGCCTGGAGAAAATAAGGCTCTGAGGAAACCTAACAGCAGCCTTCCACTAGCTGAAGGGGGCCTACAGGCAAGATGGGGAGGCACTCTTTATCAGGGAGTGTAGTGAGAGGACAAGGGGTTACAGTTATAAGCTGAAAAAGGGTAGATTTAGACTAGACATTAGGAAGAAATATTTCACTATGAGGGTGGTGAGACACCGGAACAGGTTGCCCAGGAAAGTTGTGGATGCCCCATCCCTGGAGGAGTTCAAGGCCAGGCTGGATGAGGCTTTGAGCAACCTGATCTGGTGGAAGGCGTTCCTGCCCGTGGCAGGGGTGGTTGTAACTTGATGAAATTTAAGGTCCTTTCCAACCCAAACCATTCTATGATTCTATGATTCTACGATATGCAAAACAGAAATAGTCAGGCACACAGTAAGATACTGCAGTAGTCTATTCTTTGAGTTTCAGATACATTGACCTTAGACAGGCTGTCAAACCTTTGGTAATGAGATATAAGGAGAAACATTTGGAGAAAAGTTATTTGTAATAAATATAGTTCCTCAATCCTAGAAAAAGCTACCAATCATTTAGGCTAAAAATAAAAAGACAAAGCCTTCCTCTTTTATTGTTACCAATCAATATACTTCAGCAAAATATATGAGTTAGACCATTTGTTACACCTCCAGATTTTCATAATTTCCAATATATATGTGAGATATTGAGATGAGCTGTAGAACTTTTACATTAAGTAGTGGAAAAGAAGTATTCCTAGCCAAAGCACAATTATGCAGAACAAATGGTGATCTGGAATTCCCTTGTTTTTAATTATATAATTTATCATTTCCATTTGCAGTGTACCATAATGGTGCCATTATAATCCATTGGTGGACTCTTACTGAACTGGTTTGCAGACAAGAATTATGTTTTGAGTTGAGTATTCAGATACTTTACATACTACTACCACATATTACACCCAAATTGCCACTTCTTATTAAAAAACAGTTCTGAGAACAGTTACTTATTACATATGCCATAAAAAAAACATTGTAACATAACACACATAATACAGAATAAGCTTTACAGTTTCTGCAGTTTAGCATAATATTTGACACAAATATTTCATAGTAAAAATGGTAAAAATACAGTTACGGTCATCCAAAAATGAAACATGCTCATTAAAGCAATTATATTTTGAATTCCGAGAATAATGATAAGCAGTTTTATATCTGTATTCAGCCCCTATGTATTCCATAAGACCTGCAGCCATTTTTTCTGTGCAGTACCAATAAACAGAGAAGAAAAATAACTTTCATAAAAAAAATGGTTTTCATAAAGGCCTTGAATTTTAGCAGTTTCCGCTCAAGTCCCTTATGACTCAGGACAGGCCCTCAAAGATGAGAATTTCTAAAAGAGAACTGTAAATAAAATAGTTCACTTAGTATTATATCTTGTTTCCTACTGTCCCTACACGTACCTGATTCTGAAGCCTTTCCTGACTTTCCACAACAAATTTTTATCTCCTTCCTGCACATATTACTCCTTGATACATCTTGGAGTATGAGATTGAACATACTGTGCATACATTTGCTTTGTATATTAAGCCATGACTGTTCTACTTATCTACATTTTCAGAAGTTCAAACAAGTCTATATCATCTGAACATTAGATCTTATACATACCTAGTATGTTGTTCAGTACCAAGTATTTATACAATTTAGATTATTCTGTATCAAAATGACTGCAAAATTGAATATATGTTTCTCAGTCAGCTGAGATGCAGTCTGTGAAATGAAAACTCAGGTGGGCAAATCTTCTAACAGATGCTTAGTTGCTAAGCCACTATCCATCATATTTGAGAAGTCAGGGCAGTCTGGGGAAGTTCCTGCTGAGTGGAAAAGGGGAAATATGATCCCCATTTTTCAGAAAGGAAAAAAGGAAGACCCGGAGAACTACAGACCAGTCAGTCTCACTTCTGTGCCCGGCAAGATTGTGGAGCAGATCCTCCTGGAAATTCTGCTGAAACACATGGAAAACAAGGAAGTGATTGGTGATAGCCAGCATGGCTTCACTAAAGGCAAAACGTGCCTGACAAATATAGTGGCCTTCTACAACAGGGTTACAGACTTGGTGGATAAGGGAAGAGCAACATCTACCTGGACTTGTGCAAAGCATTTTACACTGTCCCACATGACATCCTTGTCTCTAAATTGGAGAGACATGGATTTGACAGTTGGACCACATGGTGGACAAAGAATTGGCTGGATGGTCGCACCCTAAGAGTTATGGTCAACAGCTCAATATCCAAGTGGAGACCAGTGAAGAGTGGTGTTCCTCAGGGGTCTGTACTGGGACTGCTGTTTAACATCTTCGTCAGAGGCATGGGCAGTGGGATAAGTGCACCCTCAGCAAGTTTGCTGACAACACCAAGCTGTGGGGTGCAGTCAACATGCTGGAGGGAAGGGATGCCATCCAGAGCAACCCGGACAGGCTTGAGAGGTGGGCCCATACAAACATCATGAAGTTCAACAAAGCCAAATGCAAGGTCCTGCACCTGGGTCAGGGCAACCCCAAGCAAAAATGCAAGAATGAGGAAAAGCATTTTGGCAAGTAACAAAATAAATGAGAAATCAGTAAATTCAGTTGTTTGAAGAAATGACATTACCCTCAAATGTTTAATCCTTATCTGAAGTGACTGTTTATTGTAGGAATATAAAAAGTCTTCCTTTTATTCCCTTCCTATCCCCAGGCTGCAGTGATTCTTGAAACCATGCAGCCTATAGACTTATTTAGGGAAGGTTTTCTACTCAAGTGGTTCTAAGGTTTTGTTTTGCAGCAACTAGGGCTCATGGCCAGTCTGATCTCTTTAGCATCAAGTCCTATGCGGGATGGGTGCTGGAAGAATTACGCCCTGAGCAGACATATGGCGCTTGGAAGCTGACAATCCTGTTGCTGTGGCTGAAAGTAACTACTGCGGGACCATCTTGTCACTCAGGCAGGGCAAGTAGGCAGGAAAGTAATTTGAATCAGAGAATTTTGAAGAGGAATGAGACCTTGATTTTGAACTGGTATTTAACTGAAAGCCATTGTAGGAACAGTAGATACAACCTCAAAGACCTTTTTGAATTAGTTTTATTTTCTAACCAGAGTAAACATTTTGTTCTCTATACACAGAGGTTTAATTTCAACATACACTGCAATAGTCAACCCACAAGGCCACAGAGTTACACATTTCCTACACACACAGCCAAAGTAGGATCAAAATTCTGGAAAGATGCTGGAGACCTGGCAGGACTTGTGACATTTTTGAGAAGTGAGAGGCACTGAAAGTGTTTCTTTTCCATAAAGAAATTAAATATCTTACTGGTTTCAAAAAAATAATTTTATGACCATAACAAGTTTCACATCTTTCAACTCCTCACATTTCATTTTCTGCTTTCTTCCTCCCCTTCTTCTTCTCCAGTTAAAAAAAATAAAGGGGGTGGGGGGTGAGAGGGAATCAAAAGTGGGAAGAAAGAGAAACAATGCTGATATTTTAGCCTTTTAGTAGTTTTTATCTGTTTTATAAGCTGTTTTAACTCTCTCCAGTGTTTTAGTACAAGTAAAGTTATGTAATTAAAGGGGTAAATATTTTACATTTCACTCCAATTTCACAGTCTTAAAGATCTGACAAGATAACCTCATTTCTTTCCCCACTAGATAATAAAGCTTTTTTTTCTTTAGTGCAAATATTAAAGCCAGTTCTCAGAACTTGGGGGAAAGGATATATGTTCTGGGGATAATATCTGTTGCCATATCAGCATGGACAAATTGAAAACTGTCCTAGGACATTTTCATCCTATAAAACATAACAATAAGTGTGAATGTGTCTAAGACAGAGAACCAAAATCATTATTGCCTAACAGCAACTAGCCCTGGTTGTAAATAAGATTGAGAGTCCACTGAAAGAAGAGATATTGTTAGTAACCATACTATTTAAAACAGCCATAGGAAAAAACCCTAATATCTACTACCAAAAAGTTACTTATAAAAAAGTTATGCTATCCTGAGATGAATTAATAATTCATAACAAGCAATTTAATTAGCTGTCTTGCTTGTTTCTTTCTGCCTGAGATTTGTCCAGGAACAGATGGACATTTTCACGCATTTGCTTCTTATTCAGAATAATTTTTCTTAATTAATCTTTGGGTGAGTAGTTGTTTGTTAAAAATTCATTGTAAATATCCACTATTTCTCATTAATTCAATTTACCTTAGTTTTTTTGTGGAAAACGCATTTGGTTTCCTTTTTGAGGAGTAATTTTAGAATCGTGGGGTTTGTATCAATATGAATGTTAGGTAAGGTTTTATATTTGGCACCAGTCTTAACGGTGTCTGTATTGGACATACCTCTATAAATAATATAGTAACTGCATGGAAAATAATCAAATTGTGTCAGAGAAAGTTGCTTTGATCACAATTGCATCCCCAAAAAAGTCTGACCACTTGATTTTGATCAGTTTGTTGGCAATGGGTAGATAAAGTTCAGAGGCAGCCCCCAGTGGTGACCTCTGTGCCTGTCTGTGGGTCATATTCTCTGGGCACAACTAGTGAGAAGAAGGGAGGAAACTGGCTGGGCTTGAAGCATGGAAGGTGACTTAGCATGGCTAGCCCTACTCTCATCAGCCACACTGGCATGGTCAAGCAACCTGTCTGGGATTTTCTGACTCATTCCCAACCGCACTGCCTTATTTATGTATCAATATGAAACGATAAGATTTCACAGGCAGATTAGATGCTAATCTTTTGTGGGCATATAGACGTAGATTTGTTCAACAGTCCCTGAAAATTGCTCAGTATATGTCAGTATTTTGTAACTAGTCACCTAGACTTTTTCTTTCTGCTGGAGAGTTAAAGTCCATGCTAAGCTGGGATGTGCCATTGGCACACACTGCTCAAGAGAACAGAATGTATGTTAACTATGTTGCGATACACGACTGCAGAATACACAGGTAATTCAGTTTGAGGTCCTGCAATTACATATAAGTAATTCAATTAGGTTGTTATGAATATGATTGTAAGCAAAGTTGGATCTGTATAAATACGTAAGCAGGACCAGGGACCTATCCTGGAAAACTGTTTTAGTTTAACGAAAAGTCCTAGAAATCATATAAGTATAAAGTAGGCCACTTGCATTTGCATCAGCAGTAATCTTACACTGAGCTCACTAAAGGTTCTACCTTTGTATGTGAATTTGACATAAGATTACCTCACTGTTTTCAAATAGGGGAATAATTTTTTTTCCTGAAATACAATCCCAAAAGAATTGAAACTCTTCCATGATGCAAATGAGTGAATAAATGTTTCTGTACTTACACGTAAGTCATGACAATTTAAAGGAGGCCTGGCTATTCCAGTTTGTCCTTCCCTTTTTATTTTTAAATTGTTAGTTACAGAGGTGTTAAGTGTCCTGCCAGCTATGAGAACAAGACAGCTTGGTAGAGCATGGTGATCTTGAAAGCCATAGGAATTAAATATGTCCTCCTAAATCTAGAAAGACAGTTTATACATGATACAGTGCCAAATGACAGCATGAAACTTGGTAGATCTAATTAGCAGAAATAAATCATTCACTTTTGAAATATATTTAAGAGATATTGTCTATGTTAACTTTGTAACAACAATTACAATATGCTTTAAAATAAGACTGCAAACAATTTTCCAACAGATTTAGACAGAAAATAAAACAATCTTATTTCTCTGCACAATCATGAAGGCAATAGATATGTTTTTCTACTCTGCTGTAAAGGTTTCTTACACAGCAGAAGAGAGAACAAAACAAATGTTGTGTAGATTTAATCCCTGAACCACATCCAACAGAAACAATGACAATAGAGAAAAATACCACATATTTGTTCTATAAAACAGTAGTTCTTTAAATTTCATGTAACATAAATCACTAAGGATGCTTCTGCAATGCAAAAGTACCATATGCCACTAATTCTTCTCCAAAAAAACAGGGATGCATTTAGATTACAAAACAGAATTAGATTACTTTGGATGTAGCATCCAGCTGGAATCCAAAACTGAGATTCAAGTTTCAGAAAGTGACATATCACCTACGGACTCTGACAAAGCCCTCCAAGGTTCAGCATCTGAACTATAATAGGGGCTACATCAAATGATTACTGGTACTGCAAGTTTCTGGCTGATCTCAATGTCAATTCTGACTGCCAAAGAATTGTATGTGGTGGAGTGAAAAAACAGAAATAACTATTAAAACACAACTGTACAATGACAGCACTGAAACAAGGGCTCCAGTTAAGACAGCTGCCAAAATACTCCTCAGGAGGTTGCATAATTTGCTAGAACCACTGCTGCCCTGTTAGCAAGATAGTTAAATCTTCTTTTACAATCCAAAACAAAGGAACGTCAACATACGGTGTAAATCTGTCTTATGTGTGCAATTACCATCACTAAAAAAATTAAGTGGACTGGCTTCTGAAATGATTGAGAAATAATTACCTTTGTGGACAGGCTTCTTTTTACTGCTCATTTGCCTAGTTAAGCCCTGACACACTCTTTAGAGCTACAGCGATCAAAAGCCACATTTAAAGCACCTCCTCTGGAAAAAGAACTTATTCTCTTCAAATCTCAGCTGCTAACACAGGCACTGCTTAGCAGATCAATATGTAAAGTAATCGAAGAAACAAACAAAAAAAAACCCACTTCAAATATCCAAAAGAACGCATCACTTGTTTTATTCTCCCAACAACAGCTTGTCTAAATATCACAGATGTAAGAAGGTTCCACCTAACCTGTGTAATGTAAGGTCCATAGCGATGTTTTGTTAGTACTGTTTCCTTCTCTCCTTTTTTAGTAGCTTCACCAATTAATTAAACCCTATCCTGATTGACACTGACCTTTTTTAACTCTTCAGGGTAAAAATAGTCTGTGGTTTCCCTTTCCTCACAGTCTTTCGTCTAGTCAAAGGTTGTCAGTGCATGGTTAATAGCTTCCTCCATTGTTAGGAAGACACATTTATGTAGTCTCTTTTGTGAAAGAAAGAACAATTTATTTATTATAGTCCCCATAAGCAATTTTCTGTACCTTCAGGTTTACACAATTCCAAATTCAGTTAGAAGATAAACTTGTGAGGGCTGTGATTATGTGTCTTTGTAAATGCAGCAACATATCAGATAGCGTGGTTGCAAAATGTTTTTACATTTTAGAAATTAAACTCTTTACAGCAGCAGTTTTTATTTCAGCATTAATTTCAGAACTGTGAAAACCTCCCAATGCTATTCATCTTCTGAGCTTCAAAGGTCTAATTCCAGGACTGTGATCCAGACTGGAACCTGGCCCTCTTCTGACTGAGGCTGATGCCTGGCATAAGTGACCAGATAGAAGGACCCTTCCAACCTCAACCATTCTGTGATTCTGTGATAAGGACTATGTTTTGCAGCACTAATTCAGAATATTCTGTATGATAATTTCAAAGCACCACCACACAAAAAAATACCAGTGCAAGAGGCACTTTTCATTATATTTGAAACTAATATATTGTGCTTTATGTTATATCAGGGTATTTAGCAAACACAGTGTGTCAACATCCCTCTGGTGTCTGTCACAGCCACTCTGATACAGAAGTGCTTTGCCATTTTAGGTTATGCTATGTGGGGTAGGTAGTGTTGCTATGACAGCTGAAAAGGTTCTCCTGCCAGCCTATGCTGCAGCTACAGCAGGAGCTATGCCAAGGTGGCTATGCTGGCATTGGATTTGTAATGTAGATGTGTTCTGAAGTATCAATGGAGCATGACACTTGAAAATGGAAAGCCTCTGAAAGCTGGTACTATTGCTGGTAGAAAAGGGATATCTTGTGTTTTAAATAAAATTAACTCTTTCTCAGAAAGTATGGAGCCATGAAAATGTAGTTTCAGGATATGCTGGTGCAAGCCCTTTGTGAAACTCTGGGCATTGTGTAATCCCATCCTGCATGCCTTGCTGCAGGACAAGCTCATTCTGGAGGGTATGTATGGGACTATATATACATTTGGTGTCTACTGGTTTGAGCCTCAAGGTGGAGATATTTGCACCAGATGGCCTTCCTTTGAAGTCCTCAAGAAGAATGTAATTTTGCAGCTGTTCACATTTCCAGCTGTTTGACATTTCCAGACCTCTTCAAAATCTAGAAAGAATTCTGATAATACATTTTCAGGTCATGATGAGAACAAGGAAGAGTAAGGAAGGAACATTTCATCTTAAGCATGGGGAAACCATGTCTGAAATGCTGTTCACTAGAAGGATCGAAAGCAGATTAGCAAATCGCTTAAGTGCTGATATTGAAAATACTGATAAAAATCAAACAGAAAATTAGCTACTGGTACATAGCAAATGACACAAAACCTTTACAGCTGCAATATGAAACACATACATGCTGGAAAAATATATTTGAAATGACAGTCCTTGTGAAGTTGTTTCGTCAGTCCTATAAGAGACAGTCCTGGAAGCTGAACAGACGTGTAGGTAGCACTGCATAGCCTTTGGTTTCTTTCACAAAAGGGAGAATCTGAAGTTTCACCTAAAGCTTAGATTATGACAAATAAACATTAAAGTTTCTGAGACAAGATGCAAGGAGAGGAAAAACCTACATCATTCAGTCAGGCTACTTTCCCAACCTCAACAAACAAGGGAAATCCACAATAATCTACACTGTATAGTTCACGCTACTGTGAGATAATTCTCTTTTCTAAGTGTGTATGAAGAACATGGAAGACTGGAGGTCTATTTCAGCCTAAAGGTATTTAAAGATTGAAAGCTCGTATAGTATATTTGTGCAGAAATGGAGCAACAGGCTTAGGCTTATGCCCTAGCCTCACTACAGACAAAAGTGACGAAGAAGCAATGCCCCATATACAAGGAAAAAACAAGCTTGTCTGAATGTATGCTAGGGAATATACTCTGCATTGTCTAACATAATTTCCAGTCTACAAATACTGAAATCCCTTTGCTCTTGCAAATCCCATCTCTTTGATTTATATGCAAAAAACATTCAATACAGGAAACAATCTCAAGTCATAGCAAAGATGTTGCAACCCGTGTGCCTTACTTTGTAAATAATATACAGACTGGAAGATCAAATTAGTTATTTTTAAGAGGTTTATTTCCACAGCATGTAATTTAATTGGCACTATTCCCTATTCCATTGTTTCTGTGTGCCTACTTTTGCTACAATATATTGTACATTCCTAAACCACACATGATGCAATTTGATGGGGGGTAAGGGAGGAGGAAGGCAGACAGCAGAATATCAGACTGTTGTACAATTGAGAGTAGATTCATGGAGTCCACAGACAAAGCAATTGAACCTGAAATGTCATTGAGTTCCATGTCTGTCAAAATGTCCACTTCTTTCAACTAATCATACAATGCATATAAATGGGAAAAGATAGAAACTTGACTGAGAAGAAAATCGTACTCCCAGGTCTGCATACAGATATGAAACAAAAACACCACACTTCTAATGAGCACACGTAACTTGTATCCCACACATTGTTGTTAAGATCCTTTTACTGGCACCTGCTGCTATAGCTGTAGAAGCCCGAGAGGATGACACACACCACAGCATATAGATGTATGGAGATGATAAGGTTCCTAAAACTTATGATCTTCTTCTATCAGGTGAATTTTTAGGTGAATTAATACATAATATTTAGACTTTATAGATTACACATTCAAAGTAGAAGACTTATTTGCAAGACATTTCTATTCACTGTGCCAACTCAGAATATTTATTGCTGGTTTTTGTGTCTGTCTATAGTGCAATTGTCAGCATTTCATAACTTATGATCTTATAGGTAAGGGAGAAATTAAAAGGATGACTGGTACCCTATTTGGCCCCATTTCTGCACAAAGACAGCATGTTTTGCTCTTCATTCATACCATGCTATGGCTAATTATAAGAAAAAGTAATTGTATAACTGTCCTTAGACCACAGCGAATCTTTGCTTCTGTGTGATCCAGTACAACAGCAACTTAGCTCTAGTAGTCACTCCCAAATCTCCTGAAATCATGTGTATTCTAGCTGATGGTCTTTGAGCCAGACTCATCCTCTGGGCACCACTACCAGTCTATGGTCTGCTGTTACTGGGCAATGATTTCTTATCTTATCCAGACTGCATAATAACCTGAAAAAAAGTTATCAGATCAGATAAACTATGCTCAAAAATAGGTGAAAATTACATGAAATATATCACAAAGACACCGGCAATTCCAGTGTTCTCTGTGGGTTTACAGAGGATTTAATGCTAAATCTGCTTAAACTAAGTATTGCAGTTCTTACACATAGAGAAAGGAACTACAGAAATCCAGGGGAAGGAAAGAGCACTAACAGTGCCATTATTGTCTGACATGCAGGACAAGTTGGAGAAACTGTAAAGAAATCCTTTTTTTTTTTTTCTTATAGGCCAGAGACCTGTGATCAAGGCAAGGAAATACTTTATTTCTCTTAAAAAGGGCTTTTATGCACAGAGGTACAGAAGTCATGTAATTTAAATCTATAAAGGTGCATTTTACATGTAGGGCACATAAATTAAGCTAAATCCTCATTACAAAAAGAAAAATCTCGGGACAAATTCTCTAAGTGACATCTCATAGGACTGAAGATGATGACAAATAAGCACTGATATTTCCACAAAGATCAGACTGTCATTCTAGTTGCTTCATTTTGTTGCTGTTTCTCTGCTGGATCTATTAAAGAGGTATATTGTGAAGAAAAAAAAAAAAACATTTTAATGAGACTAGGTGCTCTTTATGCAGTACTAGCAATATGCATAATTTTTGTTCTTTAGTTCTTATGTTTTTTTTCAAATGCTGAAAAAAATATTATTTATTTGTGATTAAAGATTTAATGCTAAATGTTGCAGATCTACTTGGCTTTTCAGGTTTCCTTTGAAGATGTGCAGGAACTGCATGAACTGTATTTACGAAGAGTTATTCAGTTGGAGGAATTGAATGTGAGGAATTAGTTTACCTATGTTCCATGTCTGGTTACACATGTGAACATCTGTTATGTTGAACAATTCTTGATAACATTTTTTGTAATAGACAGACTATATAACTTGTTTCTACTAATGACAGCTTTAAAGACTACTTGCTTGCTAAAAATTAGCAGTATGCTTATCCAGTACTTGTTCGTTTGATCTGTATTTTACATTTTTAAAGTAAAAGAGAAAAGATAACATTGATACAAACTATCACTGTAGGATTTATTTACTGTACTTAAGCTGTTTCCATCTGCACTACATTGCAGGGATTTCCATCTCCCAGTATGGATAATGATGGGCAAAGATGAAAGTTGACAAAGAAAATTAAATTGTGACAGTCTGCAGGCTGCAGCTCTTACTGGCACTGGAGGAAGCTGGGATCTTACGGCTGGGACTGAGTCCTGGGAAGATGGACAGCAGGATGACCACGAGCCAGCACTGTGCCTTTGTGGCCAAGAAGGCCAATGGCATCCTGGGGTGTATCAGAAGGGGGGTGGTCAGTAGGTCAAGAGAGGTTCTCCTCTCCCTCTACTCTGCCCTGGTGAGACCTCATCTGGAATATTGTGTCCAGTTCTGGGTCCCTCAGTTCAGGAGGGACAGGGAACTGCTGGAGAGAGTCCAGTGCAGAGCCACGAAGATGATTAAGGGAATGGAGCATCTCCGTTATGAGGAAAGGCTGAGGGAGCTGGGTCTCTTTAGCTTGGAAAAGAGGAGACTGAGGGGTGACCTAATCAATGTTTATAAATATGTGAAGGGTGAGTGTCAGGAGGATGGAGCCAGGCTCTTCTCTGTGACATCCAGTGATAGGACAAGGGCCAACAGGTTCAAGCTGGAACATAGGAGGTTCCACTTGAATATGAGAAAAAGATTTACAGTGAGGGTGACAGAGCACTGGAACAGGCTGCCCAGAGAGGGTGTGGAGTCTCCTTCTCTGGAGACATTCAAAGCCCGCCTGGATGCATTCCTGTGTGATCTGATCTAGGTGTTCCTGCTCCGGCAGGGGAATTGGACTAGGTGATCTTTCGAGGTCCCTTCCAGTCTCTAACATTCTGTGATTCTGTGATTCTGTGATTCTGTGAAGATGAGGTAAAGAGGTAGTGCATGGCAGTAAGTCACTTTAAGTATTGTGATCCAGAAGTGGGATACACACACTCAGTCCTACTGTTAGTGTCAGCACAGACAAATTTTATAGAACAAAGGAACCATATCAAAAACCCTTAGATGCTCAGTCACAAAACTAAGCTTTTGAAGTACCTGTATCAGAAGAAAGTCTTAACTTAGACAATCTACCTGACTCTCAGTAAGGAAAACTGCTTCATTCCTGGGTCACAGGAGAAACCTGTAATGTATGAATGACTGCTCTGGGGGCCCTTTGATTTCTTCACAATGGCCAACAATATAAGTGCTAAATGTAAACTTAAGCTTATCTGAAAGTAGTAAATGTTATTTTTTCTTTTAAAAATGTCATGGCATATACACTGATATGCATGAGCATTACACTGTCAACTGCTTTTTAACAGATTACACATAAATACTCAAACACATCTAATATACTCCAGGCGTGGAATTCCTATGCAAACACATATTCAGCATTCCAGTTTAGCCTCCCTCTGAAAAACAGATAGGCAAGTACAAGGAAGATGTTTTCAGTCTGAATAAACCAATATAAGTAAATAAAAATTGATGGCCAAGTTTACACAGTCTTGGAAATAGGGTCTAACATGAAAAGTATTAACTCTAGAAAACAAATCTAGAAAACAGGTTCTAAGGAAAACACTTAGAAAAAAAGCACCTGTAACAGTGATAATGTCTGGAAAGTATGCTAGGCATTGCAAGCAAATACCAGCAGGCAAATTCTAAACACAAATCATCTTAGACACTATTAATTCCTGGTATATTTTATTGTATTTAATTTAAATACATATGCACAATTTTCCAAGTGTTTTCTAACTGTCAACATGTGAAAGGAAGCTAATTAATAGAGCAATACAAAGGGATGTGCAGACAGGCCCATCAAGGTGGTTTAGCTAAGCAGAGCTCATCAAATAGTGATAATGAACATTAGACCCTTTACTTCTGCTAGCCTTAAAATATCCAGTTTTAATAAGAGTTGGGGTTTTTTTAAATTTTTGTAGTCATTCTTCTTCTTAGTAAATAATTTGTCTAAAACACCAGTGACGGCTTAACAGACAGAGCATTGTGACTCATGGTTTCTATTGAACTAGCTAATTCACATAACATTTTAATTGTTCATCCTGATTAAGGTTTTTAGCACACAAAACAAATAAAAACTGAGCAGAAAACAAACCAGGAACTGTTTACACACGTGTACTATGTCTTTAGTGACCAGATCCATCAACATCAGCATCCTGGGTAGAACCTAATTTTTATATATAAGCTATTTATGTAGATAAGTACACAAGTCATTTGTCCACAGCTTCCAAATCTCTTGTTACCTGGGTTGCTGGTTGTCCAGAAATTCATTGTTTGCTGCCTGACAATGTCAGGGCAGTGAAATATTACTAAAAGAACTAACTTGTCCCTGAAAATAGAGTGTTAATCCCTATGCAGATTCATTGGCACATGGTGACATATCCCAAGTTGTCGATACTTGAAGCACACTTCAATTTGGACTAAAATTGGCAGTACAAAGGAGATCTTCCTAAACTGTTCTAAGCCTGGCCAGCACGGGCTGCTCACATGGCACCACTGCCACTGCTCAGCTCTTTCAGGTTCTTAAGATTAGATACTAAAAGCAAATGGCAGAGCACACAGGGCGCTGTCATATTTCCACTATTCTTGTGGCACACTGTATACCACAGCAGACCCTTTGTGAATCATTGGCACATGTGCAAAATTTACCTTTTAAGATTTTGCACATCCTACTGCAAAGCTACAGCTTTGAGGGGCGCTGGAAGTTACCAAATTTTAAATATAAACACTAATATATTATGGACTAAGTCTGGGTATACACATCTGCAATCTTCCCACAAATGGAAACTGACGTGATTTAATGTCAACAGATCTATGAAAAAAAGGGAAGCAGTGGCATATCTGAATCAAATTGCAATATTGATTTTTCTGAACACAGCCTCAGATCTCTTTTCTTAATATTATATCAGCTAAAGACATGACACTTGCATTTAAAGTTAATATTTTATGCTCTCCATAGTGAACACATCTTACAGAAAACATTTCAGAAAAATACTCTATGGCCTTCAAAAGGCTGACTTTTTTACATTGTTTTGGTTTTGTTTTTTAACACAAAAGGTTCAGATTAAAAAGAAGACTTGGCAGTCCTTTCTGCAAATAATTGTGTTTAGATATATTTTATTTTTTCTATTTTAGTCAAGATAACAGTTTTGAAAGTATAGATAAGGTGATTAATAGGAACCTTGCAAAACTGGTACTCTGTTCATGTTGCATAAACTCAGACTGAGAAGGGCCAAGTAAATGATCAGGCACAACCAAGACCTAGGGACAGCCAAGGCTTCCACTTGCATCTGGATTTTGAGAGACTTAACACAAGCAAACCAGGAACTCATAAAATGAGGCAAGATGGCTCTGCTGAACCAGACTCATCAGCAGAGAAGTCAGGTAGAACAAGCTTCATTAGGTCAGCATGTAGCGCCAGAGTTTGTAGAAGGGGACAATTGATAAGGCTGACGTCTTCAATGAAGGAATAGTGTCCTCTTAGTGTCAGGTGACAACTAGGCAAAAGCAAAAGAAAGACTGGGAATAAATATGGCATATCTGTTGGCACAAACCTTGAACTAGACAGACCTAGACCGATGGCAGCTAAAGAGAACCAGATTTGGTGGTAGAACCAGCCTAACTAAATTCATTAGGGAGTCCTGTGTGAGTGAACACTATGTTTGAACACTACTGTGAAGCAACTGAGCCAGCACAAACTGTGCAGGCTGTCATCCCCTTTTTTTACTCCTGATGATCTCTTTTATGAGAACAGTTATTTACCTCCCACTCCTCAATAAGGTCTTCATCTTCCCAGGAACTGCTAACTAGATTGAAAGTGAGAAGAAAACAGTTTTTCTTTAGATTTAGAGTTGAAGTTCCTAACATCTGAAAGTGTCTGGCTCAGGATTAAAATCCAAAAAAAGGAACAGATAAACATCATACTTTAATTTATCCTTGTTTTTCTAATGACACCTAACAAAGAAAGGGCATGCATCATAGTTTGCCTGATTTCTTTTTACAGGAGATTGCCAAATTCACTCGCCATATTTATAGAAAACAGTTCCAATGGTGTGATTCTGCATAATCTGCTTTGGAAAATTACCAGTCCATCCAGTTTAACTGAAACTGACAGTCAGAATTTGTTTAGATAGGGTTTCAAGAACACTATTCTGGTACGGCAAATTGACATTTTGAAAATCACTTTTCCATATAGATGTTAATTCACTTGAGTATAGAATCTTGCTACATTTTATGTACATTTTAACATTTTTATAAATGTAAAATTTTACATTTTTATAAATGTAAAATGTACTGTGTGTTTCAGAGAGAGAGAGAGAAAGACAGAGCACAGTTTTGATATATCTCCTTCATTCTTACTCAGGAAAGACTGAAAAAAGCATTATTGGGGAAAAAAAAAGTTCAGATTCTGGAGTCACACATCCTAGTAGATAGTACACCATACCATGACTTTCATGTAGTGGTACACAGAGATGGTGCCTTCTCTGCATAATTTTTTCCATCTCTTATGCTTCATATCTTTGATAACTGCCATACTGGTGCAAGGACACAAGTGATCCTAGAGTTTGATCACTCTTCAGTTAAGTTCAGACTTTGAATTTCGGCAAAGATCCATGTATTACTCTTAGGCACCACTGGTACTCACCACAAACCACTCAGCAAAAACAAAGAGCGTTTGCTCAGAACATAAGCAGCAAGGCTACCTCTGCCTCATTAGGCAACAGTTTATTTCTCTCAGAGAGTGTTGGAGTAGTCATTTGATTTACAGAAACTGAACCTGGGCTGACTTTGTTGAGGTAAAACGCAGGACTTATGCAAGCATAAGTGGCTATTGTTTTTGTAACATTTGGGAAAGCTCAGCCTGCCTGTTTTGGGAGTTAAACCAGGAAAGCAGAAGTCAATTATCTTGGTTCGTATTATGCAGCAAGTGTATAGAAAGTTACAATCTGAGGGTGATGAAGAGGAAAGGAGAGTCAAGGTGAAAATGAGCTTTTAAAGTATGAGAGGGAAGATAGACTTGTAACACTTTTGAAGATGGGGAGAATAGAAAAATAAAATCCTGCTTTAGATTCTGCAAGGGAAATGGATGATCAAATAACATTATGAAATTTGCGTTTGGTTCCTGCTGTCTGGTTTATAAAACATGTTTGCAGTGTGATTCTCCTCCTTTTGGTGGAGAAATCAAGGCCTCTTTCATATAACTCTAGGAGAGAAACACAGTGTTTAAATAAGCCATACACACTGCTGGAAGCTGTCCAAATGACCTGTAATAACAAAGACATGACTGAATCACTAAATATAACAAAGAGCAAACGGAACCTTAGCATTTCTGGAAACAAATGATCTGTTTTCTGTTAATTCTATTTTTCATTAACTTTCAGTATATTGACAGATAATCAACCTTTGCTGTTCCTTTAAGACAAAAAAAAAAAAGCTACTTTAAGTAACTTCCTATTTCTAAACGATGGCAGGCAGAAAACATCCTACTGAGTATTGATTTTATTAGATGGCAGGACTAAAACCTACTTTCAGATGGAAGTAAGGAATGTGAGCTTGGAGTCACATGCAGGGGCCGTTTGACAGAATGACGCAATGGATACGTCCTTCAGTTGCTATGGTGATGGCTCATCTGCTTATACATCCAAGAAATAGGGCTTTTCATTATTTCCTCTAAGAAGAAAAACTGCTAACTCATAACAACAAAGTGATTTGTTTTTGCACTAAAGCACAGCTAATGCAAATACCATTGCTCGGTTTTAATTTGGGCATGAAATTAATATCCTAAAGCAAATAATATGAACAAATAACTTTCCTACTTAGGTACTCCCATAGCATTTTTCACCACAGTAATGGTTTACCTCCTCCGTAAACCTCCAATATATCTGCAATAAATTGGATTTCTGGAATAACTGACACGAGGTCCCAGAATATTGTGGTAACTTTAATAAATTTTATTTCAAAGTAGGATTTATTTTTTTTTACCCAAGTCATCCAGATGTTAGAGCTGGACAGATTTTACCAGCATTTTCTATTAATAGTCTCTTGAATATTTACATCAATTCTGTTCAGCTGTGGCCACATTCTATTTCTGTTTATTTTCTTCAAGTACCCTCTGACCAGTCTCTACTAGTAGGAAAGTTTACAAGAGCTCATACAAAAATGCACAGCTAAAGCTCCTGAAAATAACACTTTTTAAAAACCTACACGGGGAATATTTTTGTTAGCATTGCCTGCATTTGCAATCCAGGACCAGCAATACCAAGATGTGACTAATCAGATCAATTTCATGTGTCAACCAGAAGCAACTGTTAGCACTTGATATTTTAACTATTTGATTTGAGATGCTATACTATGTTTCCTTAAGCAGTAGAAAAATCAGCAGAACGTTAAACAAAGTTAGAGGAAACCATGTTCTCTGTCCAAGTGTTCCAAGAGAAAAATTAAATTCTCAGTTAAGAGTCTTTGCAAATTCGTCAGCCATGCCATAATTAAACGTAGCTGTCGTTTCATTTTAATACTCCTCAGGCTGTTTCAGATACCCAAAGAAAATAAATACCAAGAACAACACGATATGGAAAGTGTTACAGAAATTACACATATCTGCAAGACATTCAAGCCATCCTCTCATTCAACTCATTCAAAATCAGAATGCATGACCATGTAATTATATCAAGTGCAGCAAAGGGACTCTATGGCCTCCAAAAAGTATTTTTGTACATTAAGATACCACTAACTGCACTGTGACACTTATTTCCAGATGTCCCCTTTTTAAGTATGCTAGATGGAAAAACTAAGAACTCTAAAAATACATTTTAGTTGGCATGCAGTCTCAAATCTGGAGGCACCTGTTGTAGAATAAGCCTGTTTGCTTTGAATTAATTGTGATACTTGTTGTGAATTATTTGTCCCCTGGCTATATTGCATTACACAGCATGTTATAAATACCCTTGTTACATCAATGCACAGATATACATTTTGAATAACAATACTCTTCCCTGATACAACGGGAATTACTTTTTTTTACAAGAAAAAGATAATGCATTAGTTTTTGCAAATGCCTGTGAACATGAACCTTCCAGTCATCATCTTAAATGCAGAGACACATCCTTATGTGATTGCTACAGATGGTCCATTTTATTGTCACAAGTTCTGAAGTTGTAAAATATACGACCCCTTTATGCAAATGGTGATGACACACACAATGAAGCAAGGACTAGGATTCATGGGAGCAACTAAGGATACTCTCCCAAAGCCATTCCCACTGCAAGGCATCTGTGCAAATTCTGTGACATGGTAGGCTCTCCTAGGTGTTCGATAGCATCTCAATCTCTCTTCCTAGTTTATAAACTGTATTTAAAATGAGTAATTTTTTTATAAATTTGGGGTTTGTTTTATTCAAAATTGTTCACCCTAGATTTCTAAGTGTTGGCATAAGGCTAATAATACATGTATGCTGAGTATGTTTTTCTGCAGAAATAATCCAAATTAACCACAGGTAAACTAACCATCTGCTTTATGTTTGAGCAACTATGTCCCACACTGTAGTTCCTACCAGCTCACCCATTTTCCCCTCACACTAACCTAATAGCTAAATTGAGGTGAACAAGTTTAAAGGCTAAAAGGTCCCTTGCTATCTAAACTGTCTCACGCAGGTTGAGGACTCTGCCAATATAGCTCTGTAGTCTGTGTGCATACACCTTTTTGAGGCTAAACTTCACCTGGTAGTTTGGAAGCAGAACTTCCTATCTGGCAGGAAATGTCTCCTAATCGCACACAATATCGATACCCTTCACCTTGGTGCTGACGTTAGCAGAGGTACACCAAGAACACAAGGCCATCTGCAGTATTGCTTGCACTGCTGAGAGATCTGTGCCTGGTTGCCAGAAATGACATTTCTGTTTCTAACCTAGCCTCAGCTTCTGCTTTAGCAGAGGTGATGTCAGGCACAGCTGGCTCATCAGGGTGCCTCTGGGCTGCAGCAGGAGCAGATGCTCCGCCTGGCCTTCCATGTTTTGCATGAAAGAATATGCTGGACTTAAACTGAACAATGTTTTGGTTTTTGTCTTCCCATAGCAGACTGACTGTACACACTTTTCTGTGATTCACATTCTTACAGACCCCAAACCCCACTGGAAATTGCTACAATTAAGCCATTGCCTGGTCTGTGGCTTGATCAAGCTGAATCCTCCTTCTCCATGGGCTGCGCTCCTTACTTACCTCTTCTCTTCAGCAAATGTTCATGGATGCACACCATACTTGGTCTTTTGGGTAGTACGCACCTGCTCCAGCATTCTGCTAAACAACCTTGGTCCTCATTTTTAATGTCCTCATATTCTTCTGCTTCATACGAACAGTGGCTGTACCGGGTGCTGCACCAGAGCATTTTGCAGCCATCTTGGCCAAGGTAAAAGGCAAAGGCCTCGTGCAGGACCATGGCATTGCTGGCTGAAGCCCAGGTGTTTGAGTGGATAGGGGAACCAGATATCTGGACAAGGGGCAGTGAATTGCTGTTAAAGGACAGCTGGCTGTCAAGGAGGTCCTAGGCCCAGGCCCCCTGAGGACAGCCATTTCGCTGGGCTCCTGACTGCCATAGTGACAGGGGCATCTGGCAGCGGGAGGCCTGACATGGAGTTGCCGGCTGAGCCATTAAAAACAGCTCAGGTAAATCTGGAGCTCCTGAATACCCTCAAGCTTTCAGGGACTCCCCAACTATCTGAGAGAATGTAAGCAGAGCTGAGTGCAGGAAGGCAAGCATACATTTGTAGTCTGAGACACTTGCAGGCATGTCCCCGGGCAAGGCTCTGTGAGCCTGCTCGCATCCGCCTGCAGCCCCCTGAGGGCCTGGAGCTGCTCACAGGTCTGGTGCTCACTGTGTGCTTTTGGCTCTGGTTGTGGTAGGAGTCAGAGCCACATAGCTAAGGCACCGATTGTGGTCCAGAAAAGTGATGACAGATTTCCAGGGGTGGAGGTCTGCAGCATTTGTGCTTGCTTGGGGCACATGGCATTAACACACCCCCAGGGCCAGCCACCCCCTGGGGGTTTGTAGACGCTCTGGAACATCCTTTAGAATCCTAAACACACTTGTCCACTCCCCGGCTCTGCACCTGCAGTGGTATACTTATATTGGCAGGGTGTATATATCGTGGTATATGTAATTATATGTATCTTGTGCGTCACCGTGCGAAAGAGAAAAGAGCCTCAGACAGCAGTGGGAAAGCTTAGATAAAGGCTGAGATCCATTCTCTTCTGGGGTAGAATGAGCTGTCATCACCTGCGCAGAGAGAGAATTTGGTCCTTGTGTTTGATTCATCATTCTGCTACTTCAGCACTGCTTTGATGTAAAAGCAGGGGATAGTTCAAGACGCAACTGGAGAACGTTCCTTCCTACTGTATTTTGTCACCGCGCTTCCTGAGGTTGCTTCGTATGCTTCACTTTATGACTGAAAGTACAGCAATAAGTGTCCACAAGATCTTATCAAAGTCTGGTTTCCTTCAGTGGTGCAAGCTCATCAAACCTTACTACTGTCATGCGTATCTCAGATCCTGAAGGAAATGTACGCAGTTACAGGCAGGCTGACAATGGAAACATTTTCTGTGGCCTCTGAAAAGAGCTCTTTAACAATTTAGATGGCTGGGATCTTTCCAATGCTCTCTTGAAATTTGATGACTGGAATTAAAGAATAATACACAATGTAATTGCTATCCATTAGATAGAAATGCATTCTGGAATCAAAACAACTCATGCCTGGACTGAAATAGAGTTGCATTATTACTTCTGAGTAGAGCTTTTCATTTTGATGGTACCTATGCATTTGCAGGAAATGAAAAGTGCATTATTTACACTTTTTTGAAGAATTTTATTTTTTGCTATAAATCTTAAAAAAAAGAGTCATTAATATGTTCATTATTCAAATTTAGCTCGTTTTCTTACGAACTGTAAACAGCAAATTTTTAACCTTGTACTTTAAATGTAAAAAGTAATTTGTCAAAAAGCTTTTTACTATAACTTAAATGGTTTCAAATGGCAGCATACATTTTGTTACATGAAAAAATATAATTAAATCCCAGTCCAGACTGCATAAACATATTATTGTCCTCTGCGCTCTAGTCCGTATGCCATACTCTGATGGAAATATGTGCTACAGGTTATATAGTTGCAAACTGACCGAACAGATAGAAATAAAAAAAAAAAAAAAAAAAAAAAAAAACAGTTGAATTAAAACAGGCAGTAGAAATTATAATTTTATTGGAATTGAGTCTTAAATGTACATTTACAAAAATTTTCTCAGCTCCAGTAAGTAAAATTTCTCTCACACAGATATCTCCATCCTTTACTATATTAGGAATATTCAGTTTATGTAGGCTCTATAAATTCCAGAAAGCTTTTAAAAATTAATGTGCATGCATGTAACCACAGTGGTATTTCACTAAGGAAAAAGTTTACAGGAACACTAATCAAACACAAACACTTGACAAACCTGTGCCCCAGTTTTCACATAAATCAGCTTAGAATCCTGCATATTATTGAAGTTTCCTAAGAATTCAGAAAATAAAAAAAAAAAAAACTGATTTTATGACCTATTACAGTGTGACAGGAAGAGAGGTTGTTAGTAACATGTAAGGAAAAATTAAGATTGCAACAATTACAATGTTAGGTTAATAATGAGGAAGTTTTGAATTTTCATTAATTTTGTAAAGTTTTGAGTTAATGTTGGATAGCTTATATGCTAGCATCTTGTGGGTAGTTACAGTTAAATGGATATTTTTAGACTGACATTTTAGTAAAAAAGAGTAGGAGAATGATGTGCAAGCACCTTGGTTTGAGTATGCTGAGGAATACATGGATATTTTAGCGAAAAGAGAAAACAAACTAATAAGGGGTCTTTAGTTTAATACCAATAGGTCTAAGAACAGTTCTAGTTATTGGGTTAATTTAGAAGAGTTTGAACTTCCAAATAGCAGCAGATTAATTATTAACTACTGTACTTTGTCTCCAGTTTTGATTAAGTTGATTTGCAGAGCAGGAATCTCACTGAGTTCAATGATTACTGCATCACATGAGTAGATATGCTTTTGCCGGGTGAAAGAATGACTCCACATGAGTCATAGGAATTTCACGTGCCGTTCCGTACTGGAGAGGCTGCAGTCACAGGCCACACGCCAGAACAATTTACGTAGCACATGGCTCATGCTCTTCTTATTTCTGGAAAGGCCCTACATAAGAGCTTGGTGGTCTCTCATCTACAGTACACACAGGACACAATTATCCATGGGAATTTGAGTGGATAAAAATAGTGGCGAGTGCTTCTCATAAAGGAAAACAAGGCTAGGGAAATTATCTGAGAGTTTGTTTAAGGCTAGAAAGAAATCATACTGACTTCATTAATGCAGGTAGTTGTGTCTTGGTTCTCAAGAATTAAACAAAATTTGCATATTTTAAGCATGCTAGAGTGCCCCCATACCAGAATTAAGCTTTGTCAAAAACAGACTCAGTACACTTATCATTTTTATTCAAGAAAGCATCCTGAGTTTGTTTTTGTTTTATTTTGTTCTGAATCCTTGCCTCAGTTTTGGTATGCTCCTGTATCTTTAAAGCCCTGTTTCTTTTATATGTGTATGAAAATGTGTACTTTCTAGGACTGCAAAAGTTTAGCCAACAATTGTTATGCATATTTGAAATTACTGTATATTATTGTGTTGTTTTGGTTTTAATTTTCAAAGCAATAATTTGGAGACAAGGTATCAAAATTGTTAGCCCTAAAACACTGAAACTTTCAGAAATATTTCCTAATTCTGGGACTGTTATGTAAGGAGAGTAGAGATAAAATTTGTCAAGAGTTTTATGCCACTGTAAAATCCTGAATGATTTTGTTAAAGCAAATCCACAAGTTTCTCTTATTATACTGGCACAGATGTCTTTTCCACAGGCTGCTACTGTCTGTCCCCATGCAGGGCATTGAAGGACCCTCATACTTCCTCAGCCAGACCTCCAGGTCCGACTTGCAGTAAATACTTCCTGAAAGGGAATTTCACCACTTGTCATTAGCTGCTGCTCTTGATTTGTACTAAAGGTTGTACAGACCTGTACAAAAGGAGAGTTTCATGAGCATTTTGCTCATCCAGACTTCACGTATGCGGGAAGTGATGTATAAACTAGCTGAATTTGAGCCTTTCCTGCAGGTCTTCCAATCGCTCATGATGCCCTGCAGGACTTACAGGATCTATAGGATCCATCAACAAAATGACTGATTTTGTTGTACAATCGTCTCTATCTATTTTAATATTACAAATATTCAGGGTGGAAAAAAACAGGATTAGAGGTTAACTAAGGGGGAAAAAAGCCCTAAATAATTGGAAGAATAATATCTGGGTTTATTTTTCATGAGACAATATTTCTATGTATATAATATGCCTAATTCTTAGGTGACCATTTCAGTAATAATATAAATTCTCTTTATTATTATTATTATCTTCTACTTTAATACAGAAATTTTCCTTAATACTGAATAGCAATAAAATTCTCAGTAAAGACAATATGTATGCAGTTCATTCTCTGTGATTTCCTCACACTGCCTCATCCTCCCTAGGATTATGTGCAACTAGGAGATGAAAAGAATGACAGAGTGGAGGCATTAAAAGACAGTCGGCTGATTTATCCACCCCACTATTCACAAGCTATTTTGCATTCAAGTCATAAAGGAACACTGAAGTTTATTGAAGCTTCTTGCTGTGCTGTTTAGCAGGGAGAAGTACATTGAGAGTGCATTACCTGGTTCTCAAATATGTATCTGAGCATAGTTCTTCTAATTTCAGTATGATTACAAAATTTGGTGTTTTTCACCTACAAACAGTTACAGGATAATATTCTTCACTGGAAAAGAAAAAAGTAACTGTTTAATCCTCCAGGTTTTGAGGAAAAATTGAAAATATAAATGTGATTGCATCTTAAAGACTTGAAAGTGGAATACAACTTAAAGTCCTCCATTTTTTATCATAATTTGAAATCACCTTTTTTTTTTAAATGCCATTCTCAGGTTTTTGTGTTCTTGATTCATGGTTTGTGAAGAATGAGGGATGGCGATCCCAACTTCTAAAGTGACCCAGGGGACCAATTGCAGTCTATTCCTTTTAATTCTGACTCTCTCTTTCCAGTAGGAAATCAAATTCATGGTGTGGATCTGAGTGCAGAGAATTTATCCTACACTATTTGCAAGTAAAAGCATATATGTATTTGGTGGCTGGTTAAAGGAACAATTTGTGCTGCCTCTGTCATTTGTTACTGAAGTATAGCCATCCCAGAAGTGTAATTCCTGTTGCAATGGAGGAGCAATGCTTATCAATGTTAAACAAATTTTTAGTGCATGGGAGGAAAAATGTACTAAGCTAGCTCTAAAACAGAGGAGGGACCTTTAGGTAGGGAGAATGTAACAACTCAGGCTTGAATTTGGACATAGCTTACCTGTTTTTTCATGGTGTGTCCTTTAAAAAAAGACAAATGGTGATTCCCTGATGATACGTTTGACTGAATGAGACCACAATGTCCTCTAATCTTCCACAACAAAATTCGACTAGTACTGGGTATTATAACTGGATAAAATTCACTGATAACACTTGAAAATTTTTCATTGAGTTGTTTGAGGCCAGGCTAGATGAGGCTTTGAGCAACCTAGTCTAGTGGAAGGTGTCCCTGCCCGTAGCAGAGGGGGTGGAACTAGATGATCTCTAAGGTCCTTTCCAATCCTAACCATTCTGATTCTATGATTTAGATGTCCTGTTCAAATACCAGTCAATTCAAATTTGCTTTGCCTGCTATGCTGACATAAATATTAGATAGCAAATTTCAAAAAAAAGTAATTATTTTAGTATAAATTACTTACATATTATTTCAAGTCATCTCCAGAGTTAATATACTTGTTTTTTAGAAGCAGCAAACTCAGAAAATTCTAAATTTCCATGCCTGAAAACTAATAAAATTCTGCCAATTAGTTACACCTTCTGTTGCTGCAAGCCTTGATAATAAGAAAATACTTCACAGGATCTACTGTCACAACTCAGTCAAAATCCATTAATACTTGATCCCTGGTATTAGCAACTGTGCTTTCTGTTGCTCAGGAAAAAGAAAGAATCAGGACTAGTAGACAGTAAAATGAAAAAGGGATGACTTTTACTAGGATTTTAGTGTGGTCCATGCCCACCAGAATTTCATAAACACCAGCAGAACCTTGCAAAGTCATTCCCTCTTGCACTGTGTGAGTGGTGCTGCTGCTAGCAGCAAGACCAGCGCTGCAACACATCAGATCAGGAGGTACACCCAGGAGCAGGAAGTAGCCACAGTGGTGGCCACTCCGCCTCTCCTCAAGCTGACAGAGACAAGCATGTAGAAAATCCAGTTGAGAGAGGAGGGATATCCACTGCAGGGTGATTCACAAGGCAGCAGCCATTCTTTTCTGTTTTTCTACAGAGAACATCTAGCAATTCTTGTGTTATTGATAACAATGCGTAACCCTCCTGTTTTAGTTTATAAGTGTCGTGGGTTAAGCAGAGGAGAGTTAATATTTTTTTTCTTCCTTCTCTTCATAAATAGTTAGCGAGAAGCCATGTTTTGGATTCCTGCTGAGGAGAAAACTGATAAGAAGGAACGTTTATAGTTATTGCCAGGATACTTTCAAGGACAAATACATTCAGCCTCTTTCCCCTCCATAGACAGAGCAGGGGGGGGGAGAGACAGTCCAGCTTCTAGCTTGGGATTTGCTTTTAGGTTAAGATTGAGAAGTAGACTGACCAATTATTCCATACCATGCATGTCATACCCAGTATATAGGTGAGGACCCTTCCAGGAGATCGCTCTCTTTCACTTCCCTTGGCCTCCGGATCATCTCACTTCAGTACCTGCACTCGCCCTCCCAAGGCCTTTTCACCCCCCACAGACACCATTAGCTCTCGGCCCAGGACGCTCGTTATCTCCATTCCGTGAGTTTCGGGATCCTCCCTCTCCGGGGGGATCATTAGCTGTTTTTTTTTCCCTGCTTCGGTCAGCTCTCGGGTTGGGACGCTTGGGCTGTTATCTCCGTTCCGTGAAGTGCCTCCGGGAGCGGTGCACCACCCCCCCCCTCCCCCCCCCCGTTTGGGGGAACCATGAGTGCAGTGTCTGTGGATCGTTAGCTGGCAACAGGCTGAGCCTTTTCAGGGGGGCAGTATTGTGTGTCACCCATTCCCTCCCTCCTCCGGGGTCATTGCCTGGGAGTGGGCTGGGCCTTTGGTCATCAGGTGGGGAGGGGTAGTATCACTGTGTATCACGTTGCATATTTGTATATAGTATTATTTCCAATATTATTGTAGTTTAGTTATTAAATTGTCCTTATCTCAACCCACGAGTCCTCTTTGCCATTTACCTCTTTAATTCTCTCCCCTATCATTGGGTGGGGGCAGGGACTGCGTGAGTGGATGTGTGTGGTTTGGCCCCAAGCCAAGGGCCAAACCGCCACAATAAGATATTCTTCTGTCCAACCTCTATCATAGAGCACATATGCACGTGCACACACACACACACACACAGAGACACACGGGCGAAGTGCACTCCAAAATGTTATGTTGATATCTCCACCAGGCAGAAAGAAAGAGGGTTAAATGAAATTAAAGAAGTAGTAGGGTAACAGGGGAAACGCAAGTCCTATAGTTCAGTATAGCTGTTTGTTATTTGTTGTTGACAAAACAAATGTAATACATACAATTTTCAAATGCCTTAGTCAGTCCCCATGACTGTTACTTGCTCTTTACTGAATGCAAACACAATTCGCACAGCTGCCCACAATTATGTATACTAAACATACTTGGAATGCATTATCATGGTTCTCCTTAAACATTTTCTTCTTCCAAAATGGAAGGAAGAAGGGAAACCAAGAGTGTGCTAAACCAACAGGTGCTAAACAGCTGCTCTCAGTATCAGGAAACACTCTGAGAAGACAAATTAAATGAAAAAAAATAGAAATAATTGCTGCTTTTCTGAATTCATAAGGAAACACACCAATTAGCTAATTCTTTCCAGATACTGTCTTAATTGCTTTGAAGCCAGTTAATTTCTAACAGCAGTGAAGTCATTGCATAAGACGGATTCTATCTTTTGGCTGCTGGTTTTTAGCAGTATGTGAATCAAATACAAGATCTGTCTTGAAGGAGTAAAATAGAAACAATAAAATAAAAGAGATAGGAAAGTCCTATGTAGGACAAGACTGACTGCGTGGCCCTTACATTCACAACTAATAGCAGACATCTGTGTAATAGACCTTTGAGTCTATTTGGGATGACAAAATGGCTACCCTGTATCTTCATGTACCCTGGGCCTCCCATGACAAAAAATATTTGAATAAACATATGACTTCACTATGGTCTATCACTGTTGTGTTTCAAGCACTGTCTGCTGTAGGATGAGGGAGTGACTATTTCACTACGCTCAGACATGCTGCTAAGAATCAAAACAAAATTGTTATGAACAGGTTTACACACACCACACAGGAACCACACCCATGCTGGTCTTTTCCTTCAGGCCTGGAGGCTTCATTGGTTTTATGGCTTGCAAAAAAACTTCATAGCCTATTCTTCATCTCAACGGATAGGAGCATAAAGATGACCCAGAGGTACTGTGGAAGGGTGAGCACAAAAATAGGAAAAAGTGGTAGATGCTAGCAAGTTTTATGTATAAAACTGCACTTACTGTGTAGTCATTTAGATGACTTGAATCATATAATCAATAAGGATTTTCTATAATAATTAGATGATTTGAACTTGGAGTGTTGGTTTAAGTGTAGCTGGACTAGCTTGTGGTTTTTCATTAGACCATTAAAACATTAATTAGACTAGCAGTAAAATCTTGGTTTCATATATAAGATGTGCTCCCTTTTTACCGTAACAGCCTTTTGATGGTAGTACCAGGGACCTTACCTTACTATTCCCTGTTGCTGAGCTTTTCCTGAAACAGGGTCTAATATCTTTCTTTAAAATCTTAGGTAACAGACAATTATTTTCTGTCAACTGCTTCAATGCTTAGTGGCACGTACCCTGAATTTGATTTCCCTTTCTGTCACAGCTCATAGGAGACTTCAAGTGCAACCCTACTCCTAGTAACTATTTAATTCCTCCCTCAGTGCAGAAGCTGGGCTCTTGACACATGGAGAAAAATATGGGAACAATAGTGGGATTCATGAACATTTAAAAGAAATAAAATTATTTTGAAGATTATAAAGCAAGGTTTGTATTTAAAGAATAGAGCCCCAGGGGGTTTTATTTGTTTCATAAATTGTTATGCTTGCATTAAATAATAGATTCTTGAGTGTGACTAGTACTGGAAGTATTGTATTTAATTAGTCTATGAGATGGGCTTCAATTGATATTAAACTACTCTTAAAAAACACAAGTGGTCATAAAAGATCACAATAGGACAGGGACATTTCGGGGTCAAGAGCATTACAGCATATGTTCACTGGTATGGACAGATGGAACAGGGACAGACAAGCTGATAGCATGGTCAGAACTGAGGAATGAAAGCATGTCATCTGGGATTGGAAAGGAGAAAGGATTAATTTAGGAATGAGATGTATTTCTAGAAGTTGTCCTGGAAAATTACATTAACATCAAAATGGTTGGGAGAGATGATGTGTGTGGACATAAATATTAATGAAGCAGTTAATATTTCTGCGTTCAAGCTAGGCAAAACTTGTGGTGAGAAAGACATGAAATGTTATTAAACTATCAGGAAATACTAGAAAATAGTGAAAAAATTATTGGCATATTAGCCTTTCAGCCAGTCTGAAACAGAAGTTTGGAGATCTAAAGGCTTTATAATTGGTGTAATGTGCCTGTGGTAGCTATATTTCCTTATGTTGGATGTAAACATCTACTTGAATATAGAACTTGTGGCCCATGTCTTTTTACACGACTTGAAGGTTGTAAAGCATGCATATATAATCCATAGACGCACGTAATATTTTTATGTAACTTTAAAAACAATCACAAAGGCCTTAATGAAGTAAGCATCTGATAAAATTAAGAAGTGACCCAAAATATCTTATTAACTCACTCTCAGTAGAAGTTAATTGTGATTTTGGTGTTGGTTTTGCACACATTTTTCTGTTGTTACTAAGCCTATACAGTAATTTGTAATTTGAGTGACTGTCTTGCTCTGTCCTGTCCTAACCTACCCTACTTTCCTAGAATTTGATTGTGTTACATTTTTAAAACATACTTTCTACTGTATTAGCAGTTATTGGTTAGTAGGGGAAAAAAGGACATTGCCAGTTTCTTGAAACCAATGAGTTATGATCAGGGTCTTTGTCTTTCAAAGTACACTGCACTGGATTAGTCCTGTTTTAAATTTCTGGATGATACACAGTCAGGTCAAAGGTCCACCTATTCTAGAATCCTTTGGCCAGTATCTGTACTGATGAAGAGGATAAGAACAGGGCAAGAATATAGTGATACTTTCTCCAGGTGTCATTCCAATAATCTTTGGTTTAGGGATTTCCTGGTGCTGAAGTTGTATTTTTGTGCTTGCTAGACCTATAGAATCTTCTTGCTGCAAATCAGTGCACAATTTTTTTTGTGTATACCTGTTTAGGGTTTGTATAGGCAGTGCTCTGTGGCAAAAAAGTTCCACAGTTTAAGTTGTGAGGAAAAATATTTTGGTCTGATCCATACACTTGATAATCTCATTGTGTTGCCCTGACTTTTATATCCATTATGAAAAACTGAATATTTGTACACATTGAAGAAGAAGAAGAGTATGTATTTGAGCATAAGCACTTTTAGAATCTGGAAATAAGCATGTAAAGTAAAATTCTTGTTGTGATTAAATGAAACCCTTGTGCACACATGCAATATAAAAAGAAAGAATAATGATACATAGACTTCCTGTCTCTGGATTGCCCAAATCTCTTGTGTTGGTACAATTTTCTCCTAAATAGATAGCATTTATACAATTAATTAAGAATGAAACCAAATGAAAGACTGCTGACTTTATATATGTACTTATAAAAATGACAAATCACAGAGACAGTTGCACTGGATAAGTTTAATTTTGCAGATATTTAGCAGGCAAATTCACATCCTCCCACAACCTGGACAGCTGACAATTGGTGAGTTCCTTAGAAATGAAACATATATTGCTTGTGTAATAGTGTAAACCAGCTAATTTTTAGATTTATGAAATCTAATAAGCCAAAATCCTCTGATGACAGGAATCAGTGAAGCTGTGCTGATTTACATGAGCTGAAGATGAGACATTGTGACTCAAATACTGTTTGGTTGCAACTTTCTGAATAATCGGTATATACATTTATGAATAACATGCTTCTCAAAATATGCATACTTTGCTCAGTGTTTGGTAATATGGATGGTTTGAATGATGAGTATTTTATTGAATTGGGAAAATATTTTCTGTGACCACTATTAATATATATATACTTATATATATAGATATAATTCTTTGATAAATTTACTTTTCTTTCTTTCAAAAATTCTGTTGACTTGTACTGAAATTCTTTTCCACCCTATTCTTTATTCCAATCCCTCAGACACACATTTGAGGTAGGAATAATATTTTTAATGAGTAAATTCATAAAACCACATAATGGAATTCTTACTTAACATAGGCAAAAATTGGAGATACAGTACATGGGCTATAAGACACTTCACTACTTGAATATTTGTTCTTCCAATAAATTCAGCTGTAGCACGTGTGACCTCCCAAGCCTCAGTGACAAGATGACAGACATTTGTAGTTCTGAGTTATTTGTAAACTGTATTAATGATACTTAGAAAGCGCAGTTATTAGAAAAGAATTAAAGAATAACAGTCCATCTGTAATACCACAGTTTGTGAACAAAATGTTAAAATAGAAGAGTTTCTGAGATTCTATTTTAAATTTGGTGGCCACATATATTTACGTACTTGTGTATTATATTTTAAGAAGTTTTTTTATCGTAGTTATCTTCAGTGCAGCTTAAGGGAAATAAGAATTCCCTTCAGCATGTCATAATTAATCAGATTTAATAGGATACCATTTCAAAAGTGGTCCAAAAGAAGCAAAAGATGCAATATTAACTGATTGTAGAAGGATGCACTATACACTGCAATACAGATTGGTTACAATAGTATGATTCAAAGACTTACCTTCTAACGTATAATAAAAAAAATATTGTAAAATCATTGCTATATATTATGCCTATTGAAATAACATACATATGCTTCTTATCTATGTACTTCCACTAGCTCAGCCAAAGAAGAAAATGTGCAAAGCACTCTTAAGTGAGCTATTCCAAAGGAAATTTCATTGTTGCATACAGTACAGTTTAACTACAATAAATACCCTTTTGATTGATATGAATATATTCATTAATATTCTCTTTGCTGGTACACATGAAACAATGCCAAACTTCCTTATTAACGTGAAGTACGGGGTCAAGATGTGTTGATATGAGATCATATTCAGATTGTCAACATAATCAAGATTGTGATATAAGAAAGAAATTCTTGTAGGATAAGGTCAGGGTCAATTCGGTTGCAAGTCCTCCATGTGTTGCATACAGGGTATTCACGGCTCCTTCACAGAGGTCCCTTGGCTTGACTGGGGTTCAGATGAGAAAGGGATAGGAAGCCACTAATTCTGGATGAGTTTCTAACTCCATCTCCTTAGAATGGGTGGAAATTACAATTATTTTCATCAGTCATTTTTGTGTTGACCATAAGGAGGCTGACCTCGTGAGGTGCTGCCTTACATTGTCATGCTCATTGTCAATGAGCAGCTCATGAGGCTGCTGATTGTCTTACGAGTCACTTTGACTCCTTTGAAGCAATAGAATCTGATCAAAAGAAATCACTACTGCAGAGTTAAACAACATCCTTTCACTTTTGCAATGAGTGGTTTTGCAAACCTTACCTAAAATGTGCTTCAGAATGGCAGCAAGTGTAAAATTAATTTGAAGAGGGCAGGAGATATTTCTAAAATTTTTCATCCATATTAATTTAAACTAAATTCTAAAGACCAACACCTTCCCTCCCCCCAAAGAAGAACAAGAGATTAATTTCTTAAAATTATTGCTATATTTAGCAGCTCATAACATCATCAACATGCACATTTCTGTGATTTAGATGTAATACAAATATTTCAAAATATCAGATCTGAAAAATGCTCTCCATTTCTATTACAGGCCTATTCAATAAAATATATGCCTTTGGTATAATATGTTTTATTGTATATAGCAAACCATTTTCATTATCATCAAAAATATAGTTTAGCACTTGTGAATTACAGGGGATTTTAGTTCCTCAGGTAACCCACAATATTGGATACAGTATCTTGAACCGGCTTATCGATATGTAGACATGATAAACGTACATTTTCTGTTGGAAATGGCAAGTGAAAGATCTTTGAGAATTCTAAATTTACTGATGATTAAGCTACTTAAACTATCGTTATGCTACTTTATTAGATGCATCATAAGACATAATTTTCATTGAAAATATGCTTTAAATAAGGCAAGTTTTGTAAGAATTAGTGTTCTTTCTTACACTAAAAGCTTTTTTTCTTATAAGGTGATCATGCCGCCCTTCCTATTCTGAAATCACTACACACAAAGCAATAAAATTATAGACCTAAGCATCCTCCAAGGATGAAATCACAGTAAGAAAGCTGTGATATACTTTATATTGTTAAACATATTGTATTGTATCGCATCATATGATGATTCTACAGTAGAAGGGAACTGGTTATTTACACAGTGGTTCTGACTGGCAAATGTAAACAAAGATGAGTCAAGCACGTTGACAATGCGTTGACTTGTTAGTTCATCTCCAGGATTTTACAATGTTTTTCATTAGTTCCGTTGTCAACTTGACATGAGGCACCTAATTTCAAGGTAAGAAACTGGTCAGTTGATGAAGTGCCACCAGAGTTTTTGAGTAAATATGAATCTGTTCCCTTTTAGTTCATAATTAAGTCAAGGGTATACTAATCTATGATCCAAGAAAGATGAAATTCTGCTAGATTTGTATACAGTTTAAGGAATTATATTAATAGAGTGACTTGGTTTTTAAGACACAAGTTCAAGAAAACCTCCACTATAGCAAGTAATAATTTAAATGATCTGTTTGGGTAAATTCCACATTTTCATATAGATTAACAGAAGTCTGATGGCTATTCAGAAACTATGATGGCTATTCAGGAATGGGCTTGGAAAAGCTCAAATATACTTGAACATCAGTGTAGGTATGAACAATTGAGCATAAAAAGGTATGACAGTTGGAGCATCTTTCCAGAACTAAATGTTCCTTCTTTTTAAGGTCAATTGGAAGGTGAATTCTATTGTTGTGAATTGCTTTTCTCCACCAGAGGACTTAATTATAAACAGAGATTCATTTTTGCAGGAGACAGCCTGTCTAGCTATTTTTCTTCAACTCAGTATGCTTCCCCTCACTGAAGAGGTGCCTGTTGTCTGTGGGAAGTCCACATAGCATGTCCTGTCCTGAGAGTCATGCGTTCCTCCTTGTACCAGGGTCAAAAGTAGCATCTTCTCTATTATTTAAAGGTGTCTTAATTGTTCTAGGTTGTTACACTATGTTCATCACTGTGGTAAAAACCTAAGTATTATTTTGAAAAGCTTACCTGTGGCATATTACAAAATAACCTATAGTCTCAGGCTGTTCTCAGGAGATCAAGTTGAGAAAGACGTTAAATGTTAATCCTGTAAATATTTCTGATTTCCCAGGGTTTCATAAGGTCAAGATTCCACTAACCAGACAAAATTGTCATCCTCACCCAATGTTTCTCTTAAATGCGTTAATCCTCTTCTCATAGAGGTTCAGAATTTCTGTACTGTTAACATGTAAGAAATAACAGTCCTTCCTCACATTTCTAGGAGATGTTTCCCCAGAAACTCCTCTGAGGCACTTCCTGGTTTCATGAATTACTGTCTCTTCAGAAAGAATGGTGGCTTATATTTCTTTTCCCAACCCTCCTACACTTTTTTCATGCCCAAAGGACTTGAGCTGATGAATCACGGCTCTTTTCTTTCCTTGCTATCTATCCTCCTGCCTTTGTAGTTTTGCAGATAATCAGACTGCAGATAATTTCTCCTCCTAAGAGCTATTTTAAAATTGAGAAGAAGAATTTAAAATCGAGAGTGCCATTCCTAGGAGGGCTGGTGAGGTTTAATCTCCGGAGCAAAGCGATATAGGTAGAGTTACTTATCAAAAATCCTAATTAATTTTCAATTACCTTAATTTCTCACTTTACATTTCCTAATAATACATTTCATACTGGTCTGATTTAATCTTTTAAAATAAGTTCTCAGAGGTTTTAGAATCAGGACCATAACCTGGCCAGAAGAAGCAGGCAAAAAGTGGTAGGAATAGTTTTGTGATTTCTTTTATTGAGACAGGCCCTGTGGATACTTCTGTTTCAATCTCTTTCTAGTTGTTTATCTCTATTTAAGGAAAAAAAATTATCCATGCATAATTTTGTAATTCCCTCAAGGATATAACTGTGTTGTTACATGAGCGGTAGACATTGCATAATAGGATCTGTATGTCAAGGCTCTGTAAATTGAGTTCCGAAATACTATGCAAGGAATTTGATCAAAGTGCTTTCAGCATAGAAGAGTGATTTCATTATAATATTTAACAATAGGTCTAATAAAACAGATACTTTATTTAGATGCTGTTGAGTGACAATAATAAGATTCCCATTTTCAGACAGAGTCTACCTTCACTTGATTGTTGTTTGTAATCAATGGAGAAGGTTTACTTTTTATCCTGTCTCCCACATCATTAGAACTGTCCTGGAAAAAAACTTTTGCTGTACAAAAAGTGACGATAATTCTCTTGTATTCTCTTCTGAAGTTCTGGTTCAAGAGTCCATATATGATAGCATTAAGGCAGCTGTTGAAATATGCCATGTAATAACTAGATACAAACAACCACTCTGGAATCCTAGGGATTATAGTTTCTGGGTTGAGAGCCACAGCAAGGCCTATGAAGTTCAAAGGAGCCCAGCAGACTGCAAACAGTACAAATACCACAAACATGGTTACAAAGTTTCTGAAGTCATGTGGTTTCAGTCTGGGGTTGTTATCTGGTTTAACCCTTCGCCTTACCTGAATAACGAGGATCCATATTCTCAAGTAACAGAAAGTAACTATGGCTATGGGAAGGAGGAAATGGAAAAACACAACTGCTATTGTATATGCTGAGCTCACAGATTGTGCAAATGTACATGAGTAAATCCTGGGGTCATACTGTAACGATCCCACAAACAGGTTGGGCACAATAGCAACAAATGTTAGGACCCAGATAAGAACAACATAGCACAATGAATTCTTGTCACTGTATAGCTTGTCATATTTGAGACTGTGGCAGATATAGCAGTACCGATTGATAGCAATGCCTGTAATATTGAAGATTGATCCAATGACACTGAGGCCCATCAAGAAGCCACTAATCTGGCAGTGAAGGTATCCCAGATTCCATCCATTGTGAAATACAGATGTGAGGACCAGTGGATATGGGTAGATTGCTACAACCAAGTCTGCAACTGCCAGGCTTACGACAAACACATTTCCTGTAAAACAAATATAAAAAGGCAAGTATTAGTTCTTCTTTTGCTCTTTGCTGTCACTACTCTTTTCAATATATTAATGAGAAGCCTTTATGGAACACTTTAAATGTAATTAGTTTTTACTTTCTAGATCAAAATTCATTGTCATATATCAGAAATAAGACACTTTTTTAACCTAAAAAGGAAGTAGCTTAATTTAAAGATGCACCTTTTAAAAGAAAAGTGTCTTTGAGTTTAATTATCACGATTAAAATTTTTATCACCTCATTTATCTGGATTCTTGCAATCACACAGACTCAGCATTCATATCAAATTAAAATATTCATAACTTTAAGCCTTGCTCTGCTTTTAAGTAGTCTCTCTTAAATTACAAGCAGAAATAATATGATTACTAATAAATTTCAAAACTCACATTTACCTTCCATATCTAATTTAATTCTCTTTCTTTACATTACCCCTTAGTATTTCCAGTCCTGAAATGAAAATCTTTTTTTCTCTATTTATATTTCAAGCTTCCATGACTTTAATCACTTTTAAAGTGATTCTTTTTGAATCTGATGGCTAGCACTTAACTTCTAAGAGTCTAGCTGAACACAAATTTAGTTGTCTCTCCTAAACTGAGAGAAATACACCTTGGTAAAAGAAGTGGTTCTGGGAAGTGACATACACATCTCCGAGACACTATTGATGCCACATTCTTCCTGTCTCCAAACTGAAAAATCCGTTCTTGTGGTTCATTTTTTTAATTAAAACAAAGGGAGATTATTTTAGACTGTGTCAGTTCTTGATATAAAATAACTGTTCTTCAAAGACAATGGAACCTATAAAAACTATGTTTTGAATTAATCTTTTGAGCATAGATTTTATATATTGTTTTTTTAGTTGCTTAAAAGATAACTCATCTGAATGCCTCCCAACTATTTTAGTTTCTAAGAAGGTCACAAGATCCATTGATATAGATTTTATTCACTTTTTAAAAAATAACTGCTACATTTATTGGTATAGCTATCCATATGTACACAAAGCTATAAATATGTGTATATACAGGCATGTGTGTAGGGATATAAATGCATGTGTATGCATGTATACATAGGTATGTTTGTATTTGAGATTATTTTTTGGAATTCTGAGATTATTCACTGAAGATGAAATACAAGCTCCTATTGCAACCTGTAAGAAAATATATTGCTAGTTTTAGATGATGTAGAATATCATTATTAATCCAAAGTGGGCTTGATGAACTGTTTTATGCATTTATTTTGAGCAGACAAAATAGACAAAAAAAGGTTAAAAGAAAAGGTAAAGATATCTAAGGATATGCCCCAACAGAGCATTTTGGCTGCTATAATTCTCAAAAAAAAATTTAATATATTATCTCAAACATATTAAAATGCACATTCTCTCACTAATCTTTAAAAATTTTGTGCCAGAAATTATCTGGCACAGGATGCTACTTATTCTCTTTTGTTTAACTTTTGGCACATGCACAAAGCACCACATTTGATAATTATACTAACGGCAGCTGGGACAAATGGCCTAATTTAAAAGATTGCTACACTAGTTCTCATAGATTTTGTATCTGGATTTAGAAATAACTTTCTCTTGATGGTGTCTGTAGCTGTTTCTTCTTCTGCCCGGGAATTTACTGCCAGACTGAAATATGCTTATCCTGAAGGTTTTGGCAGAATTCCAAAATAATTTCAGCACAAACGGCAGATCTCCTTTAAGCAGGAGTCAAGAGAAAAAACCATTGCTTTCAGAATTTACCCTTGACATAGTGGCAAGAAATAAAAGAATGGATAAAAACTATATGAAACTCCGAGCTCTGTGTTTACCTTATGATGGAGAAGTGGAAAGTAAGTGAGAAGCTGCTGTTGGCAGGGGTTTTTTTCCTACCCACAATATTGCAGGTTTGATGAAATGGCACCATATAAACTCCAGATAGGACAAAGAGCCAGGACACTTGTTTAAATGTAATATTTAAAAGAATCCTATTTATATTTGCTTATAAATTTTCTGCTTGGCTGAAGAGTTCCCATCCCAAGCTTCTCTCTCTGCTATCCACTGAAACTTATGCTGGTGCTCTCCATTAATGCTGCTAATATTATCATTATTTAACCACTTAAACCAAAAGATTCAGCTATAAGAGCAAAGCTAAAAGTGTGTGTTTTCCCTTTTTTGAAAGAAGACAAATGGTATACTTTTCTCTGAATAGTTTTAGCAATCGTGTGCTTTGGAAACAAGTGAGTCTAGGAAGAGCAGGCACTCTGTCTCAGAATCAGCCAAATTTCAGGTTTACATAATCTGGTGCACCATGGTTATCCCACTTTATCTTCTCAGTCGGCTGCTGTAGAGCAACAAACTGGAAGTCTTGGAAATACAAGATGTTTCATATGGAAATAGGAGGCTAGCAGGATATCCTGGGAAACTGTCTTTTTTTAAAAAATCATGAGCTTGGAAACCGAGTTCCAGGCTGTGAGCTCATGGTTAGCGTATCAGCAGGATAACCAAAGCATTGGGCTAGAAACTGCCTGGATACCACATACCTGCTTGTAGAGAGGACTTTTAACCTGCAACTCAGGAAAGGTTATATTCAAACTTGAGTTCAGATACATTCTCCTTGTGAATACAGAAACTTTGTCATTAAGACAGAATAGAAAATTGAAGTAAAAATTTATTTGGGATTAGTATGTTTGTTGTATATTTTGAGGTTCATTGTTTCAGACTCTGAAGTCAGGTCTGAAATGATGTTGAACCTTCATATGTTATATAATATCAATTTAAAAATATTATGCTAGATTTAGGCATCCACTGTTAGTGCAAAATATTGATACTTTATGAAATTCCCATATATTTTATGGCATATTATGAAATTAAATTCTTATGTTTGCAGAACACTTGGTATTGTAGAGGTGCATACCATAAAAAAAGATATAGGAAAAATTATTTTTTATCATCAGAGTTGAGTTTGAAAAGAATGTTATAAATGAAGGCTGAAGCTCCCTATTGAACCCTTTAAAAAAGCCACAAAATCAAAATCTTGAATAACTCTTCCTGAGCAAAAAGTATTCATTCTCTTCAGAGAGTGAGATCATGTGGCAGTGAAAAAAAAGTGATTTGTTTAACTACAAAATGAATTACTGTGCATTAACACCAGTTGGACGAACTGAGAAGGCAGAGGTTGAATTTCTTGACTTTGACTTAAGTCAAATAAGCTTTAATAAATTTAAGCAGATGTTGTGCTGTGGATGTATGTGGGAAGAAAGATAACCAACTGGTAACCAGCTTCAGCAGACTCTGCTTTTAAATGCAGTCTAAAGCCATGTTCCATTAAATACTTTCACCACCTGTACTGAAAAAAAACATGCCTTTCTGCTCAGCAAATACATAGCAACATCAGACCTACCTGCTGAATAAAAAACTGCATTAAAGCAACACAAAACAAACCAGTGCTCTCCTACACAATTTGACTTTTCCAAGAGAAAAACATGACACAAGCTGAGTGTTAAAGCTGTGACCCTGACAGACTAGGGGATTGTCATGATGTCGAAATGAATATAAAAGCATCAAATAAGAACTACATGATGTAGTTGCATGAGAAGCAACTTGTATCTGCACAACATATACAAATTACTACATGGGTTGTTATTCCCTAGTTTTAGTCCTAAATACGTCCTGAAGTTAATGGAAATTAGAAAGTTTCTAGAAATTTCTACCAATTTAAATAAGTGCAGAATATTAATGGAAAAAAATTACAGTTACTTAGTCTAAGTGATGCTGAATGTCTCACATAGACTTAGACCAGAGGGCTGAGTACTTTGCCAGAAGATCAAAAAGGACGAATTCTTTCCGCAGCTTTAGGAGAACTGAGGAAGATATTGTCTATAGAGCTCTTCCCTCAAGTGACGAGGTTGTGAAGTATTTTAACTCTTTCAAAACTTTCTTGCCTGGGCAAAAAAAATATATTCTAAAAAAGGGAAACAGCTTATCTATGTAATAAAATAACAACGTTTTAAAGCATTAGGAACTCCAGCCTAGAACTTTTTGGTACTAAGGAAATCTCAATGAATTTTAGAGAAGATCTCATTTTGCTGGCAACATTGTTAAGGCTACTATTTCTCTTCCCTTTTTTCCAATACACTTCTCTACCTTTTAATGTCAGTTGCTAGGTCACTATTTCTGTTCACCTATTTCAAATTATTTGCTTTATAAATAATGTATTGGCTTCTTACAACAAATGCTTTCCAGACACTGTGTTTTTACCACGTTGCTACATTTTGAAGTATGTAACATTACATTTCCTGTTTATGTATTAGTGCTTCAGGTTGCACCAAATTTAGCTAAGAGGGATGTAAATTCTTTGTGCATTTGCAACGTTGGACCAATTACAAGATCAAACCTAATTTCTAACTATCAGGTTCATGCCATTCTTATCTACTGTCTTTTTATCACCTGTCAGATATGGCCAGATATGCTTATAGTCATTTCTGGTTGTTTCATAATTAGGCTTAATTAACAGGATGATATAAATTTAGATCAGGTTTTCTAGAAGTTGAGATATATTCACATATCATATTGCCAAGATCGTTATGTCCACAGTTTGTATCTATTTAATGGCACCAAAGTTTTAATTTACATTTTAAAGTACTGATTTATGATCACTCTAATTCTTCTGCTGATTTCTTCAATGATAGCTTGCAGATTTTTTTAACATTTTGAAATATTTCTCATTAATCCAGTCCTTGCTCAGCATGTTAATCTGGGGTTTTATGCTGCTACCTGAAAACAATAATAAGATTAGGTGCATACCACTGCATGGCTGCAGCAGCAGAAAATTTAAATGTTATAACTGAATGCAGGGTCATATTGACACATTTACATCTAGCAAAAATGATAGATAGGCACCTGGTTTAGAAAAGTAGTAACCCCCCCTTCAGAAGTGAATGGTAGGAGTGAATAAGTCTCTGGTACCAGAATATAACACATCACATGAAATAAGGCAATGAGGCAGTTTATGAAGAAAGCAAAAATAGAAGGCTAAGCATAATATTCAATACAATATGCTTCATTTTGCCACTAACAGCTGAACTTCTTCCTTAGAAAGGCCTCTGCTTCTTTCTTGGCTGTTTCCACAAAATGGTGTCTCAACAGCAAATATTCACACTAAACTTGCTTCATATTCTATGAACATTTTTGTCCTGAGTGTTGTTCCATTAGCACTGGTATTCCACTTTTAAAACATCACAATCTACAAAATAAAGGAGTGAAAGCTGGTTTTGTGTGTGTCTATTGCAAATTTAATGAAATATCCTTCTTCATGTATCTGGAGACAGATTAGCTCAACAGGCTCAATAACCCTTCTCCCTGGGACCTTTAACTAGTCATAAAGTTTCAAGAAAGAGAAGATCTGTCCATAATCTAGAAGGATTAATTTGATCTAGAAGGATCAATTTAATTTTGGGAAGTTGCTGTACCTGGCAGCACAGTTTGGGATTCCACAAAGGTCATATACAATAAAAATTATTAGATGAAAATACCTGTAAGTGGGGTCAATGTTTCTTAGGCAAAATCCTGAAGCCAAGAAAGGTTACCTAAACAAGAAAGTGCACGGACAGTCTCAGCTTCACTGAAAAAAAGATTTGAAAGGTTTAAGAAACTAACAGTCCTTGCAGCTCAGCATCAAAATGGCACAAAACAGCTGAGCAAAAATGTAGGAATAAATATTACATAAGCTCCAGTTACTCCTGGGAGCTTCATTCACTTTACAGATCATAATATCAACTCCCTTAGATCTGAAAAGCCTATTTTTAAACTAAAGGCACTATTTATAAATCTGGCCTGAATCAAGAAGTCCACGTGCACATTAAATTTGAATAGCGTGATGGGCCTGTGGCTTTCCCTTCTCATTAGTAAATTAACCCTGATGCTGCAGGTGGTGATGCAGGGAAATTTGAATGGTTTAGAGCCCACAATGAACATTTTAGCTTTAAGCGCATGTAGAAAAATCTTTATTTTTCCTTTTAATCTGAAAAAAGACCTTGTATTATTTAGTGATTTTCTTGAAACCTCATTCAAATGTACACCTCTGTCACATAATAGAAGGGATTTTCAGGATCTCTATCATCTAGTTGAGACACTAATGAAACCAGCTGTGTAATTATAGACATGGCAATTGCCTTCAGCTGTAATGAAGTCAGGCAGGGAGCTTGTTAGAGTTGAGGAGACAGTATTAAATATTTACTGCTTGAACTCATTTGTAATTTTACTAAGGTAGAGATTCTGACTGTCATAGACAAGTTCAGATGCTGTAATGACCTAAGTAACCTCAACTTTTAACTGCAGTTGGTAGAAATTCAGAATGCTGAATCTTACAGGTCTGGACAGCTGGAGAACTGCATAACAGTGTATGTGAAAGATATGGAAGAATAAAGACCATGTTATCAGAATAATCCATTTCGTAACACTTTATTCTAGTGTGCTACAAGTTGAAGAAAATTTGACATGATCAGCACAGCATAAATGAAAAATCATACTGATGCACTCTGAAAAGAAAATGTTATATTGTTTTTAGATTATAATAATTATCATACAGAAAATTCCAGTGAAGCTGCAGCAGCAATTTAATTTGAAATGCCTATGCCACCTTCTGGCCAAGAAAATTAGATGAATGAAAGAGTAATTGGCAGAGCACGGCAGTGAGAAATTATATAATACTCAGAATAAAGGAATGGAGGATTTTGGTGTCAGGTCCAAGTTGACTAGCCAAACAGTATGTAGATGTGATTAAGTAAGTTTGCAGACACACCAAATGGCATACAGTTTTCTGTGAATTCATCACCTACCATCTTTTTCTGCAGTCCTATGGCACACGTGTGAGTGAGAGCTACTGCTCTCCTTACAGTCTAAAAATATTTGTCAGCCCTATTTCTTCATGGTTCAGTCATAAGAGGAAAGTGAGATTTTACTGTCAGGCAGAGAAAGGAATTGAATCCATATGCTGGATGAGTGTGACAGACTAGGGGATGTACCTTACCTCTGGCAGCTTTGTGTGACATATCAAGGCTGCTTTGAAAACGTCTCTTGTACTGGACCTCCCACATGACAGGAGTACTTAGTATGTACTAGGCAAGACTTAGGTATTTCTGGGTATGCCAAGAAGGGCAGTGCTGGATGAATTTGTGTGACATGAAATACAAAGCACCTGAGAAAAGCAGAAGTAAAAAAAAAAAGGCCTATACTACCATTGCACATTTAGGCACCTAATGTAGGAGTAGACAGGAGTGGACTGAAGATCTTTTGTGGACCTAAACTTAAAAATCTAGAGGTGGTCAGAGTTTGGGTCTTTTTAAAGGATTTTTAAGAAGTGCGATTTTAAAAAGGACTTTAAATAACAGCAGCTGGAGCTACCAGTGAACCGCAAGACAGATACACTCATGTTTCTGTTAAGTGCTGTGAAATATTTTGCTTTGAGACTCTATATAGTAGGTTCATGTCCAAGACACTTTGCTTTAGAAGCAGCAGCAAATTGAACAAGGCTTCTGTTCTTTCATAGAAACCTCTAAAATTTTAAGAGTAATATCTAGCTAATACGTATTTACTTTGCTAACAAAATTGTATTAAACTGTCACTGTCATACAGTTTCATAGTTTCATAATATTGAAATAATAGATGAAAGTGACTCTTGTTAAATAAGTAGTCCTGAAATTGAACAATTCAGTTTTTTAAACACTTCATTGACAAACATCCAGTAGATGTTGACAAAATAAAGTTTAATTGCTGTTTGACAAAAGTTTGAAGTGTTGTATACATATTTCCTGATACTCAGAATGAATATTCCCGTAGTTATGTGCCCCATTCAGTGTGTAAACATATGTTTTTTCAGTTCTATGGGTGCTTTTCACCAAAATGTAAAGACATGGCAACCAATCCAGTCAGATGTAATTCTGTTTAAATCAATCTTAACTTAGATTTTTTTTTGTCAACCCAACCAAGGATGAACTAAGACATAAAATATCAAGAAGTCTTGTCATGACATTGAAGTGAACCAGCAAACCCTGCTGTCTTGCAGGTGGAAGTTAGATACCAGGGCAGGCAGACATAGTGGTGGATGTCTTGAGTTCTGTGACCCTGGTTTTGGCTCTGGTATCTGCCTGGACTGCTGTTTCTACAGTTCGCTGGACTGGTGTGTTTTCAAGGTCAGGACATCTATTGCCTTTGAACATCAGCCCCTTCTACTGTAATGACAATATTTCAGAGACCAAATAGATTTGCCTGAGTTACTTATCCACTTTTACAGAAGGGAATTATATTACCACTTCTGATTTGATCTTTTCTATCTCTAATTTCTATGATACATTTGGGAGGAAAAAATTCTGCAGAACAGACTGTTTTCCAACAAGGTATTGCCTAGATGTCACAGAACACTAAGGTTGTCATCACAGTTCAGCAAGCTGTGTGAAACCGATTAGAATAACGATACTGCTGATGTCAGAGGATCATGCTACTGAACTGCATCGCAGCAGAATCAGTGTAACAGTACTTTTTTCCCCTTCAGCTGTATTTGCATTAGAGACTGGAAATAAATGCAAGGACAAAAATGGTACTATCACGATAATATCACAGCTCAGAGAAATACAACTAATAATACAGTTCAGAGAATAAAACAAATGAAAGGGGAAAAGCAGGAAAAGGCAGAGAGGGATGTTTGTGAAATATAATCATGTTTTGTGTTTGTATAAAATCTCATAGATTAGTCAGGATCAGTGCTAGAATAAGGGAAGATATAGCCTATTCCCTTCCAAGTATATTGTGTATTTTGAGAAAACAAGTAGAAGAAAACAGGAGAGTAAAGGTAAAACAACATAACTGACAGCAGACTTCTATACTGTCTATAATATTGCAAATACGAAATTCCTTCACTGAATCTCTTTGAAAGTCACAGTTTTATATAACAGGATTTTGTGGTTAAATTTGTCCGTAGAATTATTAATTCTATACTGTCTATAATATTGCAAATACGAAATTCCTTCATTGAATCTCTTTGAAAGTCACAGTTTTATATAACAGGATTTTGTGGTTAAATTTGTCCATAGAATTATTAATTGTAAGAAAAAGAAGTTAAAAAACTCTCAAGAGTACAAAATTATCCATTTTCTTTCTGTTATGACTAATAACAGTATAGGTGTCATTCATCCAATCCCACATTTAACTGCAGAGTCCGCAGTAGATAGCAAAGCTAATGAAATGAGTTCTTCAAACAGTCTTCCTAGCTCTTTCTCCTAAAATCATCAATGGTAGAAGATCAGCCAGGAAACCAGAAAATAGCACCATGGAAAGTATCAAAGTATCATTATATATAGTTAAACATGTGTGTATTTACTCTCTCTTCCTCTATCCGCTCTCTATTTCTTTATTCCTTTTTCTTCCTTCTCTTATTTATTCCATCACCACGTCTTTTCTCTCCTTACTGCCTTATAACCCAAAATCTTTTACATTTCTGACAGCAGCCTTTTTCCTCCCTTCTTTCCCCTCCTTTCCTCTCCCCCTTTTTTTTTTCTTTTTTGTCCCAAGTTCCTTAAAAAGGTGAGAAGACATGGAAGGTTATCATATTAGACTCCCACCTTAGCAGTTTGATGTTTTTTAGGGGGTATTCTATTGTGTTATCAAAGACCCAGCTACCTCCAGTTCTTCCTGCCTCCCTTTCATTTCTTCATTTGCTCTGTTGTGTTACAGCAAAAATCCAGACCACAGGGAGGCAAGTGAAATGGTATCTAGTATCACAGAGAATTCACTGGAATAACTTCTATTTTAATTACAATACTAGTGCAGTTTGTTGATAAAAGTAACTGATTGTATCAATTCAATTCAAACTCTTGCTCTTCTACAGCATCAGAAATGCATTTAGCCCTGGAAAGTAAAAGAAGGACAAATTGGAACTTGTATATGCATGGCTGCAAGGCCAAGGATCTTAATACCTGTCTTCTCTAATGTTTGCCTATTCCTCTTTATAAAAAGGAAATGAGAAAACAACAATTCTGGATTAAGAGAGAGTGAAGACCCCATGAAGCATAGTTCCTTTCTTCTGTAAAAAGTTTTATAAACCATGAGAAATTTACTCCAGCTATTGGACCAGAATAGACTTGTAGTCCAACACCAGAACACCTACGTTGTCCTCCTATGTCTGTGTATATACAGTTTGCCAGGAGAATCCCTCTCTTAGCACGTGCCTTTGTAATTTGGTGAGCTTCCACACCAACTGCAGGGTTTTACACCTGCCACACTGGGGTGAAACTATGGTAAGAAATACAAAATAAACCTAAATGGTCACACTGAATGTCAAGGAAATTCAAAATATCAGAAAGCAACAATTTAGGTTTCAGTCAACATTCTCAGAGCATGTCAGTATGAGAAATCTATTCAGTATTGCTCAGCAAGCAATTAAAATGATAGCCTTGGCAATTTAAGTGTGTCAAAAGCTTAGAAACATTAGTATTATTTAAAATAAAATGGAATTAGATATATGATAGAGGATAGATTTGTAAGAAATTAAAGTAGGTAGCTTATTCATTTTTGCCCTGATTCATACAGGTAATTATCACATTTTAGCACCTATATAGAATAATTGACTCTGTAACAATGTCTATTTGCTTATATTAGATGTGTATTTTAAAATAGCCTGATAAAACTTCAGGCTACAGTTGAAATTTTATATTAGAGGAGAAGTAATGAAGACATTGCACTACTTTAAGTAAAATCTATATTTTAATTTGTATAAAACAGTTGGTGGAAATATATAATTTCTCTGCACCTAAATTTTTTTTTTCCTAAAGATCTAATTTCTAGTGCTCTAACAGAACAAAAATGGATTTGGAAAAGACAGTTTCTCAGTTTTCTAATGCCATCCCCATTGCTAGTAGCAATAGTCTGAAGAGATCTAAAGATAAACTTTAGCATATATGATATTTTAATAACCACAAAAATATTTTAATTTATTTTAAGTCTTCTCAGGATTCTTATCTTTGTACAATATAGTTTCTTCATTACAAAAGCAACTGGCAGTACAGATAGAATGAGAGGGAGAAATTGACTGTAAAGAATTTATAGAACTTGAAAAAATATTCTGAAGTCATTATTCCTTTAATTCTTCAGACTAATAAAGACATGAGGGTTTTTTTCAGTATTTCTTCTGGACAGCCTAGAATATACAGTGTGACTTCACTGCAGGCAAATAATGAAGCTATCCTAAATTCATACCAATACCTTTACAGTATGCAACTATGTGACAAGTACTGATGCACATGTGCATCAGCTAGTTATTCTGCAACAGAATTAATGATGAAGTTTAAAAACTTTAAATTTGTTTAAATAGTTTTAAATATAATACTTAGAACAAGAATTATAATCCTACCTAAGCTTTTCATAGTACAAAATGTTTGGAACGTCCTCCATTTAGGCATGATGACCTATGGGTCAACTGATAGCAACTGCTTGTGACAGAATATGGAAACAGGACTCTTGGCTTATATACACTGTAATCCTTGTACTTAATGAATATATCTCCACTTAAATCTTAACTGAATGATATTTGTTGCCATCAGACTGAATGATAAAACTTCCACAGATGCTGGCTGTAGTTTGATCAGGCTCTAGAAATTACAATGAGGAGGGGAACTAATTTATTGCTTGTTGCTTTCTTTTTATCCCTTCATGATGAGATTTTTCACAGAGCACAGAATAAAATTGTCAAGCAATAATTATTTGAGAAAAACGAGTAAGAGATATAGTCAGGTATGATTCCCCTTTGACATCAGAGAAGAGTTTAGGTATTTCCACAACTTCCCCTCATGAGCTTACGTAAGTCAGGTAAAACTCTTAAAGGACTTTCCTTCTCTTTAGTAAATACTGACATAAAACTCCAATTTTTTTCAATAGCCTCTTGGGTATTTATATTGGACTTTTATATTTAATGCTTATTAGGAGTCAAATCAGGTTCTGATTTATGCCTTTTATCTTAACAGTATTAAATGAAGTTTTTTACGAAGAACTCACTTACCTGGAGACATGTAATTTAGCATGCTGATGAATTTGACAGACATTGCATCCTTAGGAGAAGGCTTTTGACCAAAAGCAATTGGTTAAAATAATGATTTAGCTAATTCCACTGACTTTAATCAAGTTGGAATAGGGTAAATGAGCAAATAAGTGGCTCTGTGTATTGCATATATCTCAGAATTTTATTACTGAATTATTATTCCTGTCCATCTTGTTTTATTTACTTGCGTGTTCTCTGGGTTTTTCTTTTATGAAGAGTGGTGTAGAATTTTTCAGAAAGCAGTTTGTTTTTCTATTAAGTGTAAACTGTCTGTTTATTAATGAATGTAGTCAAAGGACAATGAGGCTATGGCACTAGCTAATAGGAGAGAAATATACAAATGCTGTTGACTTTCAATACCTGCATATATCTTCAGAACTTATCACTCAGGCTTCTTATGTAACATGTAACCCTAGAAAAATCTGCCCAGTGCAATGAAATAAATTGCTGAAACAAATACTTGCTGTCAAAAGTATTGGATTTTGTATTATGGTAATTTCAGTGTGGCAGCATTTAAGACTTTTGTTATGATATCTCATCTGAAGTATTTGTACCCATTGATTTTTTTGTTGTGACTCAGAAATATCTTAACTGCTCACCTTGAGAATCCAAAGCCAATTTGTAAAGTCAAGTTTAATACCTCCAGTGTATAAAATGTGAACATTTTATTTGTGTGAACATTTGGAAAACTATACCACCAATATAATCTTAGTCTCATTATGTAACAGTATCTTGGCTGTTGGAGCCCCTTTACTTTTTTAATACCTATTTTTTTCTCCTTTATTCCTTTCTATCTTTAAATGTTAGGGAGACTCTTACAAAAAAAGCTTTTAAGCAAGCTAAAAAGCTAAATATAGGCAGCTAAAGATAGTATCCTTTTAAATATTCAGTAAAAACTTTTCCCATTCTCCTTCTGAACCTTACTCCTGAGTTCTTCATCTTTTTTTTTTAGGTACAGGTTTTCAGTGTGTCAACATACTTCATTATTTAACAAAATTTAACAAACCAGAAGTCAACACTTCTTAGGAAGCTAAAAGTAAAGAAAGCACCCAAAGAAAGGTGGGATAATTATCTCAATGGATATTAAAATTAAAAAAAAAAATTCCCTATGCTGCAAGGATGCCAGAAAAAAAGAGGTTCTGTACAAAGATACAGTGCATTTATTCTGCTTTGCAAAACCTGACATGAAAAAGATAGAGCGGTGATCAAGTGGTAATGCAGCCTTAGCTTCAGACAGCACTGAACAGTCCCTTTGCTTTTCTTTACTTTGATCTGTTAGAGAATGATCACCTCATTTTTTAAACATTATCCTTGTAAAATGTTCTACAGGTGACTGTAGAATGCTAAAAAAAGAGGCAAAAGGTTAAAGCCTCCTAGATTTTCTTACTTTAGTTTCAGAAACATCTGTGTTTAGCTTTGTTTTGAAAAGTGAAAGACGTCTTGAGTTCCTCAGAGAGCAGCTTTAGCTGTTTCCACTGTTAGCACAAAAGTCTCTGCTTTAGCAGACTAGTATATTTTGTAAAGTAAGAGCAGAAGTGCTTCCCCAAAAGAGCCAAAAATTCTGCACTCTTTCAAAAAATATGTAAACCCAGACTAACAGCCCTAATTTGTGTGAAATAAAACTGATCAGTCCATGATGCAGAAGGAACTACTTTGGTAACATGTAAAAAAACTCCTTCACACACTTTTATTAAAATTACATGTGTCAGTAGCAACCACTGATGGGTACTAGTAATATTTCACAGAATCATAGAATCACAGAATCATGAAGGTTGGAAAAGACCTCAAAAATCATCAAGTCCAACCCAACAGCACCTAACTCACTAAACCATGTCCCTAAGCACCACATCTACACGTTTCTTGAACACCTCCAGGGATGGTGACTCCACCACCTCCCTGGGCAGCCTGTTCCAATGCCTGATCACTCTTTCAGTGAAGAATTTTTTCCTAATATCCAGCCTAAACCTTCCCTGGTGTAACTTGAGGCCATTTCCTCTTGTTACTTTAGAGAAGAGGCCAGCACCCACCTCACTACACCCTCCTTTCAGGTAGCTGTAGAGAGTGATAAGGTCTCCTCTCAGCCTCCTCTTCTCTACACTAAACAATCCCAGCTCCCTCAGCCGCTCCTCATAAGACCCTTCACCAGCTTCACTGCCCTTCTCTGGACCCCTTTTTTTTTAAATTTGCTGTGATTATATTCATTTACTGATGGAATTGAATTCATATTTTAGGAAAGCTGAAGGGGATTTTTTTAATAAATTCCAACATCTGGAATAGGACAGTGTCAGTTCTTTATGATACTGTTAGCTATATTTTATTAACAAAGGCAAGCTTCCTGGAAATTTGGTGTTGCAGGATATTGAGCTGGTCAGAGCTTTAGAACAGATCAATTATTCTTCTCCTTACAGTGAGTTCGATGAAGAAAGCTATTTAAGGCAAAGAAAAATAAAAGTAAGACGGGTTCTCCCTGCCTTTTTTGTACTTTCAAGGCAGATTATTTCTTCCAGGATTGATTTCAGTCAGTTCTAAGACTTTTATGAACTCCTGTGGTCCTTTTCTCTCCATTTCTTAGACCCGATCTTCTTTCTGTTCTTCCCAGCCGCTGCAGTCCCTGCAATAGCTGCAAGCTCTTTTCTTCATGCCTTCCTGTATTTGGTCTTCCTCTTGGCCGGTCCTTGCTTTTATTGATCCTTCTCAGCTGTTTCTGAGGGAGAGAGTCATCTCCCTTTTCTTCTTGGGGATTAGCCTCACCCAGATATGCCTTTACTAACAGAATGCAGAACACAGAGTGAGAAAAAAGGAAAGACATACCTTTAGTCAGACTTAAGCGAGAGAAGAACAGTAGATAAACTTATAATCTTCAAGACAGTTCCTGAAAATGTCTCTTTTAAGTCTGAATGGAATTAAAAACTTATGCCAAACTGCCTAGTCAAACAAATGAACAAACACATCCAACCTTTTTCTTCCAGGATAAGAACTTTGTCATATGAGATTTTCAGTAGATGTATAAAGTCAGTAGATGTACAAAGCAGCAGCAAGCTCAGCAGTGCTGACCTCATCTACCTCAGCTTGGTCACCAAACCTTTCCTCTGGTGACTAATTGTCTGAACATCAGGCCAACTTGGAGACAGTGCCACTGACAAGCAAGCATTGCTCAGGATAAGAACTTGCTCCACAGTGCTGTACAAGTCCCTAAGGTGGGAAGAATAGGAGATAAAATAGATGGTATATGTGACAACACAGCAAAACTCCTTCATATGACTGCATACTAAGACAAATGAAAAAAGCACCAGAAGAGAATGAGAGTCCTAGTGTAGGGAGAAAAGATTTTGTCACAGAGGACTATGTTCTTCTGGAGTAAACACCTTAAATTTAAATTACAGGTGTTAAAGGGGAAAATAATATGGCATTGCTCCTTAGTTAGTGTTCCCTTTTAGTAAATCCTATCCCATAGGACATAGTACTCTTTTGCTTCAAGATCTATTTGGAAAAGAAAGCTGTTGGGATGGTAGTTGTTCAATATCTTTAGGCAGGCATAACTGACGTTCATCTCTTAATCAAGCAGCTAATGTGATGACAGGAACCAGATGTTATCTTCTTACTATTTTCCTCTACCAAAGAATTTGATTTGTGTTCCACAGACAAAGAACACACCAGATTCCAACATTTTGTGCCAAATTCCAGTGGCTGGCTTGGCTTCTTTAATCTGTTCTAGTGCATAAATTTTCATGGAACTAACGCTATCGCTCCGTGTTCCATAGCAAGCTCTTAGTTTTCTTTGTGTTATAGAAAGAGAAGAAAAAGGATAGAAAATTGTGAGCACCTTCACACAAACCCGTCAAATTTCCCTAAATATATTTTTCTTTGATACAACCCAGAGAATCTACCCCTTACCACATCTTTAGAAGGAAATGAAGCTGATCAGTTATTTATCATCTCAAGTGGGACCAGCACTAAATGGCAGACACAGGACTGGATTTTGCCCCTACCTCATTGTGCAACTTTATATTTCCTTTTTCTCCTAAGAAACTACACTCTTGCCTGCCATTTGTATTCCTCCTTTTCCTTACTTTTTCCCATATTCCTCTTTTCCAATATCTATGTATTAGGTATTTATAATCACTCTATGGACAAAACCCATATTCTAAGTGTTAAATACGCTATTGTATCTAATATTTTAAAGTTAAGAAAAAATACTTTATTGATTTATTACTATATTTCCACTACTGTCTTCATATAGATAATGAACACTTAACATACAGAAATTAACATTGCTCCTAACAATGAAGCTCTTCTCCCTGTTCTACCTGTATCTGAGTGAGCAAAAACAGGCTGAAATGTAGAGGATGCTAATCACCCAAGAATGATAAAGGACACAGATATTATATTTCTGCAGTTTTTGATAAGAATCTGGATTGTAATGTTAATTAATTGCATGAACATTTGTTCAACATCCAGTTTGCTGTTGAGAAATGCTAGAATCCAAGCACTAGAGGCTGCCTTTTCACAGTGAATCTGGCTACGCTTGCTCTTCTCCTGTGGAGAGACTTTTTAAAATGCAGTTCCCTGGGGCAGGAGGTAAGTAGAGCAGGTGTTTCTCCATCTTCCTCGGGAAAATTACTTGAAATCACTGCTGCCTATTGTTCATAATGACAATTTAAATTTTAATGTAAATTTGATTATAGTTAGCACAAGATTTAAGATGTGAAAATCAAGCTATCCATGAGTTAAAATTACAAATCAATCTCACAGCAACTTCAGTTACTTGTACAAATAGAGAGTATTCCTGGCAAAGGTTAAAGAAAATCAAACACTTTTTACATAAAGCAGAAATAGTTACCTTTGTAAGCTGAACTTTGTGTCCAGAAATAAAGTTAAATCCTATGTGGAAAAAACTCACACAGAATACCGGAGAAATGGTTGATGGAGACCTGTCCCTCACTCTGGAAGATATGTTTCAGAAAAATTGCTGATTAAGTGCTTATTTTAAGTGTCTTTTAGTCACTATATACTGTTTGCTGATGGATGGTGCTCTGCCTTGCTATACTGTAAGGTCAGTGCTTGCTGTAGAACTTCAGCTAGTCTTCACAGTTCATTTTCTGATCAAAGGGATTATTTTTTTAAAAACTCATGATTACTGGGTTGATTGAGAGGTTAATTTAAAAAAGCCTAACATATAGTACAGCCAACTTTGTGTTTTGTAGATTTTGCTAAAAGGTCAGAAAAGCAAAACTTCTATTTTCAAAAGAATGGTGGCCTCATAAGGATACAGCAGTAACAAATTCCTGGCTTCCAGTAACCGTAGGAGAGCTGCAGCATGGTCATGTCCAGCCTGACCTGAGCCAGCAGAAGATACTGAAGATATATCACTTCTACAGACAGTAAATTAATGAATTGCTTCCAAGATTATGTTGGCTTTTTTTCATTCTCCTGCTTCCTTCTCTGTTCTCTGATTTTTTCTCCCCTTCTTCTCTCAGTTTGAGGAACAAGTAGTGGAAAACATGTAAGCTCTAGAAGATGTGCTCTTCTTTCAGAGCACAGATGCTCCAAAAACAAAAGTAATGAGACATTTGGAGATACCTTACTTGCACTAAGACCAATTCTCTTGCTTCCTTTTTCACTCTTCTTGATAAATTGCTAGTGGATGGTATATGGGGAAAGATAGCCTCTGAAGAAAACTGTTTCATAGTCCACAGTCTAGTAGATATGTGAAAGGATATCACAGTGTCCATCACTGAGTGATGGACAGCTTCTTGTCCTGAAGTTTTTATGTCATGCAGTTAAGAAAAAATAAGTGCCTTTGCCAATGGCATGTGTCAAGCTAAAGTGAATTTAATTGTGTTTCTTATAGAGCTGCTGGAAATCTTCAGAAACTATAACATAAATACCCTATACTGTTGATCTTGACATTGTAAACACATGGCAATGTTTCATGGAGGTTGTACTAGAATTACTATAAAAAATAGTATAATTTTTAAATATTAAAAAGAGTAAAAAAAATCTGTATGTTCTCTAGCAAAAGTTTACCATTAAATCTACTTCCAGTCTTTCCAGTAATTTTTTATTCTAACTGGCAAATACTTTGGACGTCATTTAATGTTGGTGCAGTCACTGAAGTTAACAAATCTGTCAAAGCTGACATCTTCTCTTGTAAAGTTAACTTTTCTGTGAATAGAATTGACTTATTTGCTCTCCGTTGTGTTTAAGAATGAATAACAAGTAACACAGTAGATTCACTAGCCTGAGTGAATCTTCCAGTTATAGCCCTGTATTCTTATGGCACAAACCAGCCATAAAAGAAAATAAAAAGTGAAAGAGCCAGTGTTCATGTTAATATGCATTCATGTTACTATCTCTAAAAAAGGGCTCCATGTTAGAGAGGAATTGTAACTGCGGTGATCATTGCAGGAAAAGTACTTCTATTGGGTACGTGTTCAGCTTCTGGTACGTTCAAGACAAACAGCGGATTCTGTTGCATGCCATTTCTGTGTCTTTTCTTGCAACTGTATAGGAGGAAAACTTCCAGGTCCAATTGGATTTGCTTGCGTTAATCAACATAATCACTTGAACTTTGAGGAAACCATAGAGGGTTACAGGCACTGAGAATAAAGCTATTGCAATTTCTCAAATTAAAGTTACCTACATTTGACAATGTGTCCTTACCAAGGCTTAGCATCAGTCATTACTGTTCTCCTGTGGACTTTCTAAAAAAATAGTCAGATATGCTATAATGTTATTATATTGAAATCTATCCTATTATTTCAGCATAATGACTGGGTGAAAATATAAACTCTTACTAAAATTGATGTTTACATCCTTAACAAGTTTAACTTTTAACTTTTATTTAACAAACAAAATCAGTCTAAATATCAAACAGTTATCAGGAGCATTTTTAGATCCATGCATGTTGTATTGTCAGACAGTCAAGAGAATATAAATAATCCACTGGTTCTCTTGCCTGTTCCTCAGCTGTATTTTTCTTTGTATGTGCAGACACTGTTGAGAATGTTCTTTATATCACCACATGTATCATGATATGAAATATCCACATCTCTTGGTCCTTGGCCATTTAGGAACAATATGCACAAACAAAAAAACTCAAAAATGAAGCACATGTAGTTCTCAATTCATAATGACATATGATACCTACTGTAATAAGTATAAACTCAGAGGTTACAGTGTTTCACCACAGAAACAACTTTCTGTTCTATAACCTGAACAGAGGTTTGTTTTATGAAACATTGAGCTTTTACAGGTTTATTTTTTTCTAGTACTCAAAAATGCTATTGGGAGCTGCAGCAGCTCAACATACATGAAATTTATGGCCAGTCGTTAAGCTACAGGTCTATGAAATTATCATTTTTATCTATTTGCTTCACACATAAAAATGCCATAGTATTTCAGAGTATGTTGTAATTATGTCAACAATTGGAATCCTGTTCATCATCAATATTTTATTTTGGCTCAGATCTTACTCTATATATTTAGATTAAAATAACTTTTAAAAAGAGAGAGGAAGCTTACATTATAATTTATGAAAAAAATCTTTATTTTCATAGCCACTATTGCTAATCCATAGTACTTTTCTTGGTAGATGACTGTGAACAGGAACAAAGCGTTATACACTGAAAATATAAACAATCCTTCTAGTCAGCTAAATCAGAATGATTCATTGTAAGAAGATCCACAGGGAGGAAAGAGATACACAGTAGAGGTAAGTTGTTCAGGGCCCTTAAAACATGAATATTAGCCACAATATGCCCAAATGTTTGATACAGATAAGGATCAAGGTTGGAGGAATGTTACTCAAGCTTCTAAATCCTTTCCTAGGGCTAGAAAGTGTATAGATAAAGGCTTTGGTTCAGGTATAGATCATACCAATACACAAAATATGTCTCTGGAATTAATCACATCCAAGGGAGAGTAACTCTTCAGGATCCTCAGTTAGTTTTAAGTTTTTCTGAGAAAAAATTATCAAATCAGTCTGAATTTGCATATTTGACAGCAGAATTTTGCCCACTGATTTTTTTGAGAGCTAGTAGCACACTACTTGTGAAAAACTCTGCAAAGAGCCAGCCAGAGCCATCATTAGAAATGTGTTTTGTTCTATTCAAAGACACAATTAATTCAGTGAATAATTTTGCTATAAAGAAGATTTCTGTTGCTTCATGAAGTTTAAATTTACATTTGTAATATGTTTTTAAAAACCTACATAGCTTTCAAGTGTGGATTAAAATATACGGGAAGACCTTATTATAGGCACTTGTTTACTCATGCAATAAATTACACACCATAATTACATACCTGCCAAGCTCCATTCATTTCAAGTGAGTCTAATAACCAGCATGCTCTCAAAATTCAATGCTCAAAGAGAAGTCAAATATAAAATAGTGATGACATATCTAAAAATAAACTTTGTTGGAAAACCTGATGGGTGTCTAAGTTGAAGTCATTAATCTTTTCTGAGCCAATATTCCGTAAATTTACCATTTTAAATGTGCATCCATGAATGGGTCCACAAAAAATATTTTAATAAAGTAGTAACTTAATTACTTGAAGACAATGCAGCTCTCTGTGCTCTCTCTTCATAATGCTTGTGTCTTTAGTTTAAAGGCATTCCATCAAAAAATCATCGTCAGGGAAGATGACTTCTGAATATACAGAAGTAAATATTTGGATGCTTTCAATTTTTTATAAGAGTAATGATATACTGGATACCAGTTGATCAAGCAGTCACTAGTCTTCCCTCTCAAAAAAAAAAAAAATGAACTTATCTACAAAGTACTTTTATTTTTTAATAAATTACTATGGAAATCTCTTTAATAGTATCCCAAAACTGACCAAGTAGGCATACAAGCAGCAACCCAGTACATGGCAGCACTGAATCTTTACCATTAGTTTTTAAACTAGAGTATTACGAAAGCTGTGTGTAATATCTGTCATTGCTTGGTGTGTTATTCTAAGGAGTAAGCAAACATGCTTTCTGCACTGTGAGCTGCAGCAGAAAGATGACTACACATCTTCTATAAAAAAACCTCTCCAACCTATTTGCTAGCCAGTACACAGACATCACTATGATTCTTACTACTCTGTGGGGAACGGGCTGAAACAAAGTCTGCAGGCAATTTAGCTGCATTTGAAATGGTCCTAACATGCAATATACACCTGAAAAAGGACAATCCAGCTGTCCTAGGAATATGTATAATGTAGGCTTTAAGTTTGTACATACAGAACCAATTGTGTAGGCTGGCTACACAATCAACATATAACATTTATAGAGTGGGTTTAGTAATAATTTGACAGAAAAGTAACAGTGATAAAAAGTTGCAGATTAAATCATAGCCCTTTTTTATAACTTTGAAAGCTGAATTTAATGTTTCAACTTATTTTTTCTATCAGTTTTAACTGGAATTGGCCATCTAGCAACTTGAAGTGGCTTTACAAATATTATCTGCCAATTACTATTTTACTCTACCAATATCTTGTGTTAAACTGCCCTAGCTGTTATATTAGACACTATCCTGAAGCTTCTGGGTTAGAATTAACATGACAGTATAAGAAAGAGTAGAGGAAAAAATATTTCTCCATCTATATGAAGAAAGCAAAGTAGAAAATTTCTGGAAATTTTTTGTATTTTATACCTACTGGTAGTCTTGCTGTACAGATTAAGATGAAAAACAAGATGCGATAAACTTCATTGACAAATACATTTGCTAGCAGAAGGATCAAACTTGGATTTTAAATATTAAGAAACCCTTTTTTAGATAAGATCTTTAGATATTATAAAGCCTCAAGAAAAATGCTTTAAAGAAACTCCCATCTGGATGTCCCCCTTTTCCAATATTTGAAACTTTTCAATCAATTTTGAAAGAGGGTCTCTGAGACACTGGTGCAACATTTCTACAAATTGTGTGAAAAATTGTAGCTGGCTAAAGGAATAGGGTAGGAAAGCCAAAGACCGAAGGTGATGGGAAGAGAAAGGACATAGCAATCAATGAAGCAACAGAGTTGAAGTGGAATCCCTTTGAGCACAGGCATGTAAAAAAGGAAGCGCCTGCAGAACAGCCTTGTGGGGAAAGTTGTCAAGCCTGTACTGGGGAATTAGCACACTTGGCTGACTCTCTGAAATGCCTCTGTGCTGATGCGCGCTGTACGGAGAACAAACAGGAGCAGCTGAAAGTCCGTGTGCAACTATAGGGCTATGACTTCATGGAGATAATGGAGATACGGTGGGATGGCTTACATGGCTGGAGTGCTGCAGTGGAGGTATACAGGCTTTTTAGGAAGGGCAGGCTGGGAAGGCAAAGATGAGGAGCTGCTCTTTATGTGACAGAGAGCAGCTGGAATGCATGCAGCCCTGCCTTGGGATGGGTTAGGAGTCATTTGAGCGCTTACGGGTGCAGATCAGTGGGCAGACCAACATAGTCTGCTGTTGTAGTTAGTATCTGCTACAGACGTCCTGATCAGGAAGAAGAAATAAGGTTTTCTTCAATCTAGATGAGGTCTTCAAAGAACTACAAGAAGCTTCATATTCACAGGCCCTGGTCCTCATGGAAGACTTCAACCACCCTGATATCTGCCAGAAGGACAATAAAACAGGGGTCAAGCAATCTAGGTTCCTTGAGTGCATTGAAGACAACTTGCCAGCACAGGCAACTGAGGACCCAACAAAGAAAGATGCTAATACTGGACCTGATACTCATGAACAAGGAAGAATTTTTTTGAAACCTGAAAGTCAGAGAAAGCCTTGGCTGCAATGACCATGAAATGGTGTTCAGGATCCTAAGAGAATGAATTGGGGAAAAAAGCAGGATCACAGCCCTAGATTTCAGCCTTTTCAGAGAGAAGAGTGGTCCAGGAGAAGTGGCTGATATTCAAGGATTCTCCTCCAAGCTCAAGAAAGGTCTGTCCCAACAACTAGGAAATCAAGCAATGGTGTCAGAGACCTACATGGATAAGCAAGGAGCAACAAATTGAACTTGGACATAAAAAAAAAATAATTGTACAAGAAGTGGAATCAGGAACAGGCCACCTAGGAGGAGTATAAAATTCCTGTCTGGTCATGCAGGGATAGGGTTAGAAAAGCCATCTGGAGTTGGATCTGGCAAAGAATGTGAAGGGCAACAAGAAATGATTCCACAAGTACACAAGAGCAAAAGGAAGACCAGGGAAAACATGGGCTTGCTAATTAATAGGGAAGGAGAACTGGTGGCAAATGAAATGCTGAAGGCTGAAGTGCTCAGTGCCTTCTTTGACTCAGTCTTTACCACTAAAACTGGTCCTCGGACCAGAAGGACTGTTCAGACTGGAGAAGAGAAGGCTCAAGTGGGGACTTGTCAATGTGTATAAACACCTGCAGGAAGGGTATGAAGCTGAGGGAGCCAGACTCTTCCCAGTGGTGCCCCATGACAGGACAAGAGGCAGTAGGCACAAATTTAAATACATGAAATTCACTCTGAACATAAGAAAACACCTTCTTACTGTAGGGAGATATCGTGGAGATATTCAAAACCTGACTGGACACTGTCCTAGGCAACCTACTTTAGGTGACCCTGCTTGAGCAGGGTGTCAGACTAAATGATTTCAAGAGGTCCCTTCTAACTTAAATGATTCTGTAATTCTGCAAATTTCTGTTACTTAACAAAAAAAACCCATCAGGAGATTCAATCAGGAGATTCCCTGATAATGAACACTCAGAAAACTGATAGGAGCTGGCATTCAGTTCCTTTAAAACAGACATTTCCTATCATTTGTAAGAACCTAGGATGCTCTAGGTGCTGCTGCCTCAGGAAGTGGTTGCCCCGCAAGTTCTGTTTATATGTCCCAGCCCTGTGCAGACATCTGTCTCAGATACCATATGGCACCTCAGATGGCACCTAGGTTTAAGTACATCATTTGTAAGTATCTTAAGAAAGTAAAACAAACCTCCAAAAAAAGCTATGGAACAGACAGGGAGAAAAAAAAAAATCATAGAAAAGAATTGAATCTTTCATTTTTATGTTCTAATTGTTAGAAAATTAGTGTAATGCCTTGTCTGAAATGGCTTTAAAAAGTATGCCCCCAAAATACTGAAAAGATTAGCATGAACTTCTAGGATCTTGGAAACCAAGTGGGTTTCTGCCATATCTACTCTAAGGTGAGACATTCTTGGAAAAATGAGATGGACTAGACTCAAACTTTCCCAAAATATCAAGAAACAGCCTTATTTGTAGAAGTATTTCTTTGTAGAAAGGATCTAAATTAGACAAAGAAAAATCAATATTTCTATAATAAAGTATGTATGTCACATTGCTGCATCTGAAAAAAAAAGGATCGCTGTAGTAGCAAGACAAAGAAATTAAGACTATGCCAGATCTTTCATTTACGCTTCTGTACCGATTCTCAGCTACCATGCTACTAATTCTCTGAGTAACATTTTGTGCCATTAAGGATTATCTGCACTACTATGAAACAGGATGCCTAACCTTCAGTACAGTAGAGTTCAACTTTGTGGAATGCAGATTAATCCAGCTCGAATGTCACTTAATCTTTGTTAGTAGATTAACAAAATACATTTTCCTGTTTCTTCTAGATCACATAGCAATGTTTGTAGAGATTAAGAACTGACATAGCTTGGAGCTCAATAACAAAAGCTTTATTGGTTATGAATTCAAGACTGGAAAAACACTGTATTTGCAATTGACAAACTCTCTAGGAAGTAGGAGAACACAATAAACCAGAAGTCACAGAACAAAATTAAGGTTTTCCTGGATACATACAGTCTTTTCCACAGGGAGCTCTCTTTTTTCCCTTCTAGGTTAATGATTTTACAACTTCTATATATAATTATTCAACTGCAGGAGAAAAGTCTAAGTCTTTAATAATACACATAGACATAATCATGTTTACATACATAGATATAACATTATATACAGGTACATAATGTCAAATTGTTTCTTGTACAAATATAGCACAAGAAATAAAATGCAGGTAGCTGTGATAGATACCTCTGTGAATATCAGAGAAATTCAAGTCCATATCAAATCCATGGCGGAAGCCTGACTCTATTTCAAACCAAGTTGGACTCTGTTAATTTTTTTAGGTTATTTGGTCATAACTCATAGTATAGCCAAAGTTGCTAGATTATAATGTTAGAAAACAATGTGATAAAATAGTACAAAATTAAGCTACTTAACATATTCAGAAAACTCAGTGACAAGTCCCATTCATTCAGGATATATTTTCCCCTTGTTGAGTATATATCAGTTCCATTAATACTGACTGGAGTAATTTATGCGTGTTTAAAACTGGAGATGACATTTAATAACTGCATCAGCAATTGCACGGATATGTGTTCAGTTAATCCGACTGCTCATTTCTGGAAATCATTGTCTGGAACATTTCAGCCTTGCTAGGTAGTCATGTTTACTATACATTATGTATGAAGCGTCTAAAACATTAGTGCTCCCTTTCATGTATCATTCCATTATAGATAAATTACTTTTACATATGCGGTGCCTTGGTTTATCTAATTTGTTACACATTTTGATTAATAATCAAGCCTTACTTTGTGAGAAGCACTGGAATTTTATTGCTAAGAGAATTGCCAGAAAATTCTCTACAAAGTCACATTCATAAAGGAATAAAAAAAAAATATTAAGTCTTCCCAATTATTTCAAGTAGCTTTATAGAATCTTGTCTAAACTCTGTATTTGGCTGTCTTTCAATAAAATGATCTACTTCCAGATGACAAAACCAACTAATCTGTAGCACTCTTTTCTTTCATGTTCAGATATATTTACACTTTAGAATATAACCTCATCAAGAGTTTGAGGGCTTCTGAAAATATTGCCACTCTTTCCTTTTTATATTTCTTTAGAAAAAAAATCCCAAACAAACCAACCCAAATCATTTTGGGGAAAGGTGTTGGTCTTTTGCTTGTCATTTTTCTTTCCGTCACCCCCAAATGTTGCTGCAACATTGTCTTCTCACCAATCAAATGACTAGCAAATGAAAGTTTGTACTATTCTTCACTTGTCAATTCATCTTTTCTCACCTAGTAGAATTAGCACAGCATCATCTCTCACTGCACTTTAGTACTCAGACAAGAGGTAACCAATTATGTTGAACAATTCTCCTGGCCAACACTTCTATTTATCTTTCCTCCCTTTTACGCCGTTGCTTGCATCTATCAATATGAAAAACAGATTAACATGCATCTCTGCCTTACATAGAATATTCCTACACCCTTTCCTGAAACTAACCTACTAAGATGCGGTCAACCTAAGCAAAGACATCAAAGTAATAAGGTAGCAGATGTCTTCAGAGGAAAACCATGGACTGAGGTTCTAAAATGGGCCTCAGGGACGTGGATGACCAGATCTCACTCAAGTTCAGTGGGAACCAGAAATCTAGTTTCTTTGGGCTTCTTTGAGAATCTGAATCACATTTTTCAGCAGTACAAACAGGAGGTGGTATTAAGCAGTTGTAACAGAAACAACCACAAAGACAGTTTATAAAACCGTAGCAATTGTAAGAAATGAGCAAAGAAATGACTAGCAACTATGATCAAAAAGTTATGGTTCTGAAAACTCTGGAGATAACTGAACTTTAATTTACAGTACACAGAGAAAGAGAGAAGATAACATCCCACTCTTTTTAACACTGTCCCATAATGCCATACGCCTTTTAGTATTGGAGACATTCATAAATCAGGGTTAGGATGTTTTTTGGCTTAGCTTGAGGAGTACACTTGCACACACCTGCTGTGCTCCCTGTAACCCATGACCCTTACACACTTCTGCTTTGTGTGCCTGTCTGGTAGAAAACACCACTGAATTTTCTAAAATAGCCAGGATTATGTCAAATAAAATGTATTTGGACATATATTTGGACATACATATACAAAATATTTGGCTTCTGCAAAGATCTAAGCATGACAAATGTCCTTTTTTCCTTTTTTTTTTTTTGTGGAAAAGCAGAACATAGGGAGAATGGAGTTCAAGAAAAAAGCAGGGGGACTCACCTGGAGAAAGATGATCAAAATGTAACAGAATTATTTGTACTTGTGAAAATTAAGCCATGTTTCCTAGCAAAGATGAACCACAGTTTCTGTGAATTAATGTGCACCTATAAGTTGTTAATGAGAAATTCATCTGCAGATGGGAATGAAATGAACCAGTTATGATTACCTGGACAAAACTGTTGCTGTATTTAATGGATTTTCAGCATCTGTAAGGATTAAAAAATCAGACTGTATCACATCTTAATACCAGCTGACTGCTTAGTAAAGAATACTGTTATGAATCCCATGTTCTCTCAGATCTGTGTGCTAATTCAATGACTCAATAACATTACCACAGTATAATTAATCACCTCCTGCTACAACTAGAAAATATTTGACAAATGTTATTATAAGTGACTGCATTCTTATTCTGAGAAGTGATGCATAAAATGGAATATATTTCAGTTTGGTTTGCATCTTAATGGTCTAAAACCACAGAACATTTTTCTCCTCTAGTGTCTGACAGGGGAAATTACAACTAGCTGAATGCATTTTTGAATAATTACAACAATATTTTGGTTAATTTATAAAGATTTTCTTAAAATTATGAGCATGTAGCGGTCTTGATTAGACCTAATGGGTTATTTTGAAATTATTTCCTAGTGAAGAATTAATATCAGACCAAATTCTCATACTGAAATCAAGGAAAATTTTACTGTTGATGTCAGGGAGCTTTGAATTCCTTATTAAATGAGAAACTGGGGAAAAGACGTATCTTCAGAAATTTCAGGTGAGTTAAAGTAACCTCATACTACCGAGTTAGAAGCAATTATACCAAATATAGATTGGAACTCATATTGAAAATGTGGATATTTAACTTTTCAAAAAGTTCTACACCTTCAGATGTATCCGTATCTTCTGCACTGCAAAACAATGGTTTCTGGGCATAGACTACATCTGTTAACTTGCAGTCTGAGCCTGATATGCTTTATTCAAGCTTGTCTCTATAGGCCCTATAAATATAATACGGTGGAACCATAGAAAGACACTGGAACTTACTAGAGCAGCGAAATTCAAGAAATCAAGAGCAATTTAAAGTGACTGCTACCTGTATCTGTCATATCCAAGTCCTATAGAGCCAACGGAGACAAGCAGGCATGTTATCTAGGAACCTAAAATAAATGTTTTGTACATGGCACTTCCTGTCTGCGTAGGGTGCTTTGGGGAATAGATGGTCAGAACAGTTAATTGCTGCTTTGAATGTCACTATAGTGACCAGATTTTCTCATAGGCCTGAGAGTCTGTTCTTTGAATACACCCAGAAAGTGGAAAATAAGACTAAACAATGGAATGTTTCTGTTTTTCTCCATGGAGCATACATTCTCACAGAATTTACAATTTATCATATAATTACATTAAAGTAAAAGCCTTTGTGTGTAAATGGGACTTAGCCTGGATTTCGCGGCTTCTTCTGAGATCTCATGAGAGGCGTATACGCTTGGAATTCTGTCTGTTTTCTCCAGCCATAATTTTAGTGAAATTTATTATCCCTTTGCACAAATCTTACCTCAGACAACTAAATTCCTGTAACTTTTACAAATTGGTGTTAATGGCAACTTTTGAACACTGTTTCTCCTGTGCGGTTTTTTGGAGGGATGCAGGGATTTTTTTGGATTAAATGTCTTATTTTTTTTCCTCTATGAGGTACAGACAGCAAGCTCCCTCTTGCATACGCAGCCTACTCTCCAGCTGACCATTCTCAGGAAAGGCAAAAGGAAAAAATTCATGTTCACTTGTTCATAGAACATAAGTACACATATAAATTTCCTTCCCTCTTCCCATTCTCAGGCTGATAAAGGGTATAAGGTAACAGAAGGATCTTTTTTGGCTATGCAGTAGTGAGCTAAATTCATGTGCAGGACTTTGCACTTCTCTTGATGAACTTCATGAGGCCCCTGTCAGCCTGCTTCTCTAGCTAGATTATCAAGAAACACGTTTTTCTCTTATCACTCTTTTCCTTTTACTTTTCTGCTTTTAAGCAGAGGAAAAGATGAGTATAAAACACAATCAGTTAGTAAAAAGCAGAAAAAATAATGTGTTCATATTATTAAGGAGTAGTAATATTTCATAGAATCATAGAATGGTTTGGGTTGGAAAGGACCTTAAAGATCATCAAGTTCCAACCCCCCTGCCATGGGCAGGGACACCCTCCACTAGACCAGGTTGCTCAAAGCCTCATTCAGCCTGGTCTTGAACACCTCCAGGGATGGGGCATCCACAACTTCCCTGGGCAACCTGGGCCACTGCCTCACCACCCTCACAGTGAAAAATTTCTTCCTAATGTCTAGTCTAAATTTACCCTCTTTTAGCTTATACCTGTTACCCCTTGTCCTCTCACTACCTCCCTGATAAAGAGTGCCTCCCCATCTCTCCTGTAGGCCCCCTTCAGGTACTGGAAGGCTGCTATTAAGTCTCCTCAGAGCCTTCTCTTCTCCAGGCTGAACAACCCCAACTCTCTCAGCCTGTCCTCATAGGGGAGGTGCCCTAGCCCTTTGATTAATTTTGTGGCTCTCCTCTGGACTCTCTCCACCAGGTCCATGTCTTTTTTATGTTGGGGGCCCCACATCTGAACACAGTACTCCAGGTGGGGTCTCACGAGAGCAGAGTAGAGGGGGAGAATCACCTCCTTTGACCTGCTGCTAATGCTTCTTTTGATGCAGCCCAGGACATGACTGGCTTTCTGGGCTGCAAGCGCACACTGTAGGCTCATGTTGAGCTTCTCATCCACCAATACCCCCAAGTCCTTCTCCTCTGAGCTGCTCTCTATCCATTCTCCATCCAGCCTGTATTTGTGCTTGGGATTGCCTCGACCCACGTGCAGGACCTTGCGCTTGGCCTTGTTAAAGTTCATGAGGTTTGCATTGGCCCACCTCTCTAGCCTGTCAAGGTCCCTCTGGATGGCATCCCTTCCCTCCAGCGTGTTCACCACACCACACAGCTTGGTGTCATCAGCAAACTTGCTGAGGGTGCACTCCATCCCACTGTCCATGTCTCCAACAAAGATGTTAAACAACACTGGTCCCAGTACTGACCCCTGTGGAATGCCACTTGTCACCGGTCTCCACTCAGACATTGAGCCATTGACCACAACTCTCTGAGTGCAGCCATCTTATCTCATATTATTTAAGAGGAACATTGTCCAAACCAATAATTTATTTAAAAATATGTATTCTGCAATCAGAAACATTTTTTTTATAAAGGAAAAGTTCTGAAAAGTCTTTATCCTGGACTCTGAAGTTTGCACACAAGATTCCTAACTTTCTGTCAGATTTTCATTCTGTTTTATGAAGCAAGAAATTAGCCTTCCAGAGATTTTGTTTTGCTATTATTATTTTTCTCAAAGACAATACTTCACTCTCTTCTTACTGTGGTTCTACTTTTTTTTTAATAGGCCTTACTATTTATTTGAGAAAAAAATCACGAGATCTCCTAGAAGCTCCTTATTTTCTTTTTTTTCCACCTAGTTTAGTTCTCCTTAACTCTAGTTTCTCTAATGACTACTTTCTGTCTTCCAAACATTTCCATTGGTTCTTATCTCTTGAAGAGACAGTGCTGATGAAATCTCCTAAAAAATCAAAGATGTCTCTACACCTTTAGTGTTTCTGTGACTATTCTGACATATGTATATGTGAGTATATTTTATTCTGATGTTCCCTTTAGGAGATTCCCTTTTTCCATTATTCCACTGCTTAGCTTACTCTTGCCTTTCTAAGAGATGCTCACAGGTGGCTTAATCCTTTATCATGTATTATCAGTAGTTCTACGCTAATATCTGTTGTATCTTTCTTTCCTTTGTCTCTCTGTACCTCTGCTCCAACTTGTACATCTAACATTCATTGTTCTGGCTTTTGATATCTTTGTAAGGCTGTCCCATATTGCCATATATTTAGTGGGTAAAATGAAACTTCATACCTTTTCAATAACACCTCTCACCTTTCTCCTTCTCTTTTATAATTAATAGGCCTTCCTCTTCCTCTCAGTGATTCAGGAATGCCATACATTTATAAGAATGAGTAATTATCCCAGTAATAAAGTTTTATTACCCAGAAATAGTTACTAGTGGAATGGAGGAAACAGCAGCCAGATGTTTGCTTAATGAGAAAAATATGGCTCTCAAAAAAGTCATAGTAGTGCTCATTATTATCAACCATCCATATGGCACTTTTGTGAACCTCTGCAACATTGTGAAAAACACGATGGAAAATTCAGCTGACGAGCTTTCTTGGGATATTTCCATCTATTTTATAGAGGCCTCTGATACTGTACTCCTAACTGAGCTACTTTGGTTGGTACTTTACAGCAGAAGACCTAAATGACACTCCAAAAAAGACACCAACTATGATATAGACACAAGAAAATAAGAATGCCAAATACTACCCATTCTTGTTAAAGAAGCAGAAATAGAAGAGTTTGAAAATAATAATAAATTAACAAACAAGCAAAATGAGTGAACAGGGTCTAAGACAAGATTTCTACACTGCTGCTTAATCTCCTAAACACTTTGCTCAAATTTCAAAAGTTTGTAGCTGACATATTTATAGCTGATCTGTAGATTTTTTGGTGCCTAGTTCTTTGATACAACACTGTATTTTCCCTTTACAGGCAATTGCCTAAGTATTTTCTGGACTAAATAATATTTGTGGAGGGTGATACATTCAGGAGAAAGAACTCCTACATATGACAGATCATATTATTATGACTGTCCTATGAAGGCGACAAGAAAAGCTGTACATTTTTAAAACATTTTATAAATAAGCTTAAATAAAATACTGAAGTCCACCATTACTTAAAATGTTTGGCATTCTGTTATAAGAATGAAATCAAATAGCTAGTTTTCAGTTAAAGAGGATTTTGGTCATCCTAATGGAGACATTCTTACAGAAGTATATCAAGCTCAAGAAAAATGAATAAATTTTACTCCAAGAGAAGAAAGTTTCAGTGCCCTGTAGCAATCTCAGAAAAATATGCTTTATGTACATCAAGTAATTAATGTCTCTTACAGAACTTGCGCATTAAAAGATGCTGCAACTTATTATTTTTAGTGTCCGTTAATGAAGATAATTGCCCTACAGGGAAAAAAGTTCTAAACAGTTTGATGCAATAACACACAAGACTTTTATTGTGGTATTTACCCACTGCTAATGGATTACTTTCAAAATCTTGAGAAGCAAAAAAGTTTACTAAGCTTGGGTGAGCTGTAAAAATCTGACGTTTGCTGAACCTTTGGCTAAATAATGCCAAAGGAAGTATAAATCAAATACTTTGCCTAAAATGGCTCTTTAACAAAATCAGAGTTCGCTGTAGATGAATTAAGAAGCTGTTGGTTGCAGAGGGAGTTCTGTGTAGATGGCAAGCTAATGAATTCTGACAGGTTGAATGGTGCAATGATAATGGGCTGAGCTGTCCACTGACTGTAAAGCAGAAGCTGATTAAGGTTAAGACTTTAGGAAAACACCCCAACAAAAATGGATCAAAAGGAATGATTTCTTTGATTTAGGCGTTGAAATGCAGGGGTTCAGTTTCTTTACTAAAGATTGATGTGTTAATCCAATAAAAGCATTTCAAGTTTTACACTGGTATCATGACTTCCTATATAATTCATGATTGTTCTAATATTGCCATTCACTCCTTTTCAAATCGAAATAAGATTTCAGAAGGTGAAGCAAGGCTAAATACTAGTAAGTTATCTACCAAAGAACTGTTTTACAGTTTTTCTTCCAGAAGAAATGTAATTTTGTGTCTTTAAAATAATGGCTGATGAAGTATAAGACTTCATGTAAGAAAGCTGGCAAGACATGTGAAAAGGCTGGATGACTTTTGTCAGGCCTAGGATCATTAAAAAATATGTAGGGCTTGTTAGGTGTAAAATAGGCCTAGAAGTTTTGCCTCTGGGGATATTAAATTGTTTAGCTTATGCACAAACTAGATTAATTAAATTTATCAGAAACCACCAATAGAAGAAACATTTACCCTTTCTACCACCAGCAGAATGAAAAGCAAATAAAAATATAGTTCTTTCCTTTTTTTTTTTTTATTTTAAGATGTCATCTGCAAAAAGCAGACTGAACTGTTCTAGACAGTGACTTGTGTAATCAGCCAACGCTGGATCCTATTATCACTACCCAAGTATCAACAGACCAAGGTGTTTTTCCTGGTCACCTTTACAAAGACTAAAAAAAAATCCGCAAACTTAAACAGAAAAAAAGAAACAATCTGAATCTGAAGGTGAATTTGGCAAGATATCAAACTTACCACGCATTCATAATACAGTTCTGAAAATTCTGATGGAGTTCTGGATTATTAACATCAGGAGGGTGCTGGAAACAACTTTCAGGGGAATAAAAAAACCCCAAAACTTCAACAAGAATGCAAAGACTGTTTTCAATGGACAAGTATGGAACATTCACTGTTAACACTCAGGGTTAAGCCATATCTTACTGCTCTCAAACTATAGACAAAAAACCCTTATTCTTCTCAAAAAAAAAGATGTAATAATATTAAACTAATTTATTCATTTTAAAAAATGCTAATCTATCTTGAACCATAAAAATACAATATAGTTTGAAATTAAAGATCTTGCCTTCCAAAACTATAAACACTCTAACATATGCAGACAATTTTTATCATAAACCCCAATAAGATTATGCACATCATCCAAAGTGGGTTTCTAATTGGTCAAACTCTTTTGAGAATTTTCCTCATAAAGTCTTAGGTGAAGGATAAAGAGCAAGTGAATATTTCTCATATTATTTAATTGGAAAATAAATTATGTGTTATTGGAAAATGATTGTGTGTGTTTAATACTTGTATGTGACACAGACATGTGATTAAGATTGGCCCCTCATAGATGGATGACAACAATTTAAGCAGTCTTCATCAATTCCAGCTGCCATGAGAAGAACCAGGAAGAGAAACACTTCTTGAAGACCATGAGGAAGTAGTTACTGTACACATAGATGCAAAGGCAGTCTTTACTCCATAACCTTACTGCACAGAAATTGTAGAATTCTAGAATGTTTTGGTTTGGAAGGGACCTTAAAGATAATCTAGTTCCAACACCCCTGCCATAGGCAGGGATACCCTCCACTACACCAGGTTGCTCAAAGCCTCATCCAGCCTGGCCTTGAACACCTCCGGGGATGGGGTATCCACAACTTCCCTGGGCAACCTGGGCCACTGCCTCACCACCCTCACTGTAAAAAAATGTCTTCCTAATATCTAATCTAAATCTCCCCTCTTTCATCTTAAAACCACTACCCCTGATCCTATCACTACACTCCCTGATAGAGAGTGCCTTCCCATCTCTCCTGTAGGCTCCCTTTAAATACTGGAAGGTTGCTATAAGGTCTCCCTGGAGCCTTCTCTTCTCCAGGCTGAACAACCCCAACTGTCTCAGCCTGTCCTCATGATCCAGCCCTCCAATCATCTTTGTGGCTCTCCTCCAAACTCACTCCAACAGGTCCATGTCCTTACATTGGAGGCCCCAGAGCTAGATGCAGTACTCCAGCTGGGGTCTCAGAAGAGCGGAGTAGAGGGGGAGAATCACCTCCCTTGATCTGCTGGTCATACTTCTTTTGATGCAGCACGGGACACGGTTGGCTTTCTGGGCTGCAAGTGCACATTTCTGGGTCATGTCGAGATCCTCATTATCCAATGCCCCCAAGTCCTTCTCCTCAGGGCTGCTCTCAACCCATTCTCTGCCCAGCCTGTATTTGTGCTTGGGGTTGCCCCGACCCAGGTGCAGGACCTTGCACTTGGCCTTGTTGAACTTCATGAGGTTTGCATGGGCCCATTTTTCAAGCCTGTTGAAGTCCCTCTGGATGTCCGTGTCAACTGCACCACACAGCGTAGTATCATCGGCAAACTTGCTCAGGGTGCACTCAATCCCACTGTCCATGTCTCCAATAAAAATGTTAAACAACCCTAGTCCCAATACTTAACCCTGTGGAACGCCACTCATCACCAGACTCCACTTGGACATTGAGCCATTGTCCTCAACTCTTTGAGTGCAACTATCTTGACAATTCCTTATCCACCGTGTGGTCCAACTGTCAAATACAGGTCTCTCCAATTTAGAGACAAGGATATCATGTGGGACAGTGTCAATAAACAAGTAGATTCAATAATGAATTGACCTAGGAGATACTTTTTTGGGGGCACTTTGGTAGAGCTGATCCTGTGTTAGGTAGGATAAGAGACAGACTGGATGACCCCTTGAAACTCCTGCAATAGTTATTTGCTCTCACCCTTCTAGAATTTGACATGTCTAGTATGTTGAAAGCTACTAATATTTCACTTTGAGGGCACAAAGGACTAAGAGGTTGAAAGGAGACAGAGTGGAACAGATCAAAATTTCCAACTAGAAAAAAAATATATACCGTAAATTCCTAAGTACCTTAAATTTTTGTTTTATGATCATGCTTGTATGTCCTGTTCAGAATTTCACAGAATCACAGAATCACAGAATGTTAGAGATTGGAAGGGACCTCGAAAGATCATCTAGTCCAATTCCCCTGCCGGAGCAGGAACACCTAGATCAGATCGCACAGGAACGCATCCAGGCGGGCTTTGAATGTCTCCAGAGAAGGAGACTCCACAACCTCTCTGGGCAGCCTGTTCCAGTGCTCTGTCACCCTTACTGTAAAGAAGTTTTTTCTCATATTCAAGTGGAACCTCCTATGTTCCAGCTTGAACCCATTGCCCCTTGTCCTATCACTGGATGTCACAGAGAAGAGCCTGGCTCCATCCTCCTGACACTCACCCTTCACATATTTATAAACATTGATTAGGTCACCCCTCAGTCTCCTCTTTTCCAAGCTAAAGAGACCCAGCTCCCTCAGCCTTTCCTCATAAGGGAGATGCTCCATTCCCTTAATCATCTAATCATCATTCATTCAGAATTTAAGTGCCATTTAAAAGTCATAGATCATTTTTTAGCCACTGCATTCTGCCAGGCAGAAATCAGACATCAGTCACTGTGGCTATATAGTTTCCAAACTGTTGAAAATACTCATGTGAGACATTTTGCCATACTGGAAAACTGCAATATAGATGGAGTCTAAAAAGACTTTCTGCTTCATGCAGGTGTTAATGATACCATTGGCAAAGCACATGTCAGGCAGATTTGGCTCGACAGTCCAACAGGTAGTAACCTCATCTCTTTTCTGGAGAAAGATGACGTTCTCTTATGACAGTCATGCTCCTAGAACTTTTGGGAGGAAAAAATCTGCAAAAGGTGTCATTTAGCTTAAAAGACATGACAGTGAAAGGAATCACTGGCACAGAACAGTGAAGTAATTTGCTTGATGAAAACGGTCAAGTTTGGTTTTTGTAAACCATCCATTTGCCTTTAGAAACTAGAAAAACCCTGGCAGCTTAATAACATCAATAAGAGCTCTCATATGAAAAAAGATTCAAAGACAGGGTAAAGCAAAACTAAAATTGTGGAATAAAATGACCTAGAAGTTATCTTTAAAATAACAAAGACAAATAAACACCAGAAAATTTAGCAGTGAAAGCTCCTGCTGAACTTTGGGTTGCAATCGATGTGCACAGATTTGGCCTGTCAGTACTAAAAGAACAGCACCACAAACTTTATTTTGATGAAAAGCAGCTGCCTCTACTAATATGACTTTTGTGACAATTCAAGTAGCTGAGGATAAGCCAAAGGGGAATGCAGTGTGTTGGAACTGATTTTTATTTTAGATAAATCCATGGATTTGAGTGACTGGAACACGGACATACTAGGCATGTAAATACAGTGACATAAGAAATCTTCCAGTTACCATTGCTAAAAGCGTGTCTTAGGAACTTCATTTTGAATAGTTTGTTTACCAGAAGAAGAGTTGAGTCATTTGAGCATAAAGTGCCTTGAGCATCGGGATAGAAAATAAAATACATTTGTCTCTTCTTCTCAAGTGTAACTGGCACTGAAACTAGTTTTTTTATTTCCCTAGATGTTTAATACATCAATCATGCGCTGCTTTTGTGGAGGTGTTGCAATAAGATGAAGACAGAACTGTCTGAAGTAACTGAAGTATTCTTGGGACTTGTTGCAAATTCAGTGTCAGCATTTGCGTGTCCTGAATATTTTCTGCTCTCAAAAACATTTGAATCCTAAGTTCAGCTGAGACAATAAAAAAGGAAGACAAAAAAATCTTTATAATGGCTTTTAGTTCCAGGCATTCCAATGGTGACATACACAGCTGAGCCACAGACCTGCAAAGCATTTAAACATAAGTCAGCTTCAGGGGTAAGCATTGTTTGACTAGAGCATTCACATTCTTTAAATGTTTATGTTGAAATGGAACTGCAAAGAAAAAGAGCACTGTCTGAAGAAACAAGAACAAAAAAAACCATCAGTGCCTACCGTCCCCCTTCTTCACTTGTACAAAAAAGGTCGTAAAAAAAGAAAAAGAAACTTCATCTGAGTCCCGTGTGAGGTGACTATATTAAAGACAGCAGGAACCAAGTTTCTAAAAGGTCCTTAGCAAACTGCAAAGCCTTGCTAACCTACCCAGGTTTTCCTGAAGTGGACAGAATGGACTGTTCCCCAGTCAGCAGCTCCCACAACATAAAAAATCCCGCCATCTCAGGAAGAGAAAAAGAAGACACTCACTAATAATTACAGATCTTCAGAACTCTATGCATTCCCATAACAGTACAGGAGGTATGTGCACCATACACCCTTCAGCTGGAAAGTTTCTCCCAAGAATACTCCTGCAGAGCTCAACTGTCCTGCTGTTCTCGCTACTCCGCAGTGGGGGTAGAGAAGCTGGTACTTGCTTTCCACCTCTCAGTTCCTCTGAACTGCAGAGCCCTGGTGTGTCAGTGACTTTTATAAGGAGATGGGGAGAGAAAAAGGGGATGCAGAGCATGCACATGGATAACACATATCGCAAAGCTCCAGCTCCTGGTACTGGCACTTGTGCACATCTTGCTATGGGTGATTCCCATCCACCACGCTACACAGCTTGCAGCTCTAAACAAAGGTGTCTAGAGGACTGCTTGGCCAATCCCAGTGTCCTCTCTGAAGCTTCTGCAATGATGTAAAGCACACTGCAAGTGTGTAAGGAGTTTTAAATGGTATTATATGGAAATACTGGAAATAAAGACTTTTTGAAGGGAAGCCACTTAATCTATCTGATAGTATCCAATCAAGTTCTGTTTTGGCTTGAATGGGCAGATGTTGTATTGAATAAGAAAATACCATCGCTTCTTATGGCTTGAAATTCAATTTTAAAAGACAGAAATCATTATGGGGCAGAGGGGAGGGATATAACATCAACTGCAACTGACCGTCACAGCTGTAGGATCTGTGAACATTTACATCAGTTAAGGATCTGTTTGTCTGATTTAAAGCAAGTTAAGGAGGAAACTACCAAACTCTGCGGTGGCACAGACACTGCTTTCACACAACAAAATGTGGGCAATGCCATTGCTATTAAAATCTACTGTGAAACTGGAAATTCAATCTAAAAAATCAGCATAGCTGAATTCAATGGTGTAGATGGCTCTGGATATTCATCACATAGATGACATATGACACTGAAGTGAAAAGAACAGTTTGAGATAGTCCATTTGTAATAAGGTTCGAAGACAATAATATCGGTAGATCGATTTTCACACACTGAGAGGGCTGAAAATCTAAATATCTGCAGGTATTAATTAAAAATGAAATTACTATTGTAAGGGGTGCTGCTCTGAGCAATACAAAAGATGTCATGTTACAGGGATAAATATTTCCCATAGTATATTCTACACATAGTATATGTACATACACATATATATATACACTGAACAGGCTTTCAGGCTAGCCACATCTCTTACCCAACCCTTATGCAAGTTATAGCTGTGACACACATCTGGAATGAATGATCAGCAGAGAATTCAAGAATACTGCTGTGATCAGACCTCAAATAATAAATAACTGCATGAACCCAATTCCTAATTACTTGATTGTAATCATTTTAATAGGGACCTCTTTTTTAGTGCTTTTGCAATGTTTACTCCATAGAAGCTCAATCCATGACAGGGTAAGTAAAAATAAGCATGAAATTGGTAAATATTATTCTTATTGCTATGTAATTTCATTTCTGTTGTCATAAACATAAGTCTCTTTCATCTTTTTTTCTATGGTTTAGAAAATACATTTTCAAATTAGTAGATAAGGCTCACGCAAATGAAAACAAGAGACTGTTTCCAAATTCATGCTTTCCCCTTATACTGGTCATGAAAGTTTCAATACTTAAACAACTGCATACAAACAGAGAGACCAATCCAATACTTTTTAAAAAAATCTCTGTTTAGTCTGCAGCTGTATTAACAAATCTCTGAGTCACACTAGCAGCTTTATTTCTAGTTCAATCTATGTGATCTCAGTTTTGCTATTTAATTTCTTCAGGGACAAGATTTTTTCAGAAGTCTGTCTGATTTGCTGTTGCCTTTATGAGAAAGAATATTTGGCAGCTAATCCCAGACTAATATTTTAATGTAAAAAGCATGTTAATTCTATTATGATTACTTTTAAGTCAAAGTCACTCATTGTCTCTTAAAATTAACAACAATGTGATAAACAAAATGATCAGTAGAACAAAATCTACCGTTTATGTGGCAAAGGCCATAACTGTAGTAGCAAGCATTTGCTTTTTTTTTTTTTTTTTTTTTAGCTTTTCTTGTAGTGATTTTAAAGCTATGGCATGCTTGTATTTTATGACTATAGCTGTCAGTAAAATTTTCACACATACACAATCACTGTCAACTGGTATTTCAACTTGCTTACAAGGACATAAACAATTTTTTAGAAGATTAAAAATTTACAAGCTAAAGGAGACCTGGATTTCTTACTGTAAATCTGCAGTCTTCTGAACATGGTCATCAGATATGGTGGTCTCAGGAGAAAACAGACAAAGCTGCCTGTAAGTAAGAAGCACTGTAGGCTTTCCCCACAAATACACAGCAAAGTGATTTTTGGCCAAACTGGGGCTGATCATGGATTTCATATATGTACACTTTAAAACAATGCTAACTTCATTGATGTGAGTGATCTTAGCAAGAAGAAAAATACAACTCAAGACCATCTCCTGCTTTCAGCAGAGTCCAGTATCTGCTGTGAAGTTTCTGATTTGAACAGTATGGAAAGCTATGGAAATGGTGGAAGAGATGACACCACTTATTTCATCTGATAAAATAAGAGATTTTAGGGCCAGCTCTGTGAGAAACATCGTGAACTTCAGGCACTGGTGCAAGAAATGAGAGAAGGTGCATTCTGGGGCATATTGGACATTATTTGAACTGTCATTTGAGACACAAAGAGTGTAAATATCCAAAAGCTGTATTTTCACTGAAGGCAATATGAGGCAGAAAAGTCAACTAAATGGCATAGCTAAAGGGCTGACAGAAAACTAAAATTAGTTTATATGGAAATGCTGGAAATAAAGACTTTTTGAAGGGAAACTACTTAAGTTACCTGACAGTATCCAATACCTACAATCCAGTAAAAAATATTTAGTTACAGTTAAGACTATGCTGTAGTGGAACCCAGCAGATCAGGTGAATCAGAATCTTGTGAACTCCACTAGCTTTGCCATGTAACTGATGCCTCTCAAAATGGCAGGTTTTGGAACAACTCCAGAAAAAATAAACCAAACATATTCTAATGTTTGTCTTCATTGTATGTCTCATCCAAAGACACCTGTGCCAACTTAAGCAGGAAATTGCCCCAGTACATGGTCATGAAAGAACATCTAATTACACAGTTCATTTCAAGGTAATTTTTTGAAGGTGTATTGGACATATATTCTCTGAATAAAACACTTTTGTGAACAAATGGCATTTATAAGGAAGGATATCTGGAGAAAAACTTATATGTTTTATTTTAAAGTTATAACTCTTGCAACATGCAAGGTACATTTTCAGAAATTTTACAAGCTGCACAAATTTTTTTTAAAAAACATACGGAAAGATCATGACTGAATTGCATACTGACAGACTCACAGACCACTCACAAAAGAGCAGGGAGAGTATCAAACTGGAATGTCAGAAATTAATATTTGTAATTACATATATGGAATATATACAACAGTCCACACAACAGAGTCTCTATACAGACACAAGTTTTGAAGTAACAGGTCATAAATGTGTAAAACAAAACCACAATCTGCCATATTCAGAACAGCTGAATTACCCAAAAATTAAACTTGCGAATTTCTGCTTCAGCCCTAAAGTACTACAGAATAAATCACATATAAAGATTGGAATTCAGAAAAACTTAGGATCCTTCACTGTATTTAGAGAATGTATCTCTCAAGTTTTATAAAGGGACTGAAGCCAATGTATTGCACTATTATGGATACTCGAGACAATAGGTCTCCCTCAGATAAGATAATCTGACATTGTGTGGGTAAGATGCGAAGGGATCCAAAAAGCCTCTGGTGAGGTGACCTTAGCAGAAGCAACAGTCCAGAATAAGGACAGTACTATTTCTTGAATAGTTCTACAGTGCCACTGAAGCTGAAAAGCTTCCTTTTTGCTATGCCTAAATATGCTAAACTAGGCATGCTCAGAACAAATGCATCCATCACTGAAATAAATCTAATTGTGCAGTGTCTGAAGTTCTTTGAAGATCTACGCGCATTCCTGAGCATCGTACATTTATAATGGTTCACATACTCCTTTACGATATAGAAGATTCAGAAAAATGGATTTTGGTCAATAGACTCAGAAATATACCTAGAAAGGGAATAATCGTAAGTAGTGTGAATTTATTACAACCAATGTTAATAGCAGAGCCCTAAGGCACCCTCCCAACTGCAATTTGTATTAATATTTAAGATCCTAACATAGCTATTAAGAAATAAGAAGAGTCTATGCACTTAACCACAAACATTGAAGATCAAATAATCAAATAGGTGGTGAAAAGAAACTATTCTAGACAAAGAAAATGAATATTGACCAAAAAAATGAAAAATCAGCTAAACTGGGCACACTAGACACACAGTATTACACATTTTTTCATATTCTTTTGGGGATAAAGTCAACTGTGGAATAGTGGAATACTTTGACAAAAGAACTAAGAGAATAACGCAGGGACATTACAGGCATCCATGCAATAGCTAAAGCCATGATACAAATTCAGACAGAATGTGAGGAGGCGCTTAAGAAAACAGTGACAGAAAATAGCAAGTTGGATCAGATAACATCAAGGACATTGTGAAAGAAATCAAATACATTAACTATATGTTCTCTCCACGGAAAACCAAGCTAATGGACAGAAAAGCTGCAGTCATAGTCTGGTACAAGGCTTCTATACGCCATGGAGGTGCTGTAGAATTATATTCCCTGCGCAGTTATTTCAGATAAAAAATCACTGACTGCCCTGCTGAGACAAAAGACTGTTCCAAAATGAAGATGGGAAATGTTCACGGGAAGGTAACAAAATATTGGAACAAGTAAATTCAACAGCAGAACTGGGATGACACATACAAGTCGTGCGAACCTTATGAAGTTCAACAAGGCCAAGCGCAAGGTCCTGCACCTGGGTCGGAGCAACCCCAAGGCTGGGCGGGGAATGGATTGAGAGCAGCCCTGAGGAGAAGGACTTAGGGTATAGGTGGATGAGAAGCTCAACACGACCCAGAAATGTGTGCTTGCAGCCCAGAAAGCCAACCGTGTCCTGTGCTGCATCAAAAGAAGCATGACCAGCAGGTCAAGGGAGGCGATTCTCCCCCTCTGCTCCGCTCTTCTGAGACCCCACCTGGAGTACTGCGTCCAGGTCTGGAGCCCCCAACATAAGAAGGACATGGAACTGTTGGAGCGAGTCCAGGAGAGGGTCACGAAGATGATCAGAGTGCTGGAGCACCTCCTGCATGAGGACAGGCTGAGAGAACTGGGGTTGTTCAGCCTAGAGAAGAAAAGGCTCCGGGAAGACCTTATAGCAGCCTTCCAGTACTTGAAGGGAGCCTACAGGAGAGATGGGGAAGGACTTTTTACAAAGGCATGTAGTGAAGAAACAAGGGGAAAGGGCTTTAAATGTAATGAGGGCACATTTAGATTAGATATTAGGAAGAAATTTTTTACTGTGAGCGTGGTGAGGCACTGGCACAAGTTGCCCAGAGGAGCTGTGGATACCCCACCCCTGGAGGTGTCCAAGGCCAGGCTGGATGAGGCTTTGAGCAACCTGGTCTAGTGGAGGGTGTCCCTGCCACTGGCAGGGGGGTTGGAAATAGATGATCTTTAAGGTTCCTTTCCAAACCAAACCATTCTAGGATTCTGTCATTCAAACATGATAATTCAAAGTCAAAAAAATGGCCTAGGAACTGGGCTTGTACAATACTACAACAGTAGTTATAACAAGAGACTAATAGTTGTAATATAAGAAAGATTTTCAGCCAAGAAAAAATTACTTATCATTGCATATGCCTGAAAGAAACATCAAGTATGGGTCAAAATAAAACAGACCACAGTCAATTCCAGATGATATTTAATTTTCTTGGAGAATGTCTCCAAGGTTACGCTGAGCATTATTCCTAACGTAATATTCCTATTTCAGTTCGTATAAAGGGAACCAAAGAGGTCACCATAGTCCTTTTTCTTCTTCAAATAAATTATTAATTCTGCCTACAGCATTCCTTTACACAGCTGCATATCCCATCTGTATCTTAAAATAGCATGTGATCTAATACATTTCTTGTCCTGGACTAATTTTTTCATTTCAAGTCTCATTTACAAAGTGTTACAGACTCTTACAGAACTTTACAAGCTCTGAAAACTGGATATCTGTAAGATCTTTTGGCACCCATAGCATCTTCAGTTCCAAAGACAAAGGCCTTATGTCCAATTACGCTTGGACAGAATCACCTCCAGGGAATACACAGCTCCTTAAAAGAGAGTTACTATTTCTAACTACAGCCGAGTCCAGATTTTTCTAATACTAGTATTTTGAAAACTCTGGTACAGTTGGGACTTTTTGTTTCATACTTAGGAAGGCTTTACTCTTCTTATTTCATTGTGTACTTGTGTCACCTATTTTTGGTGTCAGTAGTTTGCATAATGTATACACTATTACTTCTCAAAGGGCTTTACAGTGTATCAGAGAAAACAGTTTAGACCCAAACAACAGCTGCACAAATCATGACATAAAGCAAGATATATGAAGGGATCCAATGAAATGTAATGAATTATATGCTTTGGCTAGGAACAAACATGGAAAGAAAGACATAACAGATAGAAGAACAAAAAAGGAGAACAATACTAAAAGAAAAAAATCCCAGGAAGATCAATAAATAGAGGTCACATACACAAGTGCTCAGAAATTCAGTATTCAATATATTGACACAGACTGAAAGAAAAAGGTAACTTCTGAACTTTAAGTATGGATATAGAGTCAACCAAGTCTACAGAGGATTAGGAAGATGATTCTGGAAGACCACAAGGAAAAAGATAACTGATGCCCTTTCTTTAGAACTTCACTAGAATATTTTTTAAATCTGATCTTCTGAAGAAGCACAAATAACAACATTGGAGAGCTTACTGCCATTCGTTGTTGAAGAGCTGAAAAAACAACCTAAAGCTGCTGGAAAACTCCAGAGAAATAAAGGGCAAGAGAAAATGACAAAATTAACTATGCCTGCTTGCATTTATTATTCAATACTTCAGAGCATGCTGAATAACATGCAGTTCTGTTTTAGTTATGAGCAGCAAAATGTTTCGTTACCCTTGTCAGATAACAAACAGGTAGGAGAACTGAATCAAATTGATTCCCCTAATACTGCAGTCTAAAATGGTCAGAAGTCTGGTGGAATCAAGATGTCCTAAACAAAAGAGTAGGTCCTTCTGGAAAGCCTCCTCGTGACAAGGATTATGTTGGGGTCTAGTACCATACACATCCATCTCCTACAGATGGTGCAGAGGTATCCTTGAAGTAGCTGTATTGTTCTGCATGGTGGCCAAGAAGAATTCCAAGCTGGAGCTAAAAACTAAGTTGAATAATGATTGTAGCCAATAAATTAATTTTAGGGCAAATAAATCAGGCTACTTACTAAAATCAGGATACTTATAAAATGACACTAATTGCAAAAAAAACTCAACCCAAAATGTTCTGGGCTCTGAAGGGTCCAGTTTCTTTTCCAGGAGCAAGAGAAATAAAAGAAAGGAAGAAAGCATGAGAGAGAACAGTGCCATTTTGAGGCTGCTAGCTAAATGACACCCTGTGGACTAAAATCACCTCGAATGACTACAAGTTTGCACTGAGGCCCTTTCTGTCCACCATGAGTGGTGAATTACTGCAGCTGTAATCACTGGGTGGGGTGTGGGGCTTCTAATCCTGAGAATGGTCTCCAGTAGGACAGACAGACAGACTCCAGCCCTAAGTAATCATGTAGGTACACATGCAAAGAGAGTAGTAGCTTACTTCTAATAACTAACTCCACACTTACACCTATGAGAAGAAGGTTGGTTTTAGGATTACTGCCTAATTAGTGCCCTACTATAGCTGACATATTAACCTAAGTCTTCCACTTATACTGCATTCCTAACTTTTCAGCTCATCTGACTCTTTTCTTACCTCAGTAGAGGCCCAAAGTTTCTGATTACAGAAGGTATAATATTATTTCAATTTACAGATGATCATTAGACAGTTCTTTATTTCCAGTAAAAATCTAAAGTACTAAATACTTTTTAGTGTTTCTAGAAAAAGTAGTTGGTCGCACGCAACATTTAGACTTATCACATGAATACGTAGAAATGCTCCTAAAAAAAAAATTATTAAAATAATGCTAATAAATATAACTTCAGAATGGATTTTAGCTTAAATCAAACATATTCTGGAGCTGTTACCCGATGTTACTACTGGAAATTCCATTTACTTCCTTGCAATACACTTCATTGGAACACTGGTATAAGAGAGTAGACCAAAAAAACAACACAAGCACATTCATGATTTAGAGATTTATTTGCAAGACAAGCAAGTTTCATGTTTTTGAGTAAAGTAACCAAGCATTCTGTCCAGTCATCATAAGGAATGGTCAGCAATTCAAAAGATGGAAACAGGTGAAATCTCTATGAAATATGAATCTGATCAAGAAAGTTTTCTCAGTAAATATGGGCAGGAGATAATATGAATATCTGAATATAAGCAAAAGATCTTAGAAATTAATTCACGGCATTGGTAGTAGTCTACAAAGTCACCTCTGCACAAGAAAGATGTCCTCCGGTAGCTAGACTCGAGGAAGCATTCTGGCAGCAAAACCCTGTCACTGCAATAACTTAAGAAAAGTAAAATAGAAGAATCACTAGAAAAGCTTACAATGAAGGGATCCATCACTATTGTGACAAATGTGATACCCCAGCACAAAACAAGCAGATTGAAAACTCTACATCCACTAGGTTGCTTCAACTTAGCTTATTTGCTTCTTTTTTTTTTTCCATTCATGCTTTGTATTTACTTGTTTGTCAGATTCAGCCATATCTTATGGGCACATTTTAGAAGATTACTGCAAGTAGTATTATGAAGGTGCAAGTGGAAGCTTTGTACAACTCTATAATCCCCCCTAGATTGTCACTGATTATGCATTAGAAATTCTTACCAGGCATGATTGCACAAGCAGCACTCAACCTCCTTTTAAAATGCTAGTATTCATAATGCCCCTAAGAAGAGTGCAGCATCTCAGTATTCTATTATTACAGAGTGTATAAAAAACAGCTTTCACAGAATGTGCAATGTATCCCACGAGGGAGAGACCCAAGTCAATAACAACTCTAAAACAAGAGCCTTTTAGAAAAAACTTGACAGATCTACCCTCAATGGAAAAATGCAGGGGGGAAAAAAAAATTTTAAAAAAAAGAAAATAAACCCACTTCAGTAGAAAACTGAATTTAACAAGGATAGTGCAAAGTTATTCTTCAATACAGGAGTGGTCATCTTCATGCCATCTTCAGCATAATATCCAGTGGGTATGGATCATCCAAAGAAAAAATGCAAATGTATGATGAAGAGAAGCAGGACAAATTCCTAGAAACACCCAAAAATAATTGAACAAAAGTGGGTATGTTAGGTAGATACAAAATATTGCTGCAGGAGAGCGTCTATGAACTAAGACAAGCATTATGCCATAAAACCTATGAAAATCAAGGCAGGTCTTCAGCAACCAACAAAATGGTCATAGTTAACGACCTTATCAGGCACTGAAGAGACTCCCAGTAGGGGAATGCACTGAATGGGCAAGAGAAAAAGGAATCTGGAAAAGAGCTGCAATAAACAGGAGCAGGATGTACACAAATTTGTAAGGAAGCTGCAAAAGAAATGCCCAATTAATTGCTAAAAACAATGTTCAAAAACCTTTGCTGCAAGAAAAGTGCAAGAAAATCTGACTGCATTTTGAGCTCTGCATCATTTAATATATGCTAAGATAAAACTCGGTTCTGTTGTCTTCTCCACACTTACCACTATACAGAGATGAAAACCTGTTTTACCCAGCCGGATGGGGATTACTATGTTAACTCTGTAGTCCTGGATGCTTACATACAGAATAGTTAGAAGGAGCTTGGCCACTGAAAGCTACCTTTACATGACACTCAGTGGTACAAAAATTCCCGTGGGAGCTGTTTCAATAAGCACAAATTACAAAAACACTGTAGCTCTTCTAATTTATACCAGGAATTAAACCCACCACCTGTGTCTAGGTGGAGGAAAGATAAGGAAATATTACTGTCCTTCTGTCCTGTCAGACATGCTGAATGTTGTTCTCCTACATAAGAGAAATCCGAATTTCTAGAGAGAGTGTGTATATTCACAAGCAATATACAAACATATGCTACAATGTGCCAGTGAATACTGCATTAGGGAAAAAAAAAAGGAAAATTAAAAGGTACTTTCTGCAAAAGTACCCAAATAATTAGAGGAAATGTTTCTAGATGCATCTATAGCTGTAATTTCATAACGTATACCACAAAATTGAACAACCTTTGGTATGAGTACCTTCTGCAGCATGGTAAAAACCAGTAAGATTTACATATGCTTTGATACAGATATATTTCTGTATATCCCCAAGACAAGACATGGACAATACTAAGAAAAGCCTTAACAACAGGATGCCTTAGATCATCGGGAAGGGAGACTAAGATGGGTTTATGAGGCACTGCAGAGATTCTCAACAGTATGGTTCCTCGGACAAGAAAAAAAATCAAGAGGAGAGCTGAAAAAACAGTGGTAGGGGATAGGCAGTTTGATAAGACAAATTTCCAAAAGAACACCATATATATATATGATAATGTCATATTTGGCAACAGAACCACCAGACAATCTGTACAAGGAGGCTATAGCAGCAAAACCCCAATTCTGAAATTTATTCTGCTTAATAAACATATTAAAGAACTACAAGTTTCTAGAAAGCAGAAGAGGACAAAGATAATATCGAGGATAAACTGATGTGATCTGACCAGACAACTGGTACAAGCAAACTGTCCTTGACCTAAGTAACATAATAGATGTTTGTTAAACAAACAAACAAAAACAACCAAAAAAACCAAACTCCAGAAAGAACAGCATTGCAATAATAGATGGTCTTTTGTGTTTTCTTTATTCCCAGGGGTGTTCTTGAAGCATCAGTTCTTGGATTTACTAGCTTATATACCTACTATACATGAAATTGTACGTGGCTTCCCACGACGCACCCACCTCAGGATACACAGATAAAATACTTAGAGTACAGTGACCCTAATCTGTAATCAGCTTTATTACAAGAATATCAGTGATTCAACAAAAATCCTGTTCTGGTTCCAAACTTGTGGTAAAACCTTCTCTGCTTACTGCACTTTGGGTTTAAGGCTGGTAGCAGTATAGCAGCCTTCTTACTCAGGGGTAAGCATTGTAGCCAAAGAAGTGAAAGGAGACAGGCACTGACCTTGGTAAGAGGTTTGCTACTGATTTCAGTAAAACCACGATTTTGCTTTTAGAGACGGTATTTCCAGAAGTGGAGCATGCTCCTGGGGGTAGTGCTCTCTCACAGAAGGGGAAAGGTTATTTTGTAAATAGACTAATAGAATTTGATATCCACCTTTTTTGAACTAGCAAAATGACAGTCAAGAGATGAGGTTTTTATTCTCATCTCTCATTACATGCATAAAGAGAGGTTAAGCAATGTTAAGTAACATTGGCACACTGGCAAAAGCATATAAATTGACAGAAAATACATTTAGGCAGTGACAATACCCTACTCGAGTTGGAATAAAGAGAAAAAGCTATAACTTAAGGTGAAGGGTGATTCTAAAAGGACTTGTATGAACATCTACTACACCTGGAAGTTGGACTTGATAATCAAGAAGGTCCCTTTCAATCCTTTGTTCTAACTGAGAACCGATTCAGTACCACAGATTCAGGGAAGATTCGGAGATGCAACATGGCATAATGGAAATGTGGGGAAGAACATATGTTTTGTGAAGTAAGTTGCAATGATGTGAACCTGCATGTTAGGTACAGGCATTACAGTATGTTACAGTGCTCAAATTACAGAAGGCAGACCCCAGAACTACAGAGCCAGAGATAATCTGGAGACATACTTTTAATGTAAATAATTACTATAATTAAGACAGAACATGTTAATGCAAAAAACACAAACCGTAAACAAAAACAAGTGTGGGTTTTTTTACTTTTAATTCTTTATCCAAATTGAAACAACAGTGCAATGGAAGTAACTAATTCAGTCACATTTATGCAGACTTTGACTCTTTGTAATATGTAAGTCCCATATTTTCAACAATATCCAGTCTCAAAATAAGCCTGTGAATGCTGTTACTCAAGAAAAAAAAAATCCAGCGTGCTGAAGGAGGATAAAAAGGCATTGCAATTCTTCATTTTACAAGTGACTTTGTGATGTTTGACTGAAGGGGCAAATAGTGGCTGTTAATGAGGAAAATTCACATAAAAAGGTACCTTCTTTCAATATCTCTGACACAAAAATATCCGCACCCTAACTGAAAAGAATACTCTTTCACCTCTGAAAATGAAATCACTTCTTTTGTCCCTAACATAGACAGGGAGAGGAATGTGTCCTTAAAAATCAAGTAAGACTAAGAAGTAGAAAACTGCTCATCACTCAGTCTGTAAAACAGGAACACCAAACGAAATCCATAGCTACTGCCGGGTGTGGGGAGGGAGAATATTAATAATTTTTCCCCAAAGGGGAAAAGCAGAAACTTCTGTAGGGTGTGACTGCATACCAGTTTTCAAGGCTGATCCCTGTACTCATGCCCATTCATCTCTTTGGCCAGTGGCTACAGAGTTGGCCATCTTGTCTGGCTAAATAACATAGTACTGACTGTTGCACTGTAACCACACTAGGCTAGCACTCGGGTGCAGCCAAAATAGCCAAATAACAAAAGTAACGTTACCAACTGGCCTCACACAATACCAAGCACCAAGGGAGGAGGTGACCTCTGTCAGCAAAGGGGCAGAGTATCTCTGCTTGGTAACTTCTCCGTGAAGACCAGTTAGTTTTGCTAACCTTGCACCTGCACCCCAAAAGCAAAGTCAAGATGATACAATATAAATAGACCTTACATTTCAGCATCACATGTAGAATCACATGTACATATCATGTAGAATGGGGTTTCTGTAGGCCTAAATGAAGAAATTGCATATACAGTCCAACTTGCACAACAAAGGTAGCTAAATAGTCTGATTAAGGGTGCGAACAAAAAAATAGAATATAATTAACCTGAAACCATCCATAAACCTTTCCAGCTGCTTAGTATGTATTTGCACAGAGAATTCCAGTGCTTGGTCACACACTGTGGGGTTTGAAATCAGCCAATTCTGTTGTCTCTTTTGTTTTAGAATGTAAGGGACCTTAGGAGTTAGGGGAGATCAGAGAGGCTGAGTGAAGCATTGAAGGACTTTCTTAGAACTCTAGGAGTGGAAAAGATGAGGAGTCCCCCATGATAAAAAAATCCCCAGCCCCCAGCCCCAACTCAGATCAGACAACCTAATTCAAGTCCCTAACTCAAGTATAGGACCCTGAGATAATCAAGACCTGCATTTTTATTATCATCAATACGGTAATAACTATTCATCAAAAAAGCATACCTAACCGTGACCTGGTACTGTATGCGATCATTTATAAAATTAAAAGTATGAGCTGAAGATCTTTTACATCTAGTGAAAGATGTTTCTTCAAGAGTCTATAATTTTGCTTTCTCTTTATGGATAACAAACAACTAAAAAAAAGAACTATAGGACATGAAATTTCATATACTTATGCTCTGGTCAGTTATTACCACAAAACTATTTAGAAGCTACAGAAGTCACTATTTAAAAGTGGTAAACAGACTTACTGGTTATACCTTAGTTTTTGCTCTACTTGAAAAAGATTCAGTTTGCAGCATGCTCATCATCTGAATCTAACAGTATTCGTAAAGTCTTCTTGTGTATTTTATCCATTCTTAAAACTAAGAAAGAAGATCATCTGACCTTTATTCTGTCATGTAGGGTAGGAACCTTGATTGTCCCACTGAACTGTAATACTGCCCATTTTTTGACTTCAGGAGGGCTAGATTTTGAAAGAACAAGAACGTTTCTTTAGTAGCAACATTTGTATTATAGTCCCAAGCATTACTTAATTACACTATTTAACTACTGTTAAATAGATGTTTATTTATTCATTAAAGAAGCAAACACTAAAACATTAGCAAATTGTGTTCTGTTTTTCCTGAAGAATTCTTAGTAACACTTGTCCTTCTGAAACAGAGGTTGGTAATTGTTTTTCAGGAGTGGAAAATGTGCAATTTGAGGCAGCTCATGGATATGAGTAGGAAAAAAACCTGCCAACAGCAAGGGTGACAAGGTTCTTAGTGAGGCTGCAAAATTAAACTGTGATGCATAGCATTGAGTTGACACCGCAACATTTTTATCACCCTAGGAAAGCAAGCCTCATTGTACAAACAGAACAGACATTGTCATATCAGCACTGGATGCCTATTGTTGGTAGCATTTTCTGTCCTAAACTAGATTTGCTGACCACGTCTTAATGCTAGAAAGACACAAAATATCTATGTTATAACAAGACAGAAAAGTGTATAGTGTAAAAAGAAATAGAAAAGAGATAAGAGTAGAAGCAGATCAGAAATTGCTAACAAAAAGATTAAAAAAATCTTAATGAGAAAAGGGAGAACCCCTCAAAATAATAACCTAAAAGGGACAGCAAATAGTATAGTGTCTCAGTATCATTGTCTGCTGCCAACAGCAAACTAGAAAAAGTGGTGTCTCTAAGAGCTTTAGAATGCAGAATCTTTCAGAAAGAATAAAAAGCTGAGTTTGACAGACAGTAAGAATAGAGTATTACCTTTGGTCACTGACAGCACAGTGCCATATAAACACATTTCTGAAGTAAACCTTTATTTCAGTAAATTATTCAATCAAAACCAGTCTGAGGAACAGCTTTATTTAAACTATTTTTATGTGCAGTTCCGTTCAACAATCGGCAAAGTTCAGCATCTCCACTAGACACTTTCCCTTCTCCCAAACAGCTTACCATTTTTAATACTGGAAGTTATTCATGTCTGAAATAATATTCATTGCCATCAACATCTCAGTTTTCATCAGAACCTTGAATTTGTGCTACAACTTGATCTTCTACAACTTATCTCCTTTGAGACAAATATTTGTCGGGCTATCCATTTTCTCTCAGGGCACAAAAAGAAGTCCAACGATCACCTGTGACAAAACCAATGATTCCATTAGTCTGAATTCACAACAGGAGTTTCATATATTAGATAAAACATCTTTAATAGAGCATTTAACATTATCTTTTTTAAAACTAAAAAAGAAAACATCATCAAGAACAATCATTCTGAAAAGGCTGATGAGAATATCAAAATATAGTTCCATTCTCATATTTAAAATGTATATTCTAGAAAATTCACTAAGATAAGAACACTCCAACTAGATTCTCACACTGCTGAAATCAAACCCAGGGCTAGGTTGAAAAGCCTCCAAAATAAAATTCTTACTGACAGATCCCATCCCCCAATTCTGCAATGGCTGTACTATTTCACAAATACTGGATTTTAAAAAAAACAAAAAAACAAAACAAAACAAAAAAAACCCCCACAAATATAAGCAGCTGTGTTCCTTAGTTCTTCCATAGGTGACTTCACTGGTCTTGCAGAATTTGATCAAGGATTACTCTTGAGTTCATTATTCTTTCAAACACCCATAGAGCTGTCTTTACAGAACTGTTTGGACCTAATGCAGCGGAGGCACATTTAGCATACAAACATTTTTTCTTCCTTTTTTATTACCACCTCATTCAGAAAAGTAGTTAGCACACATACTAAAGTTTAAGCACGTGTGTAGTCCTAGTGAAGTTAACTGTATCTTGCTGCTCTGTAGGGCCCTGAGGCCTCAGCAACGTCAGACTTCCTCTCTGCCTTCTTGAGTAGTAACAAAAATGAGTTTTAGCAACAAAACACTTGGGCTAAGGACATGGGTAACTGGGAAAAAGTACAAAAACCCAAATGTATCTAGCACAGAACAGAGATGGGTGTGATGGGGTGAATGCAGCTTTCTGCCCTGCTGTGGTAGGTGCTAGTTACCAGCCTGTCACCAGTCCCCGTGTTATCCCAGCTCCTGTCAGGTCTTAGCAGACAGGACAGGCACAGAAGAGCAAGGGTGAGGCTGCTGGGGCTCTCTTCTTGCCTGCTGGAGGCTCCCTTCCAACACAGGGGTCTTCTGGAGGGGTAGTCAGGGCATCTTTGGAACACAGCATGTAAAGTGCCCAGGAAAAAACAACCCACCAGGCCAAGAGAAGAGTTTCAAAAGGAAGAGAAAGAACAAGAGGTGTAATAGCACTCAAGAGAGAGCCATTGACCTTAAGAATGGCCCAGTCCTGCAATCATCCAGTACCCAAATCCCCCTGTCACCAACATGACAGATGCATGTTAACTGACATTTGAATGTAAAAAGTGGTAAACTAATCACCATAGTAAAAGATTTACAACTGCTCCCTCACCTTGTTCTTGATGCATTGTTTTTCTTGGTGTGGGTAACAAAGGCATAAGGATACTAGCAATCACTGAGTTTGTGTTTAATATTACATAGATCACTTCAAATAATCTCTTCAGTTTTCTGAGGATGCTCTGATCCAATGCTGGTAGTTTCAAGTAACAACTCTACTCATTGCAAAGAGTACTAGCAGTTCTTTAATCCACCTAGTTCGTTTATCTTTTAAGGGTGTAACTGGTGAATGAATTTCTGATCTATGAATACTAGTGATGGAAAACCAGACACATTAGGATGACGTACACCAAACATTTTTGAAATAAGCTATTCTGATTATTTTTTAATTTAATTACTAAAGAAAGCACATCAGTTTAAAGTTCGAGATGCATGAATGTGCTATCAAGGTATGGGCATTAAAATCCTTATGCCTTGAATGTTTCCCTTGAACTTCGTTTCAAAGTTAAAAGATCACATACATCATAGACCAAATTCAGTCTTTGTGTGGGACAGCATTAAATTGCAGCTGTTCCCACAAGGACTGAATTGCTGTCCGGAGCCTGTTAGATTACAAAGTCACCATAAAAAAAAAAAAAACAGACCAGAACTATGAAACTTATTACAAGTCAAGTACATTAAATAAAAGAGGATCCTACCAGTTGCATCATCAGCTTCTGTGTCTAGAAGAGCATCTACTGAAGCCATGCTTGTGACTATGAAGGAGTCTGTAGTATCAGACACTCCTCGCTTGCTGAGACAAACTTCTTTGAGATACTGACTTCTCTGCTTTGATCAGTGTCTTTTACTAACCTTCTGACTGTCAGGAAGGTTACACCACTTCTTGAGAAGGTTTTTCTAGGCCTTCCTACTATTCCCCAATGCACTTTTGTGATCATAAGTCCACAGGTTGAATTTGTAGTTATCTTCCAAAAATATTTATATAATAGAGAGTGGGACAGAGATGCAAGATGCTTTCCCCCACCAAATCCACCTTTTTGGTAAAGTGTTAAATACTCCTTATTTCTGTTAGTCCTCTCTTGCAAATAAGGAAGAAAGTCTTCAGTGAGAGACATTTTCTTCAGGAGGTATCTTCTGCTCCTCCCTGACCTTTTTCCGGTAGAATTTTCATCCTGTGTCCTTTTTCCTCAATAAATGTGCCAGCAAAAGACTTATTAATGTAGGTTACTGTAAAATCAGAAGTTTCTTTCTTATTACAGCTCTGTAAAAAGTTGTAACTGTCTTTATATAATCAGCAAGTTACAAATTAGTTTTTTGTATAAATCAGATTATTTTCAATGTAATATCTCCATTAATAATCTGAATTAGTGCAAATAAAACTTAGGAAACCCTTTCTTCTTCATACTCACAAATATTAGGGCAGGGTTTTCAAAATACTTATGCCTTGCCATAAATTTACTTGCTTGAGTAACCCCTTCTTAATTCCATGCCAAAGTTAATAGTGGTGCTCATGCAAGTAAACTTATGCCTAGGCATAGGTTTTTGCAGGTTTAGTCAAAAACACTTCACATACCTTTTGAAGCTTATTAATTATGTTCTTTCCAAAGTTTCCATTTATCCACATACTAAAAAAAAAAAAATTACTTTGAAGAAAAAAAAAATACTTCAAAACTTTGAAAAATTGTTACTATTTATTTTTTCCTAAAGCAGACTATGAACTATTATTTCTCATCTTGTACCAAACATCCACTTGTTTTAATAATTAACTTCAGAGGGTAAACCTGTAGCTAGTTCATGTTCCAGTCTAAAATAATTTATGTTCAGAAGAATGCTCTATTGTCCTAGCTGTAGGAGATAACTGTTGACAGTTTGCTGCAGTTCTTAACAGCCACTGTGACAGAAAAGGGAAGAACGAAAAATGCAGTAAGAGTGAGCAAGTGAGCACGTGTCAGGATTCAAGAGGGATTACATGAGATCTACAGTAGAGAATACGCGCACACATAGAGCCTAATGATGCAGCTATGCTTCCAGAAAACAGGCACCACTTTTATTTCAGACTTATTACCAGACATGTCTGTAATGCAAACTCCCCACAGAAGTGCTAAAGTATATATTTAGTAATTAAGGCAGAGAGAATATCACCCTTTCCCCTGGAGTAATCCCAGTAATATGCCTATCTCAACCCATTCTCCTTCCATCTGAAAATCTCCCAGGGAACAAGGGTAGTCAAGTACCAACTTGGACTTCAAGAGTCTGATTTTCCTCTCTAATATACAGTATTTGCAGTGTGTAACCCTGTCAGCTTCAGTGAATGAAATTTCTGAAAGGAAGAAAAGAATACAGCTTTTAGTATTTACATCAGTGGCAACCATAGGGTTTGTTTGTCTCCGTTTTGATCCTGTATGTTGACATTCCACTATGGATGAATAAAACAGAAGTGTGCAATCCATTTGAATTACCTGACTTAACCTTAGGAAGTCAAGCCTAAATTTGCTGGAGTCCAATATTAGCTACCTTTATAAGACTAGTTTATAGCAAAGCCTGGGCTCAAGATCCCCCTCAGATAAATTTTAAACCACTAGCTAATGAACTTTGTGGAGCTATAATAAAGAACCTGACAGCCAGTTGTGAAAAAAAATAAAAGCAGCATCTCAGTTGTCATAGAGTTAAATTCTACTTTCATTAACAATGCAGCTGCACATGCTCCCCTATTTTTTTTCCAGTGAAAGATGTATAGGGTTTCGAGTGCACAGATTTGGTACACGTGCACAGCAGCTGGTCTGACATGATAAAATAGAATGAATCTGAAGAAGTTCCTGCCTGTCTGACCAATAATCCATGAACTAAGAGGGATTTACTCAATAGACTGTCACAGAATCTATCCTGTCAAAATTAGAGATTTGTCTTTTTTAAGAACGTGCCTAAATCTGTTTTCTGTCAGATGTTTCCCATTCCCCAAAGACCTAGACAGCAAGAAGGTAAACAAAGAAAATCAAATGACTGACTTGGGTTTGGTGGTTTTGTTTTATTCTTTTTATTCTGAATCCTGCAATGTCTGTAACTTGATATTTGCTTGTTTTGAAGCTCCAACCATAGTATTTGTTACCGGTGACATTTCTGTAACTCAAAGAAAATCGATCGGAAGAATAGCATCCAGCACGCACAGACCCACACTGTGTGCCATAGCAGCATCCCCAGTACCACGTTTAAATTTCATTCTTAAACAAGGCTTATTTGCCTTTCTTTTTTTCTAGGTGGGAACTGTCGAGAGCTAAAAATAGCACCACAATTCGGTGGCAGGCGCTAAAAATACCCTTACCCGCTCTACCACCAGCTCCGTACGAAAGACGGAGTCCTCGGCGTTTGTCACAGCCTGGAACAGCCAGCTGGGGACCAAGGCAAGGAGCTCCCAGGCCCGGAGTCGCGCACCTGGGCAAAGTTTTACCGGCAGATGCAGGGGCCACGTCGCTGCGCCCCGAAGCCGCAGACCCCCCTCCCCGGCTACCCCCGGGCCCCCTCCGCCGCCCCTTACCCGCGTTCCGCAGCTTCTTGTTGCGGTATACGGAGAGGATGACCAGGAGGTTGCCCAGCAGGTCTACCGCAATGGTGAAAATGAGGACGGCGGCCAAGGTGGAGGTCACCCAGGGGGGGCGGCGCGGGGCGCCCGCGGCAGGCGGGTCCCGCGGGAGGACGGAGCCGTTCAGGTCGCTCCCGTTCACCCTCATCCTGCCGCCGGCGCCTCGTCCCAGCGCAGAGCCGGTTGCCAGCGCTGCCTCCCGCGGGGCGCAGGTCGGGGGAGAAGGGGGCGGGGGGGTCCCCGGCCGCAGCCGCCCTCCGCCGCCGGGCTGCCCGCCCTAGGGCGGAGCGGGGCTGGCGGGAGCGGCAGGTCC
>WKFP01015432.1:786295-800368 GCA_011057875.1 Pterocles orientalis | reverse complement strand
CCGTCCCTCCCGCCCCGCCCGCCGCCATCGCCACCGCTGCCGCCAGGTGACACCGAGCCGCCCCCGCGCCGACACGTGCGCGGGACCGGGGATTCCAGCTGCCGCTCGGCAGCGCCACAGCGCCCCCCTACGATGCGGCGCCCGCCTGGCGCGGCGGCGGCCCCATTCATGCCACCGCTCCATTCAACACCGGCCGCTCCACTCATTCAGCGGAGGAGCGAGAGGCAGCGGCGGGTTCTTCCGTCTGCGGTTTGTGTGGTTTGCAGCGCTCGGGGCTATTTTTAGCTCTCCTGGTTAACGCCGTCTCTTAATTAGGCGCGCGCTGAACTGCCTTCCTCTCCTCCTCCGTCTTTATTTAGCACCGCACTCGCACAGCACCGTGCGCGCGGCGAGAGGCGCCCCCCCCCCGGGGAGCGGGCCGGGGCTGCTATAAAAAGCTCCGCGCGACGCCGCTGGGGGGGCGTCTGAGGACCCGCGTCTCGGGAGTGCCACGTGCCGCCGCTGCACGGGGGCGAGCGGGGGAGAGCCACACCGTCCCGGCACCCCCTCTCCTTCCCCTGCCCCTTCTGCGGCGAGGGCGAGCTACGAGCCCGGTGCGAGCGGGGGAGAGCCACACCGTCCCGGCACCCCCTCTTCTTCCCCTGCCCCTTCTGCGGCGAGGGCGAGCTACGAGCCCGGTGCGAGCGGGGGAGAGCCACACCGTCCCGCCACCCCCTCTCCTTCCCCTGCCCCTTCTGCGGCGAGGGCGAGCTACGAGCCCCGTGGGGTATCGCTGCGCCGTTCCCCAAAAGCAGCGCGGAGAGGACAGCGAGCCGCTGATCAGCCGTGAGGAGGGAATGGGGGACCCCCCGACCCCCTCCTGCGGCGGGTTTCAGGTAAAGAAAAAAAAAAAAAAAGCCAACACTCTTTTCAGACTAATAACGGCACTGAATCTTCTCTCTGGCGTGGTACAAAGATGTTGGAAATATCTGAGCAAACCGGGCGTAGGCATTACTCTCCCGTTCGGGATAGCAGACGCTGGGGCGCGGGTGGCAGCCCACGCTGTGCCCCGCCAAGCATCGCGCTTCTACCGGCGCTGGCGGCCACGGGGGACCCCCGTGCACCGCAATCCCACCCGAAACGCCTATTTGGGGCACTGCGACTGGGGGGGCACCCGAAACTGCGGCGGCGGCAGCGGTGGGGGAGACGTGGGGCCGGAGGGGCTCCTGCCGCTGCCGCCGCTGTGTCCCCACAGCGACTCGGCAGTGCTGTGCCACCGCGGCAATGGCAGCCCTTGGTGGGGAATAATTAAAGCCGTTATGAGCGGTTAAAAACCGTTGACCAACGGTGGCTCCGCCGACGTTACGTAAGAGCGGCGGCGGCAGCGGGTGTGACAAGAAAACCGGCTGCCGTTCACAGCGCGGCCGCGTCCCCGCCTTGCCGCGGGACCTCGGCGACAGTGGCAGATCGTATCCTGAGCGCTACGGGAGGCCGCCCTTCCCCCCCACCAAGGACTGAACCCTTTCTTCGGGCCCACCGGGGGCAGCCGGGCCGCCACCGCCTCCAGCGCAGCCACGGATGGGTAGGGCGGCGGCGGCGCCACCCGCCCCGGGCAGCCCCACGGCTGCGCTGGGCTGGGCAGGCGGTGGGTGTTGGGGAAACCCCCAGCTCCCGGTTCACGGAAGGTTTTGCACCAGCGCTGATTTATTTGATCACTTATCGACTTACAAATGCTCAATATTCTGGCAGCGTGTTTCCCCCCTCCCTCCACCCTCGACAAACAGCAGCCCCGGAGAGATGTGTCCTCGCTGCCCCGAGGAGAGCAAAATCCGCCGCCGGAGATGAGGGCAACGGACCGCACTAGAGGGGAGGTTGCCGCAGCTCCCCCCACCCCACCGCGGTGCCACAGCCCCTGGGCAGGGGGTGGTGGTAAGCACACCCTGTCACACACAGACACCACCAGCCCCCTTGTAGATGATCCTGCAGAGAGAGAAAAACAAGTGTTTGTGTCCCTGTAGGTGCATGACAAATAGCTTGTCAAGCTGTGGGAGAAGATTAAAACTAGTGGCAGCAAGTATCAGGGAGCCGTGAGATCAAGGATACGTGGAAAGAGACAGAACTGCCTGGTCCCCAGTTTCACTGGACAGGGAGGGGCAGCCTGGAGGGACTTCTGAAGTTTCCCAAGGTCAGGTATTTGTAACCAGAAGGCAGACTGGTGATGAGGACCAGCCCAGGATTTAGCTTCAAAGAATGGGAATCCGATCCATGCGGGGCTTGTTGTCATTTATCTTATTGCCAGGATGTTCAGCGACATGTTTGTAATTTAGACCCACAGGGGAACAGAAACATCACTCTGTCCCACTAGTCTTGCAATAAGGGTGTACTGGATGCAAAGGCTGCTTGTGCTGGTGAAAGCAATGCTTAGGGAAGGGAATACTTTCCTGTCAGAAAGCTCTATGAGAGCTAAGGGCGACCCAAGCACCAGCAAGGGCTAAGATCTATTGGGAAGCCTTGTGCTATTGCTCCGTGTGCTGACTTTGCTTCCTGGAGAATGGGGACTGAGCATCAGCACATGGGTCAGGCTCCAGTGAGGATTATCTTCCCATTCCCCCCCAGGCTGTTCTTCTCTCACCTTGACAGAGACACCTCATCCTAGAACACATGCTGCTCATTAGGGTTTTACAGGTGTTTGCTTGTACTTTGGAGAGTTAGAGACTTTAAGATGCTACCCAAATAAGCAGGCCATGAAAACTGCGGAGGAGCCGCTCTGACAAGATCAGGCTTGTTCACGCTGCTCAGCATTCAGAGTCAGTCAATTTTAGAGGCAGATTGTCTGGTACTGTCTGTTACATCCTCTGGGGCTGGTCTCTCCTCATATTTTCTACAGTTTTTTTCTACATATGCATTTTTAAAGTATAAGTAAATGAAGTTAAATTATGCTTTACATGAGAGCAGCATAAAAGTGATCCAGGCATGAGAACAAGCAAATCTCTAGGGCCAGTCACTCCCTATTATAATAATTTAAATTGGGATTGTCTTCACTGTAATCAACTAAGTTAGCAGAGATCTGTATCAGCTTTTGGTGAATTTACTATATAAAGAAACACAGAACTTGTCAGCTCTTACAAGAGCCCTGATTTGTCTTTGCTTGAGTGATGTTGTGGGTGTGCCTGTTGCCAGTCCTTTCTCTGGGTTTGTTTCCCACCTGATCATGGATGGATGTTGTTGTCTTGGTTTTGGTTCTGTCTCCTGTTGATCCTACCCTGGGTTCTCTGGATGGGTGCTAGGCCTGAGTCATCTCTTAGCCCTGTGAAGGGCTGATCTGGCTCTGCCTGCTGCCGTATCCTGTGGGACTGTGCTGTGGTTTCCCTTAGCTCCTGGCTTGCCTCCCCTTGTGGAGAAGCTCTTACTGCTGCCCAGCAAGGGACACCAGATGAGTGGGGTGAGGTAATGGATCTACACAATCTATCTGTTCTCTCTCAGTGAAGCAGAAACTTTTGATATCCTTTATGTTCTGGTGCCTTTCTCTTCTGCAGAAAGGCTGGGGAATGGCATGAAATAAATAAATGCAGATTCTGTTCTGCTTAATCCCAATAGGCATTTCTATAGTGAAATGTAGAAACTACCTTAGAGCTGAGGTGGAAATGGGAGGATGTAAACCAAGTGGCAGTGTGTTTCTGTGGCTAGCAGTAGTGTGGGGAGCAGGAGCAGCTGCTCGGTTGAATGCTCAAATTAAATCATGTGGGTGCAGATTCTGTCTGGTGCTATTCTTTGTAGTAAAGCTGATTATTTTGAGACCTTCAGAGTTCCCCTGTTAATCTGAAGAACAGTCATGGTGCTGATCACTGGGCACTCTGGGAAAAAAAGAAACTTGTAGCTCCTCTTCCCTGTGATGCTCTGAGCCACTTTCACTGCTGCATTTGGCCAGCCTCTTGGGCTGTTCTCCCAGAGCGCTGATATGAGCCTTTAGTTGTCCCCACAAACTTGCCTTGACAGCTGATGTTCAGTACACTTGCTGATACACCTATGGGTAAACATGTGAGACAATTCCACTTTCCCAACAGTAAAATTGGTGTGGCAATAAGTATCTTGCATCTCGTCCCATGGTGAGACATACCTGCTCTTCATTACATCAGACCGTTGGTTGTGATCCTGCACTACAAATGAATTTGGCTGTTGTGCCTTCTGTCTTTTAGAGGAATGATTTTGACTGCTGGAATTTCATCATGTTTTATTTTGTGATCTGCAGCGCACTTTCCCTGCTACATTTGTTTGAGAAGACATTTATTTCAGTGGTTTTTTTAATAACAATCTGGGCATCTTCTACCTACATGTTGTAAGTCCTAAAATAACTGTGTAAATTGTATCCTGTCTATGAGTACTGTTTTGGGGTAGATGATGTAAGAGATTGGTGGGAAACATGCCACCTCTTTTTGCACACCAATACTCTGCAACATTGTCCTGGCTCCAACACTGTATCAAATTAGTGCTTCTAGTGGTAGATCTCGCTAAGGGGCCGGACTTGCTATATGTAAGTATAGAATGAGGTCATTTGCCTCAAACTTTACCTCTTCTACATGACATGTTTTCTTGCCCTGTCTGTTTCTTTTGTCCTGTGATTCTTCAGGATATTGGTCCCTAACAACTGCTTTTGACAGCTGATTGATGTAGATTGTTCCAAAATGTTATCAGCCCACTGAATAACAAGGTGACTTGGTTTAACCCTAGCCAGCATTAAGTACCAGACATCTGCTTGCTCGCTCACTCCCACCCAGTGGCATGGGGAAGAGAACTGGAAGAGTAAAAGTGAGAAAACTCATAGGTTGAGGTAAAGACAGTTTAATAAGTGAAGCAAAAGCCGCACATGCAAGAAAAGCAAAACAAGAAATTCATTCACTACTTCCCATCAGCAGGCAGGTGTCAGCAATCTCCAGGAAAGCAGGGCTCCGTCATGGATAAAAGTTACTTGGGAAGACAAACACCATATCTCTGAACATTTCCCCCTTCCTTATTCTTCCCTGTTGTGGTTTATAAAGCCACAGGGACAGTCCTTTGTTAAACACCTGTTGGGCTGAGGCAGGGACAGGGAGGATCTCACTCACTGCTTAGGGTCACGGGCAAGAAACCAACAGGACTTGGGAAGAACGAAAAAAAAATCCAATCGAATTTATTAACTATTTACAACAAGAAGCGAGATACTGAGAGAGGGAAACCACATCTTAAAAAGGCACTTCTCCCCCACCCCTCCCTCCTTCCTAAAGCCCAAAGGCTTTGTTCTGTACCTTCTCCCTCCCTCCGGCAGGGCAGGGGGGAAGGAGATGGGGGATGCAGTCAGTCCGCTGCTCCTTACTCCTCAGGGGAGGACTCCTCACAGTCTTTCCCAGCTGCAACGTGGGGTCCCTTCTCACAGGAGAGTCCTTCTTAAAAACTGCTCTGTATGAGTCCTTTTCCACACGGAGCCACAGTCCCCTGACGACTGCTGGGCTCTGGCGTGGGCTTTTCCATAATTCCTACATGTGGTCCTTCACGGTTGCATCTTCTCATGGGCTGCACCAAGGGACAAACCGTGCGTCACCATGAATCTTCACTACACTGCAGGGGTAATTCTGAGGGGAAAACCTCTATTCTTCTTGCCTCCCTTCTCTGACCAGTGTGTCATGTGGTCCTTCCTTTCAAAAATTTTGCTTCTTTCTCCGCCACAGGTCTTCATCGGCTCCCGAGGAAACTGATTCTCGAGTGAGCCATGGCAGAGGCTTGGGCTATGGCAGGTCAGTTTGCAGAAGCCGAACAGGCGGCTGGGCAGCCAGACTGGTCTGCCTGAGCCAGGCCCTGCCCGGGGCTGCACCACCCCTTTGTTCTGTGCCCCCTCTTCAATATGCTATTGGCAGAGGCACCGACTGGCTCAGCCCTGGCCTGAGGTGGGTCCAGCCTGAAGCTGGGGAAACTTCCAGCCGTTTGTCACAGGGGCTAGGTCGGTGATACTCCTTCCCCCACTCCCTCTCACAGTTACTAAACCCTTGGAGCTGGGGGTGGGGGTGAACCCTTAGCAGTCAGTTACAGGAGCCACCACTGTAACCCCTCCCTTGCTGCCAGAGCAGACTTGGAGTTAGGGGAACTCTTAGCAGTTACTTACAGCTGGCAGTTGCTGCCAGCAGAGCTGGAGTCCAGGGAAACCTTTAGCAGCTACTTACAGGAGCCATTACCATGGCCCCTCCCTGCTACCAGACAAAAAACCCCCTACACAAAACCATAACATTCCCCCAGCTTTTACTGCTGAGCATGACATCATATGGTATGGAATATTCCCTTGGTCAGCTGGGGTCAGCTGTCCCAGCTGTGTCCCCTCCCACCTTCTTGTGCACCTTCAGCCTACTCGCTGGTGGGGTGTGAGAAGCAGAAAAGGCCTTGACCCTGTGCAAGCACTGCTCAGCAGTAACTAAGATATCCCTGTAGTGTCAATACTTTCCAGCACAAATCCAAAATATAACCCCATACTCGCTGCTACGTTCACTGAGGGGCAGAACTGTTCTATTATTTGTGACTGTGCCCTGGCTTCGGCTGCTTCCTCCAAGTCTGCATTCAAAATGTTAAGAATAAGGATTTCCATGTCACTAGCATTTTATAGTGTCATGACAATGTGTCACTCTACTGCCCTGCCTTCTGAGCACAGTTCCAGACGCTGCCTGGTACATATCATTTACGTGCATTAATTGTAGAAGTTGAAATACTCCTGCAATCAAATTAAAGTTCTGCCAAAAGACAGAATACACCAGAACATTCAGATTGTCAGCTGGTGTTCTTTTCTTGCAAGGCTGTTGCCTGTTTATATATGATGTTTCAGTGCTTTGTTATTTAGCAAACTCTGAAGTTCACACTGCTTCCCATCTACCCATTTCTCTTGTTTTCTCACTGTGCTGACCAAATGCAGGCTGTCTATTTAACACTTAAATTTGTTTTTTCTATACAGGAGTCATACTTCCTATGACAATGAGGGAAATATTATATCCTTTAATAGAGCATGCAAAATGGTTTAAAACAGAAAATTGTCTTTTTGGTCATATATTTTTTGTACTCACCTTTGAATATTTTGCTGTCATGTGTTTTTTGTTTTTTTTTTTTCCTTTTCGGCAGCAATTTTAACACCTTTCAGTATTCCCTTATATTCTTTTCTTTGACTGTTTTCTAAGTCCGAGTGAATGTTTTCTTTCACTTTCCTTTTTTTTAAATTTAGGGAAGAGAGAAGACGTGTTTTGAATTGAAATCACTGAGCTGGGAAGGGACTACAGAAATTATTTACTGCAGTAAAGCTTCATGTATTAAAATCCAGCCAGTATGGTTCTTACCAAGTGTAGAAGAGCCGAAAAATACATGCAAGCTCAGAGAACGCATAAAGTTAACATGGAAGTGGTTGAAATGAATGGGAAGAATTGAGATTGATAGTCTTTGGCATGAAGCTAGATGAGAATGAGCCAGCAGTGAGGTAGGGTAGGGTGCTGAGTGTGGGAGAATGGAAGATGTTAAAATGCTTGCAATGGAAAAACATATTATTGCTGTGTGTAGTCAATATTACAGTTTTAGGCTGAAATCAGTGGAATAAAACTGGACTGAAACGTGATTACACAATTCCATTAAGTAATTCTATGGAGCATGTGGCAATGGGCCCTTTAAGAAATGAGGAAACCTCCAGCTAATGTTGATGAAAAAACATTAAGACTTAACCTGATTCGAAGTCATCACAGGCCACACTAAGTATTGAGTGTTTTGATAATATAGAACCTCACTAAAAAAGGAATCAGAAACATAGATGCTTTTAAAGTTTATTCCACAAATATGGGCTGAGCCATTTTCTTCAGTTAGAATATCATCGGTAAAGAAGGAAGAGATCTTTAAACAGTATCCTTTGTCTGCAGTGTTTACAAAACCCTTTTCTGTTTTGGTTCTACAAATAACAACTTATTGGGGTGTTTTTTTGTTTGTTTGTTTGCCCCTCCTTTCCCCGGTAAATCCAGAGGAGGCTCAGATATAGTTTGTAGATGAGAATAAGGCTCATGATGTTGATTTACCTCTACCCCTTCATCTATGAAAATGACAAAACTTCCACTAAATCATCCAGGTGAAACACCACTTTAGTTCAGTTTCTAAACTAAAATTCTAGGACAGAATGTGTATGAAGTAGGGGCAAGAAAGGCCAAATAAGTAATTTTGTTTGAACTGACAGTTGTGTACTGCTGAGTGTTTGCTCAGCTTCTCTTTATGTTAGTTTTTCTTCCTGCCTTCAACAGCTTATTTCACAATTGAATTTATTTTTATTTCCTATTCTTTCTGTTTCACTAATAAACAAAAATGGATTTAGTGACAATTTCTGCTGTAACCTGTTAATTCCCTGCTTAGTATGATGCACCAGACTTCGTCCTTATTAGTATTAATAACTCCTCATGTAGTTAAGAGTCATGTGTCAACATAAAACGTAGCCAAAAAATAAACTATAAGGCCAGCAAAGGTTACTCAATCTTCTCAGGGATCTCAAAAGTCAACAAATGTGGCATTTTCCTCAAATGACTAAACAAGTAACACATCAGAGGTCCTTTAGAAAGGATTCAACACATTTAATATTGCTCAGTAATCAAAAAACACTTTTTCAAGCAAATATAGTGCTCTTCAAAGAGACAAGTAACAGCTCTGAGAAATGTTTCCTATATATGGAAAAGATGCAGTACACCGAGGGAACAGAAATGCTGTCTCTATCACTGGTGTACCTGGATGTATCTTTCAGATAATGATGCGCGAGAGGGCAATTCTGCCTTCACAGCAAGAGCTTGACATCTTTTCTGAAACTGCCAGTCAGGGTACCCAGCATGATGATGACTGTATCGAGGCAGTTAATATCATTCTGGACATGTTGGAAGAGACTCTCATTTCCTGTGTGTGTTCAGGAAAAAGCAGGAGTGGTGACAAGAGACCATAAGAAGTCAGTGGTCAGCACTACATCACTCTGTCAAACTTGACCCAGCCTATTCCAAGTAATATGAGCTGCATCTTGCGATTCCTCGTATATCCTCTTCAGGGTTGATTGTATCCATTTGATCTGCTGGTTTATGCATCCTCATGGCAAGATAAGTGTGTGGGGGTGTGTGCTTATCTAACAGGTAACATCTTGAGGCTTTATTTAGCATTCGTACTACCTCCCTCCACACATCCTCATCCTCTTGCTGAGAAATCCAGTTTGTTTGCCCAACTTTGTCCCAGTCCTTGTGTTTACCCACAAAAGTTCTATTCAGTTTTGAACCAGTCTCATACTGCAATGTAATTTCTGCACTTGCAGTTTTTCATTTCACTTCCATCCTTAAATACTCAGCCTGAGATAAGACAGAGGTATTTATTAACTTGTGATCTCTGCTTTTTTCAGAGGATGCTGTTTCGTGGTAATTACTCCCCTCTTCCAACAAATAACCTCTAATGTCTGTACAGAAAAGATGAACAAAAATGAGGAGGCATTACAACAGAAAAAAATAAATCTGGTGATTAATCAGTCAATAAACACCACTCACAGTACACACAGTCACTAAGGGGATACCATTTAAATGTACTGGCTTAGAAATTTGACATCATTAATTCATTATTAATGCAAGAAAAAAAATATTACTAGTTTCTCTTAAACTGTTCTGCATTCTACAACATAAACAAAAAAGTGACAATCTGCAAATCAAATCTGCCTGCAAAGACAACATGCTTGTTAATGAAAGACTGTCAAAAGAAATCTGAAAATCTTAACCCCTTGAGAATTATGATAGTTACTACAAAATATATTTATTCTCGCTAGTTTATTAAAAGAAAAAAGTACCCAGTTAGTCTCTAATCATGAATGTGCTACTGGCTGTTCACATAATTACTTACATGCACAAGGCTTCCAGGCTAAGTTCTTATAAACTGTTTTATTTAACTTAAGAATTTGTAATATTTGTAACTCAGCCTGTGATATGATACTTAATAATCTGATGTGATGAAATTATTCTTTTTTACTGCTATAAAATTGTTTCAGAACTCCTGAAAATATGCACTAACTGTTCCTTCACTATCTATGGAAAAACTCCAAAACTTATAAAAAAACCTAAGGAATTACTTCAATTCAGGGGATACACATAAACAAATTGTTGTCTGATATTTTCTTAAGCATTCACAGCACATATTGAACCTTTTTCTTGTTTCGACAAGATATGAGGTTTACCCAAATACAGCAGTTGCACCCCATTGATGCAGCTTTTTTGCTACATACTGTTATCACACAGAAGGAACATTTAGATTAAAATCTCACAGTCTTTGGACAATTTACTTTACAGCCCACTTCTTTTTTTGTCTCTGTCAAGTGTTCAGGATGTGTGAATAAGTTGGGGCTTTAAAGCTAAGATTCTGAAATTTGCACTACTGTACTGAAGTCATTACGCTTTGCTTGCTCTAGCATACTTTAAACACTTTAAATGTTGGGATCTGATTGATTTTAAGGCAGTCTTCATTTCCTTTGACATTCTGTTTTTATAGGTTTTCACTTCATAGTTTCTCACATTTGGAAAGATACCTTTTTGCTTCTAGATCTATAGCAAGAACTAATTATCTCTGAAGTTACTATAAACAGGAAATAGGAGGTGACAAATCCAGAAAGACATTCTCTCTGATATCTGATACACTCTGTAAAACTACGAGAGGCACTGTAAGAGAGTGAAGCTTACTGAACTGAGTGAAGCAGAAATAGTCGTGGTTTCTTGAAGTATTTAGTGCCCAAAGGATCAAGTTTTGCACTGATCTGCATTCTATATTGCTAGTGTAATTTTTAGAATTTTTTTTTTTTTTTTTAGATTAAATGGTGTGTAAACCAGCAAATTTGATGTTCTTATAAATTCCAAAATTCCAGGCCCAGGTTGATTGTGTTCCAGTAGAAGCCACTGACTTCAGAAAAACAGACCTTCAGAAAAACACTTAATCTACTGCATACTACACAGTGTGCACATTATGCCACAAATAGTGGAGACCAAACGATCTTATCTACACATGTAACATGAAAGTTAGAGATCTTTATTGCTTGCATTAGCTGAGGAGGTGGACACAGCAACAGAGGGAAGTTAAAGTCGTTAGGAATGGCAATGCAGAAATTCTAGGAATAATTAAACCCATATCAAGCAGTTAATGCCTACATTTTCTTAAAACTCTTTTATGACTCAGCATTTGATTAACTGTAGTTTGATTGATTGGTTAACTTGTAGTAAGACCATTTTCCATGGCAGCACTTGCACTCTTTTTAAATTAAGCTTTGCTAATTTTTGCTTATTTAGGAATGTATGATATGTAACTGGTTTCAGTTTTTACCAATAACAATTACTACAAACGTAAAATGAGTATTAAGATTACTTTTCAATTAATGTTTTCAATTAAAATAGTCTTAGTTTCTTGGGGGGAGGAATCCTGGTTTGATGTCATTTTAAGAATGACAACAGGCAAAATGCCATAATAGATAATGCAGAACTGGCATGTAAATTATGCAGAATCACAGTAGATTCTGGCTACACCTATGTCATTGAGAATAAAGAGACTTCTTTTCAAAGGGATTGAGAAATAAAATTATTTCAAGGTACAGATATATAGTTAGAAACATCTAAATTTAAGAAGAAAAGTTATGCTACAGTAGGAATTTTTAAAAAACATTGGCCAAGAAGGCCAATGGCATCCTGGGGTGTATCAGAAGCGGGGTGGTCAGTAGGTCGAGAGAGGTTCTCCTCCCCCTCTACTCTGCCCTGGTGAGACCTCATCTGGAATATTGTGTCCAGTTCTGGGCCCCTCAGTTCAAGAAGGACAGGGAACTGCTGGAGAGAGTCCAGTGCAGAGCCACGAAGATGATTAAGGGAATGGAGCATCTCCCTTATGAGGAAAGGCTGAGAGAGCTGGGTCTCTTTAGCTTGGAAAAGAGGAGACTGAGGGGTGACCTTATTAACGTTTATAAATACGTGAAGGGTGAGTGTCAGGAGGATGGAGCCAGGCTCTTCTCTGTGACATCCAGTGATAGGACAAGGGGCAATGGGTTCAAGCTGGAACATAGGAGGTTCCACTTGAATACGAGAAAAAACTTCTTCACAGTGAGGGTGACAGAGCACTGGAACAGGCTGCCCAGAGAGGTTGTGGAGTCTCCTTCTCTGGAGACATTCAAAGCCCGCCTGGATGCGTTCCTGTGTGATCTGATCTAGGTGTTCCTGCTCTGGCAGGAGGATTGGACTAGATGATCTTTCGAGGTCCCTTCCAATCCCTAACATTCTGTGATTCCGTGATTCTGTGATTCATCTGTTAAGATATTACAAGTAGAAGGAAAAATAAAGCTTTTTGCATTTTTTATCAAATTCAGCTGACACAATGCAAAAGTAATGGAGGTGGAAAATGGCTTACCCTTTCATCTTTGAGTGTAACTCAAGGTTACAGCTAGCGTGTGTGAGTGGTAGAGTTATTACTATTTTTAACTGGTCTGTAGAGAGATTTTCTTCTACATATCTAGTGACCTAGCAATTTTCTTGTGGACTGAATCCACTTAAAATAATTTTTATGAACAACTATCTGACTAATAAAGTCAGATTTAATACTATTTAAAATGTTTTAATGGAAACAATTGAATTTGCAACTACTTCAGTGTAACTAAATAAGTCCTGTGATTTTTATGGGAGAAAAAGTCATCTGAAAGCAAAACCTGGAATAGTTTGAGCACATTTCTTCTTTTTGGCAGAATTGCTTAGTACTATTGGCTAGTTTTGGTCAACTAGATTGACCTTTTTTTGATAATGTGTCTTGAGGAAATTACCCAAAATACAGAAGATAAAAGTCTGGCTGCTGAATAAAGCGAAACTAAATAAATGTTACAAAACTTGCCAGTACAAGGTTTGGGGATTTGTGTGTTTTTATTTTGGTTGGGGCTTCTTTCTGACAGCAGTTTGAGAAAGGTTATTTTGTTTGAATCACAGTGTTAAATTATTTCACAATAGTTTAGTACATATTTGTGTATAATCTCTATGCACTTCTCTCAGTGTTATTAAGCAGCCCGTCGATTTTTGTCTGGCAGGTTTCAGGTGCTGTGTGTTTTTTCTTATATGAGAAAATGGATTGACAGATTGACCTACCATACAGAAATACATCCATCGTTGTGCCTGACATACAGTTTCATTACTTATGAAGAACCTGCCCTCCTGGCATGCAAGCTGAGTTGTTTGTTTGTATCTCTTGCTTTGATTCTTTTCAGACTTGTTCGTTCAGGCCCTGGTCTCAGTTGTATTACTTGAGATCAGCGTGTTCTTTATGATGAGTTCTATTTGGCTGTCAAAAAGTATCCTAGATAAGAAAATAAACAAAAAATGTAATCTGTTATAATTACCTGTAACTGTCAGCATAGAGAAAAGTAACTGTCAGTATAGAGGGAAGATTCATAGTTAGTAAAAATATTCTCTTTTTTCTCTTATTGATTGACCTGCTGAAATAAGTTATTACTAATTTAAGGTACCTATTTTTTTCATGTATATTCTTGCTAAGATACAACAATGCTCACTAAGTTAGGGGGCTGAGATTTTTCTATTATTTATGAATATACCTTAATTTGGTATAGCTCTGTGGTGTCCAGCTAAAGCAAGTGTCAGGCTTAGTTCACTGTGCATTTGTCTTATGCACTGTTAGTAATCTTTTTGTCAGTGCTACTAATGCCTCAGGAATCACTAAGAAAGTTCACTACGTATCACTGAGCTACCTTAGCATGCGGACTGCCAGATCCTGTGATATTTAGAATTTTTTAAGGAGGCAACAAAGAAGCAGTGGAAATAAAATTGTGGTTTGAAAGAGTGACTCATAAATCCTCAGCACAGTTGGATATCCTTATTCAGCTGATGAATGCCTTTTACGTGATTACAGGTATATTAAGAGTAGCAGAAAATTAAGCATAGTTGATGTTGCAGGTTTTCATCATCTATAATGTGATTTGTTCAAATTAAAATTCCTTCATGAGAATATTTTTCCAGTATTGTTAGGTATGTTCTAATGCTTGCTGATGAAATTCCACACTTAAAAAAAAAAAAAAAA
>WKFP01015432.1:722594-774337 GCA_011057875.1 Pterocles orientalis | reverse complement strand
TCCCCCCCCACCGCCTGCTGGGCTTCTGCGAACAAGATGCTGTAGCCCAGCCCCCGCCATGGCTCATCCGGGAGCCCTTCTTCCCGGGAGCTGATGAAGACCTCCGATGGCGGAGAAGAGGAGCGGGATTGGAGAGATAATGGAACTGCACAGCACTTCCGGTCAGCGAAGGCCCTGCCATTCTCCCCTGCGAGTGAAGAAAACAGCCTTGGACCGAAGCTATAAGCCTCACAGGAGTGAGGGAGTCGCCGGGGGACTGAAGCCCATTGGAACATCGTCACCAGGAGAGAGACAGCGCCTTTGAATTGACTGCAGTTCCATTTTCCCCCTCCCCCTCACCCCACGCCATATGCCACTGTGGGGGGAGGAAGAGGTACGGAACAAAGCCTTTGGGCCTTGGGACAAAGGGAGGGGTGGAGGAGAAGTGCTTTTGTGTAAGGTGCAGTTTCTCTCTTTCAATACCCTGGTTCTTGTTTTAAATAGTTAATAAATTCAGCTGTTCTACTGTTCTCCACGAGTCATGTCGGTCTCTTGCCTGTGACCCTAAGTGGTAAGTGAAACCCTACCAGTTCCCTGCCTCAGCCCACCAGGTGTTTAGGAAACTGTACCTGTGGTTTCATGGACCACGACAGGCTCTTCCTCAGTAGTCTAGTTATGTCCTGGTTTTAACTAGAATGAAGGATTTTTCAAATGGAATTTAGGTAGATGGCATATGGACTGGGAACATGCATCTTGCAACCCTCTCCTCTAAAGCCCCTGTTGCATCCTGAGAACTGAAAAACAAAGAGGTAGATAGCTGAGTTGGAAAAAAAAATCCTGTGTTGTGTAAGATATCGATAGTTTAAGAAACAGAGATATTTATGCATCTATCTCTGGACAGCTATTGTATTTAGACATTTCATGAGTCACGAGGGTGGGAAAAAGAAGAAAAATAAGTGAATGAATAAAGAAAAAAGACAGCTCCTTAAGCCCAAGTAAACAGCAAAAACAAAGAGATGGACCTAGTATAAATATATATTTAATCACTAAGACAGGAATTTTCCATCTCTTATTACCCTGTATGTTATTAGCCTTGTATTTTCCTCCAGAGCCCTGGAGGAAATTTTAAAGTACACCAGATGAACCTTAAAGCTTAGATCAATATGCACAACAGAATGCATAAGAACAAGCTTTAAACTAAGCCTTAACATTATTGTGACATGTACTAGAAGAATTACTGTTTCTGTTGGAAAAGTTGTTTGTACGCTTCTCTTAAATTGCTCTTTGTGTAATATGCTGTATGCTGTTACAGGCTACATGTTAATAATTTGAGGTCATAGGTATATTATTAAATGGAATACACTGGTAGGCTTATATTTTCTGCTTGCAGAACAAATGCGGTCTTAACATTTATGAATGGCAGCTTGTAGTTATGAGTCCATAAAGACAAATAACTTGTATCACTTTATTTTTTTAATCCTGTTATCAAGGAAATAAGGTTTTGTCCTCTGAATACACTTGCTACATAATTATCTCTCAGAAAAAAAAATCATAAATATTTATAAAACATTGTACTATTTAATTTATCTTGTAAAACAGAGTTCCTTCTGATACCTTCCAGAATTTGTAGCTCTCTGCAAAGACGACAGAAGTCAGGGTGAATTTGCAATGAGATGGATTAATGTCTAGGTATCAGAGTGGCAGTGAGACTTGGTAGGGAAGGGTATCCACATCAGGTGCTCCCCTGTGGGAGGTGTCAAATACAGCAAATACACACCTGAATCCTGTGAGGCTGACATTATTGTAACTGCTGCCCAGGTGGGGGATCTGCATGTCTAAAGAGATGGGCTAAGCAGGCACAAGCAGGAGTGGAAGGAGTCTGGAGAGGAAGGAAGGGGTGTGGGGGGACCTGTCTGTATGCTGGAATGAATGAAGGCTGAGGGAGGCATCCAAGCTATTTGTGTGGAGTGCCTTACTAAGATAAGTTTCTGTATTAACAGAGCCTCATGTCATAGGACAGTTTGCAAAGAATGCAGGTAAAATCAGATTTTACTGTGGTGAAGTAACTGACAATCTGCAGATGTTATGTTTGAGGAGGAGAAGTTGGGGTTATTCATCCTGGAGAAGAGAAGGCTCTGAGGAGACTTAATAGCAGCCTTCCAGTACCTGAAGGGGCCTACAGGAGAGATGGGGAGGCACTCTTTGTCAGGGAGTGTAGTGAGAGGACAAGGGGTAACGGGTATAAGCTAAAAGAGGGTAAATTTAGACTAGACATTAGGAAGAAATTTTTCACTATGAGGGTGGTGAGGCACTGGAACAGGTTGCCCAGGGAAGTCGTGGATGCCCCATCCCTGGAGGTGTTCAAGGCCAGGCTGGATGAGGCTTTGAGCAACCTGGTCTAGTGGAGGGTGTCCCTGCCCATGGCAGGGGGGTTGGAACTTGATGATCTTTAAGGGTCCCTTCCAACCCAAACCATTCTAGGATTCTATGATCTTCTTCCACAGCAGAAGAATGTAACAAAGACCTCTCATTAGTTATAACTTAGAAGGAAGGAGTGTTTGAAATAAGGTAGATGTAAGGCGGAGAAGAAAATGTATCTCATCTGATCAGATACCTGTGAAAGGTAGGAAAACACTTCCAAAATCTTTGAGTTACAGGGTGATAGCAGTGCCTCACTGGTTTAGAAAGTGCCACAAAGACAATGATGTTCTTCCCAAGGAAAAATGGGAATTTACTTTTTGCCCTCTAGACACCCTTGTTCTTTTAGCCCTTTCTGCAGGTAAGTAGCAAACTGGCTCGGGAAATGGAGTACTTGCTTTTTATTGGTAAGTTCAGCTGCTGTCTCATGTGAATTCCTTGGTTTGGTTTGTTGTAATGCTGAAGGCTGTACAACCACAAGGTAGCGGAGAGGTGGGGAGTTGGATTTGCAGTGGACAGGGAGGGGAAGGGCAGCAGAGCCAGTCTATGCTGCCTGGGACTGACTGTGGTTCTCTAGTGTATGCACGGAGTATGTTTGGTGGCAGGAGGTCCCACATGTTCTTGATTGCACCTTCTGGCTACATCCAGAGCTGTATTTGTCTTTTGGATTTGGTGGGGGATTTTTTTGGGTGATTTTTTTTGTTTTAGTTTGGGGTTTTTTGTTAGTTACTGGATTTTCTTAGTGATTTTGAGGCATCGCTGAAAATGTAGTATCCCTGTATCTTGTGAGACTGTCAAAATGCTCTCCTAGCATAGAGCTCTGTACCCTTTCTTATAGACAAATCCTGTTGGGCACAATTTAACTTTAAAGAAGTTACATAACAGCCAAAAGCTTATGAAAATAATGCTTTTTCCTTCTTGATGTAGTTGTCTTTTGCAACTACATGTTATCAAGAGTTGGTCCTCTAGAAATATTGTCCCATTTTTCTGTCTTTATCTATTGATTTGACTTTCTTCTTAGTGGACTGTCTGGTATTACTGTAGCCTTTCCTCCAACTCCATCTTTGTGTTTCCTTTTCGAGGTAATTTTATCTCTCCCTCTCTCTCTAAATATGTATTTTTTGTGCACTCTTAAGGGTGCTATTACAGTACAGTAAGCAGATATCCTTTATGATGGTACAGAGTACTAGCAATCACAGCAAAGAGCTGCTGAAACCCTGAGATGCCTTTCACCTCTCATTGAGCAATGCAGTGTGTTTAAAAAACAAAATGGACAAAGAACTATTACAGACCAAAGAAATGGCATCATGCACAAAAATATATACTTATGGTGAGGAAAAAAACCAACCTAGAAATATTTCATGTAATATTTTTTCTTCGGAATGAAGCAACCACTTCAGACAACGTACTGTACAAATACTATGTTTTTTACAGCTATTAGATTGTTATTTCAGGAAAACTGTTCTGCATTTGGTGTCATATGGAACTCTACAACATCTGCTGTGAAAGAAAATGTGTTGTTAAAACCAATGAACTGTATGTTTTAGAAGCTGAATCAGGCACAAGAGAGTTGATGTTAAGAGTTGAGGTTTGTTTGCTGTCTGACAGAACTGGAAAATAGTGAACTTTCAACCTGATTCTAAAAGTCAGTATATATGGTGATGAGTAAACAAGGATGAAGGTAATCGGTTTAAGAAAGAGAACTCTACAAAAACAGATGTGTCAATTGAAAAATGCTGTTATTGTTGACATAAGTTTATAGGAAGTAAATACAGGAAGAAAATTTCTTTAACAAGCTGGATGAGCATAACAAGGGGATTTACCCAGGGGGAAAGGATAATTCTTTAAGGATGTACTGTGGTGTTGCTTAGTGTTCTGTGAAGACCACAAATACACAGTGGCAAGAAGGATGTGTTCAACCTGGAGATTAGCCAGAGTGGGAATTTGCACAGTGGATTGTGGTTGAAGGAAGCACATAGAGGCTTTAGGCAAGCTGCAGCACCTGTGCTTGGGAGGGAATTAATCTGTCCCACTCTGACATCAGCTTCTGTCTGTTCAGATAAGTAATAAAGAAGAGAACTACACTTTCAGTTTACAGTTCTTTCTGTGCTTCTGAGCTGCTTGTGCACATCTTTCCTTTTAAATCTTTGTAATTGAAGCCACAAAACCCTGAAATTCTGTTTGCCTTTGTTTCCCATCCTACCCCCATGGTCATGTAGACTTTCTTCAGATCCCTGCTGAAAACTTACTGCTTCCCTAAAGCTTTGCATGTTGGTATGAAGATGTTAATAAGAGTGGGTGTCCTCAGTGCCCTGGGCTGCACCTGAGGGCTGGGTAGAATTAAGTCAGTGAGACACAGGTGTGGGGAAGGCTGAAGCTTTCTTTTGGAAACAGGCAGGGGGAGGAGGTTTGCTGGGGGTAACTCGTCCAGCAGAGGTGAGCTGCAAAAGGGCTTTGTGTCTTGCTGGAGTTGTGTGGTAAATGGGAATCCTGCAAAGAACTGAGCTATGTAGACAGAAAGGTGGGTTGCAACTCCTTCAGTTTCCCTCCTGAGAGGCTGATAGCTCAGCCGGGCAAGTTCCTAAATTGGTAGTAAAGCCAGAAGAGAGACATCTTTGAACTGATACTTCAAACACAAGGAAACAGTCTGATGGCGTGATCATAAGTTGAAGGAGATGTTGCAGTTATTCTCAAATCCACTTATATTTTAATTCTAGCTAGCAAGAAATACTTTTTAGATGATTCAGACAATATTTACAAATTGGCTTCAGGCTGCAGTTCCCTTACTTTCGTGCTGCTTTGTTAGTATAAATAACCATAAAAGTAGCATTGCTGTAGGTGTGTCAGACCATATATATGCAGTGCTGGGTGATGAGCTTTCAGCTGTGCAGTCTGATGTCATCCTAGGGTCTGAAACACAGTGGTCCCTTGGGTGTCTTTCTTTTGTCCAGTGTCATTCAGTGTCACATCCAGTGTTTTGGCTATGACTGCACCTCTCGCGTTACTTTTAAGTCTTCATGTGTTTTCCCCAGGCAAGAGTTTTTGTTGCTAATTTGTACACCAGGCAACCATGACAATCTTGCTGTGTAACATCTGGTTTCACTAATACAGGCTGGCATGCCATCTGCACCAGCTAAAGGTCAGTTCAAGGGTTCCTTGTAATTCTCTGGCTTCTTAATAAGCAGCATAGCAGTGGTATGCTGATTCTTGTTCCCTGATATCAGTAGCAGTAATCCAAATCCTGTACCAAAAAACCCCTATTTTTCACCTGCAAGAAACTTATTATATGTCTTATAGCTCAGGAGCTGCTACTGCATTTCTGAACACTGTTTCATTGCTTTGATGTCATGAATTTTGCTTGACAATGCATGCAGTGCTTTGCAAACCCTCTCGTCTTGCTTGTGACAGTTGACAGCGGCCCATTGTGATCTCCAGAAGAGCTTCTGGCTTTCAAGGTTTCCATGTAGGCAGCACTGGTTAAACAGGTTCCCGAGCTGCTGCTGAATGGAAGGAAGTATGAACTCTGGGACGTGGCTCTGCTTGCTGCCTGCAAGGTCTACAGCTATGTTAGGGGCAGCAACATTAACCAGAGTGAAGGGCAGAAGGAAAGAAAGAAAGAAGATGGAGGGAATGTTGGCCATCTGTTTTGCTGCGATGCCAGGTCACTGGCTTTGCCAGTGTGCTGAGCTCCTGCTGGGATGGACACTGGAAAAAAGCCTTGAGGTAGAGAAGTGCAGTACCTTAATGAGAGACAGAACTTGACTTTTAGAGGAGGAGAGAACTGTGAGCAGAGGTATTGTTTAGTCTCATAAAGAGAAATTGTTGGGAAGGAAGTGATGGGCCAGCAGTGAGTGCTGCTTCCAGACACTGGCTGCTCCAGGAGTGTGTGTGGTAGGTGTTGCAACAAGAACTGAACCCTTGAAAAATTGAGCTAATACCTGAAATAGTAACAGAGGTTTTTAAATTACAACTAATATTTTTCTACCAGTGACTTGATTGAAGATTTGAAACTGCAAATTAAGATATTGACAAAACTATGCAAGAGAGTTTCTGTAGCCATGGTTTCTGCAAAGCTTTGTTTCTAGTGGAGGAAATAACATTTCTTCAGTGTCATTTTGCCTTAGAAGAGTGTAGAAGGAACATCACTGTAGGACACAGCTGACAGTATTGCCATATAGGAACAGAGATGAAAAGCAATTTCAGAAACAGGGCAGTAAAAATAACTTCTCCCTGGTTCAGACACCAAACGGAAAACTTCATTCAGTGTAGCTGTATGAAAGCTGTATCTTGCTGAAATGAACACTAAAAAACCAAACAAACAACAACCCCAAAACACCCTTGGGTCAAGTGAACCTTTAGTTCATCTTGAAAGGACAGCCCCTCGTGTCTTTTATTTAACAAAACTGTGAAAGAACAGAACTGAAATAATTCACAAAAAAAAACGACAACAAAACAGGAGAAGGCACTAGTACAGCTCTGTTCTACACCTTTATTCAGTGCTCCAAACTGCTAAACTCTTCTTTTTGTGGGAAACCTTGGTAAAAAACTTTCACTCTACATAAAGACCTCTGACTTTCCCCCACCCCCCCTCCATTCTTCACTTTCAGAGTCAGAGCTGGCTGCTGTATAAATCTGTTTTTCAGGAAGTACTCCTCTGGTTATCGGTGGGTAGTAATTCTAACCTAATATTTTTACCTGAACCTGAATTTCTGTTCCTGTTCCATGCCTATCTGAATGAAAGCAGAAATGTGCAGTTTTTCTCCCCTGATGCTGACTACACTCCTAATGTCACAGTGTCCATGTGAGATTTGTTTTTACAAAGATAAGACCGAGCTGTTTGGGTGAACATTTCTGATAATAGTCATGATGGCAGATGCTCTTTCATCTCTTATGTGTAGAAACAAAGAAAACATGAAAGGATTGTACAGAGAATCTGCAAATGGCCAGGCTGGCACTATGGTTTGATTTAGTGCTCATTTTACAAGCAGCAGACCAGATTGTCCAGTTTGTGACAATCTCAATTTACCTGTTTGCTGCAGCTTCTGGTATTAGTATTTGTGTTTGTTCTTAAATGCTGCATCCATGGAAACCTGGTACCCGCGTCATCTTGCTCAGTATCCTGTCTTTGTCAGGGGCCAGTCTCGTGGTGCTAAGGCAGTTTTGGCAGATACCATGGGCCTCTGATCCTGAAATGCTTGAGCAGTGTTGGGTCAGTGACATGTTGTATTTGATTTCATTTGTTCTCATCCATTAATATACTTTTATTAAGACATTTGAAAGCAGTGAAACATTTCAGCTTTTCCCACAGTGGGCACAGATGCAGCAGGGAAAACATCTGCTAGTCTGGAATTCTCCAAGGTTCCTGTTATACCTTGATCTCCCACTAGTTCTATGCTTATAGATTCTCTGGCAGAACTTTCTGCTTTTCATGTGTTTAAAAATAAACTTTAGTTCTTGATGTCTGCAAATTGTTCCTCAAGCATTCTTGGATAATTTTAGTCTGCACTGTACTTCCCAGAGTTTGTTCCTTCTTAGTTTCCTCACTTTTTTTATAACTTCAGCCTCCTGGAGGATTTCTTTTGATTGTTCATAGACTTCTGTGCTATACTGTTGTACCATGCCAGTCTCTTTTTTGACTTTCAAGTCTTGTTGAGATAAATGTCATATTGGCAAGCTTTTACCATCTTTGTAAAATCTGCATTCCATGTTAAAAATTGCCTTTTAGCTGCCTCTTTTAGCTCTCTTTAAAAAGCTTACTCACTTTTGTGTTGTTTGGATGTTTTTGATCATGGCAGTAAGACATTTAGGCTTTTGATGTTCCCACAAAGTTTTAAAATTTTGTTTTGTTAAAGACTGTCTTCAACTATATTATTACTCATTGGGTACTGTGTACTGTGAAGGACAAGTTCAAGAGCTGCTTTTACTCTTAGGGGCTCACAGGATGTTTTATGCTGTGGAGGAGTCCAGGGACAAGGTTGAAAGACATTGCACATTGTGAGGGTGTTTATGAAATACCCACACAAATGGGAACTATGGAGAGGATAGATACCCTGCCTATCAAGGTAAAGTACTATAAAATTAACCTTGTGGTAAATGAGTGGTATGTTGGAAACATGGAGCAATGAAGATGTTAATTGTGAATTACTCTGAAATGCTCTGTTCACCAGAGGGTCCATTCTTAAAGTAGAGTAAGGTCAGATTTTGTCAAGATGATCTCGGTTCTTCCTGGTTCCTCAGTGCCAGAAGCCCTGCTCATCTCAGTCACTGTGAATCTCCTTTTGCCTCTGTTTATACCTAAAAAGCCTTGATTTTATTCAGTAAAACAAAAAGCTTTTTCTTTCTGATTTAATGGGAAGCAACTAACCGAACTGCTCCAAAAAGGGTGAAGCACAATTGTTCTCGTGATCTGGACCGACAGGGGCAAAGATCATGTTTAGTCTCCATTTTTTTTTTAATGGCAAGGGATTAAAATTTTCTCATTATCTTTGAGACTCTGTACGTGTTTGGCTAATAATGGATGTTGACATGTTTAGCTGTTCTTAATGGCAAACCCTACTTAAACCCAGCACGGAAATGAGGTGTTTTCAACCTTGTACACTAGTCCTCGAAGATGGACTGAACTGTTCAATATACCCTCTGTACTTACAGCATCCTTTTTTTCCTGTCTTTCTCTATAGAGAGTTTGTAAAACTTGTTTTTTCCAGGCTTTCCTTAAGACTCTAAGTCTGTTGCAAGAGCTCAGCCAAGCTGGACACTCGTGGGGTGACCATTCTTTTCTGTATAGGGTCCTAAACTGGATTGATTTAAACAAGTTTCTGTCAGAGTGGTTAAATTGAATATGAATATGGGCAAAGACATTTCTGCCTTTTCCCAAGGAAATTCAACTAGTTATAGCCAAAGGGAGAAAATCTCCTAAAGATCAGGGCTGCTTAAAGTAACGTGCTTCACTCCACATATAGGGAAATAATCTGTGGCATTTAAAGTACAGCATAACTGGTACGTTTTCCTTGTTTGAGGGGTGAGTCGGTAATATCTGAGTCCAAGTACAGTCTGAGATGAATGTCGGGACCTTAATGTGAGACCTTTTCTCCACTTGCTTTAACAGTAAGTGTGGATACCGTTGTCTTCTGGGAATATCAATTCAGCCCTGCCTCCTGCGTGCTTCTGCTGTGGGGTTGAGAGGGGAGGGACTTTTGCTAATCTGCAAAGTGGCTGTGGAGTGTGTAGCAGGGGTTTGGCAACAGGATTTATTAACCTGAACTAGAACTGAGGAAGTGGAGGGGAAATGGACTGCTGTCCCCATGAGACTGAGGAGGCTTAAATTGGCACCTGCCTCACTTCATCGTAATGTTAAATTATCAATTGTGGGATTTTTAGGGTGGCTGACAGGGAAGTCATGGCAGCAATACAGTGATACGTATGGATTCTAGTAGCCTTGTTAAGAGGAAGCTATTTTCTTTCCTAGGAAGGCTGTCAAGGGCAGCCCAGAAAGGTTTGCTATCTCCAAAGATGGGACTTTAACTTGAGGAACACTGAAGTGTTCCACAGTTAGCTCTTAGAGAAGTTTGCACACTGAGCAAGAATTAGCCCACACTGAATCAGATGAAACCTATAGGCTACAAATTCAGGTTTCTAAAATACTTAAGGCATGGCCTACTACAAGACTTTGAAACTGCTAGAATATACTTCCTTGAACTTAAAGCAAAACTTCTCTCTCCCTCAGCTTCCTTCTACTTTCAGTAGCTGGCTTCCTCTGATTTTCAAAATTCCTCACACTTTGCTTTTGTGCCTGGGTCTGAGATAAGTTGTTCTGGTTGTGGGGGGTGAGGGAGTGGGGGAGGCTCATTTTCTGGTTTTGTGTGTGTATTTTTTATTTTTTCTGTCATCATTTTGATGCTCTTGTTTTCTTGGGACACAAGGTGTATCTTGTCTTATCTTTTACCTTTTTCCTGTTGCCTGGGTTAGATGGCTTTCTGATTTCCTCAGCAGGAGCTCTTGAGGTGGGTCGTCAACTCAGGCAAAGTAAGCTTTGTTCTGCTTTCTATGTGTTTCTGAACAGCTACACCGAGTCTTCAGAGGCAAGTTATGTGAAATTTCAGTGGGACAGGACAGTGTTTGACTTTAAAACAAAAAGGCTCAATACATACAAGCTCCAGTTATTAGCTAATATTTTTAGGCTCTCTGTGGGTTGAGGTCTTTTCTCCCACCCAGTGAAACTCAAAGCAGAAGTTCCTATGATCTGTATGGCCATTGCAAGGTATTGACTGTTTAAGTGGGAGGCACTTAAACTCTAATGCTATAAATTACTGTCAGTGCTTGAAGTTTTCTAGAAAAGATGTGAAATTAGAAAACAGAAACTTTTTGGTGCAGCAGCACAGTCTTTCCCTGTGTACATCTTCAAAGTTAAATGCAAACTCTAAAAGAAATTCATCCTGCTTAGCATGTTTTCCAATTGGTACCCCGCGGATTATGTGAATGAGTCATACCCTCATTAATTGGGCTTCTCAGTGCTTTTCCTCATACTGAAGGTTTGTACTCAAAACATATAAGAAAATAAGAAACTGTGAGATGATCATCTGCAGAAAAAGTTTAGAAAGGCGTATGGCTCACCTTTGATAACAAGCGCAGTTTCATTTAGTTATGGTCATAATGTCATGTTCTTACTGATAACCTTGACTCATAGCTGACTGCTGCAAATGCCTAACTTCTTTTGTGTGTGAAGTTTTAATAAACTTTTATTAATTGGAATGCTTCTGTGGATTAGATTTGGCAGTGGATGTTGGGCATTGGTAATCAAGAAGCTTTTGATTATCAAGTTTAGAAATTTATTTTCTCTGTATGAGGTGAAAATAATTCTAATAAGCTTTCTCTTAAACTTTTGTCTCTAACATCAAAGCAAAGAGCTCATTTTCCTGCTTTGCAGCTGTACTAGATATTGCACTGTGCTTCTCTGATTTCCCACCCCCCCCAGCTGTGGAAGAATGAGCAATGCTGCCAATGTCTGCTTCAACATACTTGGTTTAATTGAGACTTCAACTTTTTTAGTATTTTTATGAAGGCTTGTGTGCGCTTGAAAGCCTTTTAATGCTAAACATTTGCAAGAGCTATGAAAAGAAACTGAGGCACCTACCTCCTGGATGTCTGCCTTCTGTGCACGGCGTGTGTGCAGAGCTTTGCTGTAAAGTGCATTGACTCCTGGTGTGGAGGCTTTGGGTACCTCAGCATGGCAGCTGCTGTTCAGTGTGCAGAGCTGTGATCTGGACAGAGCTTGTGAATACGAAGTCCAGAGTCATCCTAGGCACTTAGTGAACTATGCCTATTCAGTACTGGTCTCTCCCTGTTTGACAGGTATCAGCCATGACCCCTGCCAGAGCATGCCCTAATCCCTGCAACTGTCTTCAAGGGCTTTACAGATTGAAGGTGGAGGTGGTGCATTCCTTCTTCTCTCTCCACCCTAGTAAACAGGTGGTTGTGTCTTGCAGTTAGAGTGAGTTAATACTTTATTTGGCTTGAATAGATTCAGATTTTTATCCCTTGAGCAGTGCAGGGACTCTCCTCAGACTTGTTTTTTAAAATGTTTGGCTCATAAAATAAATCACCTGGCCAGAGCTTTTGCTATGTTGGACTACTGTTGAGTCAAACAGCAATGCTCTGCCAAATCAGTGTTTTAATTGGCTTAAAAATGTCACCAGCTTGGTCTTGTGTTTTGTAGCTCTGCCTGGGAAAATGGGTTTAATCGCACTTATTGGACCTGAATTAGGTGATAATAGCTCCTGGTACTTCTACAAAGGGAGTGTGTTTAACATGGTCTTCCTTTACTCACCAGCTGCAAAGCTGTTGTGGAGTTGAAACTGCCTGTTACTTCTATGCTGCCTTCTCAGCTGTGAAGTATAACCTGTGTGTTGCCTGGTAGCACAGTTCTTGTGAAGAAGAGTTATAAAAAAAGGATGTTCTGATACTTTGAACATAATGTTTTCTTAAGTTGACTTGGGGGTCTCTTTCATAGTAACAAGACATTGTTCCTTTTCAGCATGATGTTCTACATTAGCCTTCAGTTCACAGGGCAATAAATAAAAGTATACTTAAGTGTTGATACTCCTGTCCTTCATGCATCTCAATTTGAAAAAATGTTTTCAAACCTTTCTGTTAAAAATGAGTACCTCCAAAAAAATTTATTTGTAGGGCAGGCTTTCATCTTTATTGGTAGTCCTTATCAACTGAGAAATGACACAAGTCAGGGTAGTGTCTTCCTCTTGCTGACTTCTGAGGTCCATTCCTACTGAGAAGCAGACCTTAAGAAGTCTTGAGTGGAACTGCCACTGAGCTTAACCTTCAAAGCTTGACAAACCTTAAGCAGTGATCCTAACTGCTACAGTGTGCATTATACCCCTTACTCACAGCTCTGTAAGATTCTTTTAAGGATATTTAATAAGAAAATGCTACCTCTTCATTAGAAGGGTGAATATGGTAGCAGGTTTACAGCCAGATGATGGTTTTAAGCTGATTTTAGTCTTTTTATGTACATCCTGAGATTCTTACCTGCACAGGGGCAAGTTAACACTGAGGAATGTCTGTGCTTGGCTGTTCTGTAATCTGTCCATTTCTGTTACACAGCTGGTAGGCTGGGATTTTTTCCATTCTATGTATAAATAAAACTCCGAGTCCACGGATGGTGGAAAGCTTAGGCTTAGCTCTTGTGGCTAAGAATTTTGAGACAGTAGGGGAAAAAATGGAGGTGGAGCTCCAATGATTCCAAGGTATATTAAAAATTCACTAATATCCTAGGAAACCTGTTTTGAACTTAAAAAGTGCCCCTCATGCAAGAGGCAGAGACAGATATCTTATTCTTTTAGCTTACCATGAGGGTAAATTTATGCTAGAGAACTTTGTTACAGGCTTTGTTCTTTTCTAGTCGGAAAGTCAGCTGCATAATATACAGGTACGCTGTATCCTGTCTTGAATTCTTCAGGGTAAACTTCTAGCGTGAACTTAAAGCAAGGAAACTGTAATTGAAATATAACTGCATAAAAACCCCACTGTATCTATCACAAACTCAGAAATGGGCACAAATTTCAGGATGCATGTGTACAGTCAAGGGACAACTACTCACGCAAATAACTATTCAGGCACTTAAGAAAGGAGGAAACTGCTTTAAAGAGCTTGTGGTTTTTTCTCTATATATTTTTGGGACTTTAGAAAAAATACCCAGTAATTTACATAGATGATATTATATGTTTAAAGAAAAATGCAAACTAGCGAGAAGGCTACTGAAGTTTGATACCCATCAATCTTTATTCATACTGGCCCAGTTACTTTTAAAACACCATTAAGTAGACACACACTGCCATCTAGTGAGCTGCGGTTTGATTTCTGAAGAGAGGAAAATGTGTTGCTTGGAGCAAGTAACTTAGTACACTACAAAACATACACAGACTTAAAAATGCTGCACTGAATGCTTTGTCAATTGTATATTATATAATAGAGATACACAGAGCAAAGCTAAAGTATTTTATTAATAATTTATTGTCAGTAAGAAAGACTGGCTAATGGTAATTTTCAGTAAAAACCTTTACAAGACCATTGGATCACAAATATACAGACACTATAAAAACTGTGTCATGGTGGTTTTGGTTCTAAACTGATATGTAGAGGGTCCCCAACACACTTTCCAAAAAAGGGAAAAAATGCTTACAGTTCTAAAATACAGCAACCCATTTAAGACATTTCCATGTAGCTGACCCAGAAAAATATCAGACCTAAGCTGTGTACAATTGGAATTGTGTGAGTATGTTGATGTATTTATCATGAAATGTCAAACCTTAGTTTTGGGGGAAATACATACAGTGAGGCCCTGATTATAATAAGTCAGGGTGCTAGTTTTTAATGGCACACTAACACCTCTAGATTCAGTGGAAAACAAATTCACAAAATATCTACAAAATCTAGTTGAAACTATTAAAATCAAAACTGTACACAAAATTTACAAAAAGTAGGAGAAAAGTAATTCCATTAGAACTATATAAATATATGCATCATGCTAACATGGCAAAGTGGTATGTGATTTTTTTTTAACATAGACAATGTAAGTACAAAAAGGATGTTCAGAAATGGCACAGCCAATGGAAATCTTGGAACTGTCCAATTACAGTAGGTCAGCAAGTGGAAATAGGTTGATTTAGTGAAATGAACTGCATGATCCAATGCTGCCATGCCAGTTTAGCTCACTGAAACAAAAGCATTCACTGTGGCTGGGAAACATTAAAAAATAAAAAAGCTCTTGAAAGTTAGAGTCCAGGCACTTTTGTTGAGTGTGTCAGACTTCTGTATGTTGCTGGAAATCAAGTGGAGGAATTTTCACATCTTCAAAATGCCCATCATCTCCACTCTCATAGTCACTCATCATGACTTCAGACTCCATTTCACAACATGCTGACACATCAGAGCATGAAGCTGTGGAAGCGTACACAGACATGGACATGTTGTCTACAGTGGGTGCTTCAAAGTCTCTACTGTACCCTAATGTGTAAGGAGCATAAGGTTCTCTGTAACTGCTGTTGACACCACTGGTTGTGGTCTGAGGTTCTGACATGTCTGCAGGATAGTGATGGGGAAGGTACTGGTTAAGGTTAAATCTCTGCCTGCTTCTTGTAGAAGAACCCAAGCTACCTACGGCTGGCATGTCTCTGGGTGGCTGTATTGACTCAAACTGGTCACTGTATTCTGGTGGTAATGGGGGAAGCTCATCAGGTGCAGGGAAGTCATCAGGTGGAGGTGGAAAATCACTTTCTATGTCATAACCGCCAGGGTAGTAGTCTGTATCGATGGCATTTGGATCCGTGTAGAGGGGAGGTGACTCCTCAACCACTTCATAATTTGGATATTCTTGGATACCTGGCAACTGAACGCTTGGCATCCAGTCTGATGTATCCCAGTGATAACCTAAAAAGTTAATTTTTAAAAACAAAAGTAGTATTAATATCTTGTCTTCAAGTCAGTCTGAAGTGAGAAGTCAGCACATGTATTAAGACAATGCAGTCACTGTGAGTAGGACACTACTTGTTAATTAGAGAGCAGTTTGCCCTGGTTCCATGGAAGACATTCAACACAACACAACTTCACATTATGCCATGCATTAGATATTGCGTCATTCACACTTGAACTTTTACATTTTCTCAGACATCTCACCTAACATGGGAAGAGCTGTAGGTCACCTATAGAATATGCTGTCACAATACATAATGGTATAGAATTGTTCACTGGATAGCAAAGAACCAACAGCCTCCCTGGTGCAGCTAAAATCTTAATCGATTGCTGTTGAGTAATACAGTTAGGACGATAACAGCTACCTGTTTTTCTCAGGAATATGTTTAGCATATATAAACCACGCTTTTTTTGCATAAAATAAATTTCTAATTGGTAAAGCATCCAGACCATTTAAAGAGACTTTACACCTTAACTGAATTGTAAAGTTAATTTCACAAAATGCCCTTAGCTCTACAGTAACTGCCACACCTCTGATAAAAATCTTTGACTATTAGTAAAGACATTCCACATTCAAGTACAAGAACAAAACAGGAAAAACAAGCTTAATCATGCATAAGTGACTGAACTTGATCTTATCTTTCAAACTCCCCTTGAGTAAGTTTGTATTGGTTTGCTGGAAGCTAGATGTAAGCTTAATCTCATTAAAAAAATAATTGTTTTTCTCATCTAAACACCAGAAAGGAAAATGATAAGGTGTAAATCTAGTAATCACTGCAGAAAAACGCACAGCAAGCAACTGATAGTAAGTCTGGGTTAAAGCCAAGTATTAACAGAAATACTTTGATGAACATCAATGAACTGCATGCAGAAGTCACCTCTCGAACTGCTGAGGTCAGGAACAGCAAAAGATTCTTTAGGTGGCAGAATGAGAAGAAAAAGGAGAAAACATCTGTAGTTAGGAATCAAATAGTAGAACCAATGTGCAGACAAATAATTACTGTCACTATGATGTTCATGCTGCTTTTGCCCATTTTTAGTAGGCAAAATATGCCAGTGCAGTGGCAGTGCTAAAGCTGGCATTTGTTTTTTTTTTTTTCTCCTGGGCTCCTCCTTTGTTAGACTTGAACTGTAGAATAGCTACTAAGTTAACACCTGGGACATGGCTGTGTAGTAGCAAAACCTACAGTCTACAGTTTGCTGAAATCCTCCTATCACCAGCAGATTTGAGGACTTCTAAAAAGGGTAACAAGAATTGGTCTGATTTTTTTCTTTCCTTGTATCCTCTTTCTTTTCGATACAGGGCTGCATCTGTTAGGACTTACACTTACAAGTATCTCATGCAAAGATGGGAACTCTCTTTAGTACCTAGTTTCCATACACTGTGGACTGGGAGATCTGCCTCCCTTTTGTACAGCAATCCTTAACAACTCATGCTTAGCAGAGAACTGCATTGTGTTATCTGATAAATTTTAAACCTTTCTCTCTTCAGGAATCTGTGTTCCCTATTCAGGTCTGTAAGGATGGGCGATGCCTATCCTAATACCGGAATCTTCTCCTAGGAATGTGTACTTTTATCTATTCTTGGAAGACTGGAGGGACAGAAGTTTACTCTTGGAGGGAGTTGGCTGGTTTGTTTTTTTTTTTTAAGCTTGCCTAGCCCAGATAAGAGAAATACTGTGCACACTAAAGGACAATCTGTTATCTATGATCCAAAACTCCTAAAACATTTCTGGCCTCATCTCCAGGAGAAGGTTCTGACCTTCTACATAGAAGATGACATCATTCATTTTTCTAGGGAGACTGAGTACAAAACTAAAGCCAATAGGCAGACTGCGGTCTTAGAATTTAGAGCACTGTTACCAAGGAAGGGAGAGATCTCAGTCCTGTCCTCTTCTTCTGAGGCAAAGACCCTTTAACTAAAATACTGAAACACAAACTAGAACCTGATGTGCCTATCCTTCTAGGTGTCAATCTGCTAGACTGCAGCTGCATTTCCTCTTGCACTAGGTATTGTCAATTTGCATGAAGCTACAACCTTCCCAGAGGAACAGTGCAGAGAATGCAGGCCTACAACTGTCCTAGGATGAGACTAGCTGAAGTTCATGCTTCCAGGATACCTGGTGGACAGAACTACCTGTAGAGACTAAAGGAAAAGACCATGTGTCCCAGAACTTGACCTTGTTGGAGGCTTGAGCAAGGATCTCTGCTGCTCAAACTGGCACCCTCCTGAGGGTGCTCAAAAGCAGAACTCTTTACATAAGATGCTGTGAAAGAAGGAATGCTTATTAAAAGGAGTCAAAACTTTCAATTGTTAAGAAGTAGCTGAGTAGGAAATCTTTAATCTCTCTACAAATATTCTGCAATGCATGAAATATTTCTATTTATTGTACAGTGATACTAAACCTTCAAGTAATACTTCCAACTTTGAATTGAAGACTGTATCTATAATTTTTAGTTTCTACCAATTAAAATCTCAGAGAAAATCTGAATAAGTTACTAAATATTTCCCGTGATAGATTTTGCCTCTTCTAATCTTGTAATTCTCCTTTCATAAGTAGTGTGCATTAGAATTTTTTAGAACTGCGGACTATGGTCTATAGGTACACATTAACAAAATACCCTCATGTAATTAGAAGTCTTTGCAGTTGTCTGCTTTATTGTGTGTCTGCATACATTAGACAGGATGTACTTCAAATAACAAACCAAAGAGAAACTTAGGTACTATAATTAATTTTATTTTCTTAAAATAGCTTAATTTTAAGTAGGACTTAATAAAAAGGTAGGGTATCCTAGCCTGTATTAAGAAATAGGAAACAAAATGTGTGTGTGTACATATATACACCCAAACATACACACCGACATAAGGCTGGGCAATAACTACCTACTTAAACTGATAGGGATCTCTATGCTTATATACCTCAACTGCATACCAGAAATCAATTTTTTCTGCTAAAGAGACAGATTGAACTGAAGACCAAGGGAGTCAGTATTTATAACAGACTACTCCCATTCTGCTCATCTGGACCAGGTGCCAACAGAGATGGGCAGGAAAAGAAAAGAAAGCAGGGGCTGCTGCTTTTTTGTCTACAGTAGTGTACGTAATTGCCTTTGATGCTGTCTCAATTCTGCTGAGAGCTTTAGTGTGAATATTTTCAGAAGAGAATATGCACCAAGATCTTTTTATGCCAATCCATTTTTCCAATAAATCAACTTTAAAACTTTTACACAGGGTAGCTACAGTATACAAATGAAAATATGAACGGATATACAACATAAATATATTCTTTGCTAAAATGTAATCAGAAAGTCCAAGTAAGTAGTATTTTATAACTCCCATCTGCTAGGGCTATATTACTAGAAGACAAACATGCATTATTCTGCCAAAGCAGTAAATAAATATTAAAACATGTATATACCTTCTTTTTCCACCGAGTCAACAACAGCATTGACAAGGTGTATTACAGTCACTACGGAAGCTTGTAAAAGGTATAAAAGGAGCAAATTAAAACAAACCTATAGTTAGTATCACTTTAAACAGCATACAGGTATACAAAAAATACTGTGAAATTGCAGTTCATTACTGTTTTACAAAGCAAGTTTATCTGTGTACATATACACTTGCTCTCTATCTAGAAAGTACTTGCATATATTATGTAAAATACATTCTAAACTTGAGTTATATTCTTGATAAAATGGAAAAGTAACTACTGAAGCAAATTCTGGATGAGTACAAAGCTGCTTCAGTTGCGTCATGTTGCTAAAACATACAATTTGCATAATACTTCATCTAGATAGCAATAAACTAGGCTTTTCTAAAGGCTTGTGTTGGGTGAAGTAAGGACTATTGCATGAGACTTCCCCTTTGAAGACTGCAAGCTACATTTTTCTGCTTGCCCACACCCTCCCCACTGCCCCATGGAAGACCAGGGACAGACATTTTCACTGAAATGAACTAAAAATACTAGAACATGAAAAATAGCTACTGAAAACTTCTGTTGCTGATCTACTTAAGTTGTGTGCAAACAGCGGTATCGCAATAGGAACACGAAATTCAGGTTGTCACAGCCTTATTTAAAACCAAACAAAATTAATGTATTTATTATGTCTTCCCTTTCTCAAGATACTTTTGGAAGGGAGAAAGATTTACTCTTATAGGGTAAGATGAGGTAAGCACATGCAATTTGTTTGCATGGCTGGAGGATTACATTTCGAACTATTAAATTCAGAACCTACCAAAAAGGAATGGAGGAACAATATCTATGATGCTACAGCTATTTCTTTTAAAATGATGTATTAATGAGTAATCAATACAAGAAATACGAGTAAGAATGTATAAAATGTATGGGATGGAGAGGAAAGAGCATATAGCACACAACATGTAATGTCACAGGAAAAAAAGGTGAAAGTTCACATCAAGATCTACTGATAAAATGATGAGTACTGTACACATACCATTTTACTTTCACCAATCATTACCACAGATGTTTCTTTTCATGCTGTTATGAAAAAAATCATTCTACTTCATTGAGAAGCAGAATGTCCTTTATTCCTAAGCTAAAGGAATTTCAAATTATTTTTACCATTCAGAGACAAAAGCAGAAATTGGAAAATAGAGTCAAAACACCTTAACTTAGTGAATTAGGTTATGAGACAACTGTGTCTTTGTCCAATCAGTCTGAAATGTTTCTGAATACACAGATGCATTCATATCAACTTGTAAAAGCATCTGTCATCACAATGAAAAAGTAAAAGACTTCCAATTAAAAATAATAAAACCCACAAACGTATGCCGATTATATTTGGTGGACTGGAGTTGTGATCAAAATATTTTTATATTGGCTTTTTTCAATGTAGAAATTTTTTAATGAATTCATTTTAATAATGGTGAAAGCCAAATATACTGTTATACTATAACAAAATTCCTTTTTTGTGTAGCTTCCTTCATTACTAAAGTAATCAGACTTACAAGCAGTCCCTTAAACTCTGCTCTCACTCAGAACTGATCTGATCCATATGGGAGCTGAGGTCGCAGCAAGAAAAAGAGAAGGAAACAAATGAAACTGTAACAACAGAAAGCTTTTTACGGAGAGCTGAATGTCAAAGCGAAAGTTATATGCAGAGACCATTTTTTATATTCACTTGTATAAGGTGATAACTAACGATTACCTAGAAGAGTTTCTCGAATTTGAACACTTTTTAAACACCATTTAAACACAAGACTCTGAGCATCTTGTGCTGGACTTTCACTGTTAATATTCTAACAGCAGAATGAATACATATAATTCTAAGGTAAAGTAATTAACATGAGGTGTAAGATAGGCAAAACACTTTAAAAAATTAACAGATTTGGGTATTAACATAAGTAAATAGAGATATATATTAAATAAGCTATTATTTAATATATATTTGATATATGTAAGTTCTACTGATACTAAGAGATATCGATGCAAAGACAGAACAAATGAATTTAAGTGGCAGTACAGAATATTTTGCATACCATTGTCATCACATGATTCAGACTGGAAGGAGCTGAGAGACTGGACTTCAGACATGCTTTCTCTAGCACTGTAAGGATTGGAGTTCTTCTCATCCAGAGGCTTTTTTGAAAGGCAGGGGTCAAGATCTACTACTTTAGCTGAAAGAGAAAGTTTCAAGTGAGACAATTAACACATTCTAGATTAAAAAGTCAATAAAATTTAATCTACACATCTTTACAAAACTTGAAAGAGCATGAAGCCTGATCAGACTCAAAATCCTGTAAAGTCATAATGCATTTTCTACCCTAACAAGCACAGGCAGAGACTTTGCACACATATTAAAATTGTACCAGCATACACCTTAAACAGAAAAGTAATAAAACAAGAACATTTCTTACTGTCATAGTCAAAATCCCAACTGGGTTTCTGTATTGAATCGCTGTCTGAAGGAGAGTTAGAGGGAGGCGGAGGTGGCAGATTTGGTGCTACACTGCAAACAGCTACAGCTTTTCGGTGACCATGTACAGAATCTGGGTTAAAAGTACTAAACTCTGGGTGCTCAGGGATAGCAGACCCCTCAAAAGAATTCCTGTCAAGATTGTTCCTGGAGTCGCTTGGAATGCTTGGAGTGTATGAAATGGGACGAACAGGAACCTGTGGTGGGATTTCAGAATAGATGTTCTTATTCAATTTTGCATCAAAATAAGGTCTTTGCAAGAAAGCTGTTGTAGTTCCCAGTTGCTTGTCTTCAGGTTCTGGCTGGTGCTTCTTCTTTCTACTTATCACTTTGCGGCAAAGAACAAAAATCACAACTAACAAGAATATTCCTGCGATGAAAACAATAATCCCAATCACTTCGGCTAGGCTAATGTTCCAAGATGTTGAAATGTATTTGTTAAGAACAATGTCTGTGCAGTGTTTTCCTCCAAATCCTCGGCTACAATTGCAGTGATATGAACCATAAGTATTCTCACAAAGGGCACCATTAAGACATGGGTTTTCTAAGCATTCATCAATATCAGTCAGGCACCTTCCAGAAAGAAAGCAGAGAAATGACAGTTAGTTTGTATCAGTATTCTCTGTTGTGATCTTATTCACAATAATTCTAAATTTTTTTTATACTGTACTGTACACAACCAGTCAATTTGCTGTTTTCAACATTTCAGATTTCAAACAGCTTGAACTATTAAGTTCAAGTAATACTGTTAAAAATTCAATATATGTGGAACGCTACCCACCTTTCTCCACGAAAGCCTGCTTCACATTCACAAACAGGTCCATCCAAACTGTCAATACACTTGCCACTGTTTTTACAAGGATTGTCTTTGCAATATGGACCCAGCTGACACCTGCAGAGGCAAAAAAAGAAAAAAGCGTGTGTGTGTGGGGTCAGTGGGGAATCATGAACTGCAAGTGAGTATATAGTGTGGGATTCAGGGCTCTAACATAGGGGCTGGCATTAACTTCAACTAACTCCAGTGGGTTTCAACATCTGAGCTTGTAAGTAGGAAACAGATAAAAAAGAAAACGTTTTACATTTATAGCCTATTCTTTAAGGGGTTCATTGTTACAATAAACCATACAAACGTACCTTTGGCCTGTGTATTGTCCTCGGCACTGGCAGATGAAATCATCACTGACCGGGATGCAAGTACCACCATAAAGACAGGGGTTGGACGCACATGGGTTGACACTTACATCACAGTGAGTCCCCATAAACAAAGGTGCACACTTGCAGTAGTACCCTGAAATAAAATAGTCTTTTTGAAAGGCCCACATGGCTTTATTGGATTTAAGACAAAATTTTCCCTGTCCACCTTCTTTTTCAGAGAGGATGGGAAGAAATAGAAATATTTTTATCAAAAGATGAAGGAAAGTCTAACAGTAAGGTCTTCTTGAGTATGATTGAAGGATAACTTCCATTTCTCTCACAAAACTCAAGCTTGTCACAATGATTTCAGAATTTTTAAAGGAAGACTCTAAAGTAGGCAGTTAAGAGGAAAGACTTCAGCTGTTGACACTGAAGATCAAATCCCTGTTTGTCTGACAGACTTTGTCTACTTTATACCCCAAGGAGTTTAGTCTATAACACAGGCAGACATAGCCTTCCCACCAGACAACCAGCCTTCTACAAATCTATGGGAAAGCAAGAATTACTCACACCGTTGTTTTGTCCTCCAAGGCAGGGAAATGGAAAAGCAGTTTTGAAAACTAAGAATAGAGCACAGCTTACCTCCATTTGACAGTGCATTGCAGATGCCTCCATTCTGACATGGGCTGCTTGAACAACCTTCTGTGGTAGTCAGTAAGCATCCAGGAGTCACATCTACAGATTCTTCCATGTGTGCATAATTTCGTGGCTTACTGTTTAGGGGGAGCTCTTGTCCATTAAGTACAACAGAATCCATACAGCCTCTGAAACCATTGCTAACCTGAGGACTTCTGCCATGTCTTGTACCTTGCTGCCGAATATGACCACCAAAAAACACGTGATTATCTAGGTTTAGTGTCCTAAGTGTACCAGGAGCCATACCAGATGCAGTATGCACCCGATCCAGAACAAGTCGTGCATAATTTCCATCCACTTCAAGAGATACTGAATGCCACTGGCCATCGTTAATCTGAATGCTTTGAACGGAGACAATCCCAGGTCCACTGCCACAATCAAATTTATATTGCAGCCTTCCATGGTGAATCTACAGAGGAAAACCACATCATCAACAAACAGTCTGTGCGCTTAAAGAGTATAAAATATTGATGCCTGTACAAGTTTATGTTTACCATCATCCTGTGTCTCCAGCAGTGTTCACAAACAGCAATTTAATAACACTGCATTCCAAACAGTCACAGTGATTCTGATTCATTCTATATTATTCCTTTAATTAAAATGTATGCTTTGTACATTTTTTTTCTAGTAGAATCAGAGTCACAGAATCATTTAGGTTGGAAAAGACCTTTAAGATTACTGAGTCCAACTGTTAACCTAACACTGCCAAGTCCACCACTAAACCATGTCCCTAAGCACCACGTCTACATGTCTTTTAAATACCTCCAGAGATGGTGACCCAAGCACTTCCCTGGGCAGCCTGTTCCAATACTTGACAACCCTTTCAGTGAAAAAAATTTTCCTAAAACCCAACTGAAGCCTCCCCCAGCACACCTTGTGGCCATTTCTTCTTGTCCTACCACTTGAGACTTGGGAAAATAGATTGACACCCACCTTGCTACAACCTCCTTTTAGGTAGTTGTAGAGAGTGATAAGGCCTCCCCTGAGCCTCCTTTTCTCCAGGCTAAACCACCCCGGTTCCCTCAGCCATTCAGCATAAGACTTGTTCTTGACCCTCCAGCAGCTTCTTTGCTCTTTTCTGGACCTGCTCCAGCACCTCAATGTCATTTTTGTGGTGAGGGGCCCAAAACTGAACACAATATTCAAGGTGCGGCCTCACCAGTGCCGAGTACAGGGGGACGATCACTTCCCTACTCCTTCTGGCCACACTTTTTCTGATACCAGCGAGGATGCTATTAGCTTTGTTGGTCACCTGGGCACACTGCCAGCTCACATTCAGCCAGCTGTTGACCACCACCCCCAGGTCCTTTTCCACCAGGCAGCTTTCCAGCCACCCTTCCCCTAGCCTGTAGCGCTGCAGGGGGTGGTTGTGACCCAAGTGCAGGACAAGGCACTTAACCTTGTTGAACCTCAACTGGCCTTGGCCCATCGATCCAGCCTGTCCAGATCCCTCTGAAGAACCTTGCTACCCTCAAGTAGACCAACACTCCCACCCAACATGGTGTCATCTGCAAACTTACTGAGAGTGCACTTGATTCCCTCATCCAGATCATTGATAAAGATGTAAAAAAGTCACAGATCATCATCAAAAAATTAAAACACTTCAAGATGTACCTTTCATCTTGTGCTTTAAGTGACTTTTTCTGTATGGACCTAATGAGTATTATAAGCAAGTAAATTTAAAGTTGTTTTTTTTTAAAATACTTCGGGGTTGTTTTTTTTTTTTTTTGTTTAAAGCATTAAAGAGAACTAATTCCTTTTACACATTAAAAAATTCTGTACAAGTTTGTCATCTGGATGTATAACACACGCTACCTTGAAGACAATTCTCAATTATAACAATTCTACAGAGATGGTATGATTCAATCTTTTAATTTCGCACAAAAACAGTAAGAAGATGGTAAGAAGAGAAGGAGATACACAATAGGAGGTTTTAATATACCTCTAAGATACTGTAGTCTGTTCCTCGAGCATACATAACAACTGCATGAGCAGAGTAAGTTTTAAGTCTCATTGTCAGCTTCATTTCCTCTTTGTTCTCATTTTCCATGAGACGATATTTCACATAGCTGCTCCCAGTAAATGTCGCAGCAGAGACACCTGATGCTTAGGAATACAGAGAAGCACAAAATGTGTTAACGTAGGATTGGAATCAAATTTATATTTAGAAAGTAATATGGCTTTATGCAGAGATTTTTAGAGCTAATTTCTTACCAGGACACTGTCCAGCTTTGCTGTCTGGGCAAATGCAGGTGTATTTTCCTTCCTCTGGATCTCCTACACATTCGGTACCTCCAGGGCATGGGTTTCCTTCACAGACACTATTCACCAAGGGGCACGTCCCTTCTGTAAAAATGAAATACATTATTTCTTTTCTGTTGGTGGTAATGGTATTTTGTGAAAAGGGACACTTAAGTACAGTAGCTGAAAGCAACCTTAATGATATTCCTATCAGACAAGGAAGTAAAGTAACAGTTAATGGTACATGACTGGACAAAACACAGACTAGATAAATGGCATATGTAGTGACTGATCGTCATAGTTATCTTGATTACTCAACAATTCAAATTGGTAAAATTTAGAAAACGGTGTTGTGGTTTGAGGTTTACCACTAGTATCATACTCCATAAAACCCCCAACATATACGTATTAGAGAGGCCTGGGGAAAGCTGGAGAAGACTGTATTTGAGACAGAATAGGAACGGGTTTTAAATATTTTCTTAAGATGTGCAAGTTCACCCAGCTACTTTAAGTCATGATTTTAAAAAGCAATGTTGTTTTCCTCAGAAGACTAATCTTCTGCTATATATATGTATACTTATATGTATCTTAATGAATATTCATTTCTCAGTTCACCCTGTCACTCCCAGCCATGTTTGGAAGCTGTGTGGGATATGCTTCTAAGCAGAAACCCGGAAGTATTCACATACTTCACAAGAGCTTGCCTTCGTGCATACAAGGCTGAAAACTACTGGCAATTTAGAACAGGCAACAAAAAAAGGAACTTATTTCATAAAATGTAAAATGAAGGTGTAACTATGAGAAAAAATAAGCTTATAGTATGTAAACTCTTAAAATGAGATAATGAGACAAGAAAGAATTACTCCTTACTCTGAATAAAATTAAGCAAATGTTACAGTGAGGGTTACAGGACATTCTTGATCTTATCCTGTAATATAAATTTTTCTCTGTGGATTATGGCTGTTCAAAATGAGATCAATCTTTTCAAAGATACTGTTTTCCTTAGTGCTTTTCTTACCTTTACAAAGACAAACTGCTGTTCTGTGATGACGGGGAGTGACAAAACTCAGCCTGGCTGTGCTGTGGGTTGACATGACATTCTCATCCACTGTTAACTTTTCTTCACAGAATTTCAAAGGACAATCTAGGCCTGCGCAAAGCTTATGGAAAACATCAATTATCTTGACACCTAAAATCTCCTCTAGGTCAGGCACAGAAGAGTTTATCTTGTGGAGCAAAATTCTCATTGGGTGCTGAGAGCTACCAGACTTTTCAATATTCAGGAGGACATCAAGGTTTGAAGGGGAATCAGAAGGCTGCAAACTAACGATCTGGATATCATTTCTTCTCACGCCCAAGATGTTTCTTAAAGCTCTCTGGAAATTGCGCCAGTAATCACCAATGAATTCTTCAGGGGCAAGGTTTGCAAAGCGTATTGCAATGCTGTGATTTAGTAAATCTTGTGTGATTTGCCTGATGTGTACAGTAATATCAGCTGCAGTTGTAAATTTTCCATCTGTTACAGTGACATTTAGGAGGTACTGTCCTACGTCTAACTTTTTATGTGCTATTAATTTGCCACCAGTACTGGAAACTGAGAACAAGGATTCCATTTTGGGGTCCAAACTGTATGTCAAAGTATCATAAACATCTTGATCAGTTGCATGAATTTTTCCAATGACACCACCTGAATATTCTTCCCCGAAGGCTGTGATAAAGATTTCTAGAGGCAGAATTGCTGGAGAATAAATGCTTTCCTCAATAACTCTAATATCAATGTAAGTCAAAGATGACAGTGGTGGTTTTCCATTATCTGCCACCTAGAGGAAGATAAAGGGAAAGTTAGATTTTTGTTTTATCTCAAATTTTACTGTAGATATTTGTACTGTATACAGTAGCTGTATTTTTTTAACAAAAAAGAAAGTTCCTACAGAAGAATGCTTTATGAAATTTCATAACACAGGTCTTTACTTTGGAAATTTAAAAGGCTTTGAAATTTACTTTCTTCATAGTATCCAGAAACACCACAAAGCTACTAAGAGTTCTAGCAAATACAGAGGAAATGCACAATAGCTGATTTCAGACAGCAGAGGGTGCTTAAAGCTTTTTTAATCCAAGCATGGAAACACATTACAAATGTGAAATGAGTCATGCACTAGAAATTTATAACATGCTTCACCACAGTTATTAGGAGGTGGTCTTGAAGATAATCTAAATGCAGTATGCTAAACAATACTTCAAAAGGAAAACTATACATGCAGAAAGTTACATTTAATTACGTTGTCTTTCATGATTTGAGATCAGGGAGGGGAATAAAGAAAGCACCTGTAGTGCTATTTGCTTTAGACTTGAACAGAATCAGACTAATTCAATTTTAAAGCCTTTTTAAACATCACATTCCCTGTCCTCCATCCCTTTTTGACAAAAGCATACACTGTCATTCTATGAAGAGGGGACAAAAAAAGAGAAGAAAGGTGAGAAAACAGCATTCCCTTGGGCTCACTTTCTTTCCTTCTATTTCTCAGTTCTTGTTTCCTGTCTACCTTTTTCCCCGTCTACCTTTTTCCCCAGAGCTCTTTTCCAGTTACTGAAAGTGAGACTAAAGAAATGGGCAAAGAATCGGAGAAATGTGAAGGGACAGAGGGGATACGCAGGGCTCAGAAGGCAGAAAAAATCCTGCCTTCTTCAAAAGATTTTACAGTAATTTTGCAATGACCACAGGTAGCTGGTACGCTTTGAGTATCTATGCGGAGAAGCTACTTTTGATTTTTCATACAAATTTAAGTGAAAGAGAAAGAACTCCAGGCACAAGATCATCTGTAGATGTGCACATAATAATAATTTTCTTAAGAGGTAATGCATGTCTCATAGAACTACAGGTCTTCATCCATTAACTCCAAAAGACAGGCATGGCTAGAAACTTGCCCTCTAGTTACACAAACATAAATAATGAGAGAGAGTAAGCTCAAGTTGGCAAAGTTTTGTTTTGCCTAGATTTCTGCCTGGAAACAAGATAAGGCAGGCAGTTTAGCTACAGGAGAAAAGACCAAGGGAAACAAGAAAGGGCTTAAAGCAAACAGGCAAGCAAAATTATAACAAATGGACAGCAAGTAGGAAAGAAGAGCCCTAGGAGAAATGTTTTTTCAGTAGTGCAGATATTTAAAAATCTGCTGTGATTTTAAACCAAAGACTTCAGAGTGTGGCACAAAGGACTGTATGACTCATAGCTGAAGATTTCACACACTAATGCTGTGAGACATTTGTTAATGGATAATTATTTCCTTTGGACAGAGGGAAAGCAAATGTGAGTGGCATGCATATGTAGGTGGCTGTTGGGGAAAAAAAAAAAATCTTCATTTCTATTAAAACCACAAAAGAAAAGTAAAAGAAAGGCTCATCCTAAGAGAAGTTTTTTGGTGGTAGTGGGTGTGTGGGGTGTGTATGGGAGGGGTTGTTTGTGGGTTTTGGTTGGTTTTGTTGTTTGTTTTTTTTCTCCAATTAAAGTAAGCCTGTAACATAAGACGAGTTCTGCTTCAGCAATCCATTCAGAAAACGACTAAGGTGAAAGCTGTCAATACTGAAAAGCATACCAGTGAAGGTCAGTTAACAAGCAAAAACGAGTATCAAGAGATCACATTCAGCCATTAACTTGTGAGGTGCACGTTAGAAGTGCAGAAATTAAAGGCAGTGTAAACTTGAGAAGATGCCTCCTACAGCCTTTGAAAATCCTTCTTTCACATGAACAGGGGAATAATATTTTTCCACTAAAGTCATGTATCTATTTTTGCATGTATCACTGGAACTGAAGTCTTGTGGTGTGGAAATGCTAGTATTGGTCTTAGATTCCTTCATACTCACGTATAGTGACTCACTAAGGAGAAGATAATAGCAAATTATAGCACTGTGTCTATTTAAAAAAAGCTGTTATAGTATAAGATGATAAATGGCAAAAACATAGTGATGTATTTCCAGAATCCAGGCAGAGACCTTGTAAATAAAAGAATTAGACAAGTCCAAAATACTGAGATTGGGTAGTACAGAACACCAAAAAAAGCACATTAGTTTTAGATTTAATGATTTACAATCTCTTAGAAGACTTTGTTCTAAAATGAGTACATTTGTTTTAAGACACTTGTTTAGTTACAGGATGCCATTATAATAGCCCTTATTCATTCCCTAGAAAAGTGACACTTTTCAAAGGCTGTGCTAAGAGAAAATAGCTGACAGACTGACAGGCTGTTTACAAACACCCTACAGCCTAGGAAGTGGCTTGGAAGTGAAAGAATTGCGTGATTCCAGCCAAAGGAAGGTGTTAGATAGGCACCTCTTCCTTAAGAAAAGGCAGGCACATTAGGAAGGGCTAAAGGTGCAGCTAAATCATGAAACGTGACAAAGTGTAACAGTCTACACAGAACAGACATAATCGTCTGTGCATGCATTCATAGGAATATGCTTTAGAAGCAAAATAAATAGAGATTAATTACTGCTTAGAGAAAATATTAAATAAAACATATGAACCTTGTGTTACACTGATTGCACATATAGGAAAAACATTTCTGGTTCTTCTTCCTTCCCTAAACAAAAAGGTGGAATTGGTATAGAACTTGAAAAGCCCATTAGGCAAGTGTGACAAAGCCCAGCTCTACTGTTGTTTCAGACTCATGTAGCCTAGTAGGGCCAACAGAGGCATTGCTTAGGTACCTTGAAGGCTATCTGTTCCACTACTAATTAGCAGATCACTATTGATTAAAAAATGGCTAACAGAGGAATGATATACCACCCTGCCCCCTTTTTAATCTCAATTCTTAAGCCCTAAACTAAACTACATTTAAATTGAACCTTTATTCATGCTGGTTCCTATACTGATGGCTCCTGATAACCTATTTTAGTGACTCAACCAGCAAATGACAGTACCTGTAGGAATTTTTTTTCCTTCCCTGAAGAAAAGACATACCATTTGTGTAAATATGCCATGATTATCATCCCGATGTGGACAGAATTCAGTATACACTGACGCAGACAGTACTGCTCAAACTCTGCAAGTGCATGTTTACGCAGAAATTGTCTGCGATATTACATATGAGAATAATTTGGAAATTGAAAGAAATTCCTCATGTAAAAATGGGTAAGAATTTTCCTTAAAAACATTAATCCGGAAAGAAAATTCAAGAATTAAGGCCAGCTATTTTTAGCCTACCAATTTTAAGTCCCCTGTTCACAGCTGCTTAATTTACAATTGAATTACAAAGGACTGGATAAGATTAAAAAAAAATTGATTTGAACTTTTCTTACACATAGTTACAAAAAATATTTTAGAGAACTTAGCTATGTTAATGCAACCTGGATTTTTAGACATGGTCTGGTAACAATGGCAAATATAGGCATATATTGTGGCATTTCATGGTCATCTTTAAGTTTCTGCAAGATTTTGAGAATCTGAAAGATTCATCCATGAGTGCTGTGCTGCAAGTTTCAATGCTATGACAAACCACTGACCTGGTTTTCCACACTTCTAAAAAAGAATCTCAATTGCCATTGGAAAAAGAACGTGGCACTATAGAAAAATATTTCAATACTGCCAAGATGTGCAACTTTCACTGTCCCTGTTTCCACCGTATCAATGTAGTCCAGCTCACAGCTTCAAGGGTCAAAGTGACAGTGGCAAAAGGAAGTCTGCAGCCAATAGCAGGTGCCTCAAGGGACCTGGCCTCTGCTGGCTTTTCCAGCATCCCACATGAAAGGCAAAGGGCTTATCAAGACCACTCACCCAGTTAACATTTCACTTACACCTTTCCCTTACCATCAGTTTAATTCAGCTTACTGTTACACCTGTGTCAATTTCCATTTAAATCAAGACATTGTCTCTGAAGATTTTACCACAAGGGCCATGCCTCAAATAACTACCTGGCACGTCAGGATCTTGTAACAGGAAGACAAGGAGTAGGCAGGAAAAAGTGGTGGACTGAAAGGTAACTAAATGCTTATAAATGCAGAGATACAGGTAGAGGTAATGCATCCTACCTTAACATGAATTAAATAGTGATCCCTCACTTTGCGATTCAGTGCAGCAGCTGTTGTCAGTACTCCCTGCTGGTTAATCTGAAAAGTGTTCTCTTCATTTCCACTCAGGATGGTGAAGAGAAAAGGAGGGCCATTGTGAGAAGAATCCTTGTCTGTCACCACTAGCTGTAGCACGCTAAATCCAACACGCTTATTTTCCTATAAATCCATAATACAATCACGTTGGTTTTGTTAATTGAGCATTAATATTTATTTCTTTTTCATAACAAGAAAAAGATAAATATAAAATTACCATCAAACCAGTTAATCAGTATAAGAGAAATCTAAATTACAGTTTTGTTTAAGGAAAAATACTACCCTCTGAGAAAAACAGTGAAAACAGTAAAAGAAGAAAGGCAATACATTTTTAAACTTTGTTTTTTTAAACTGTGTCTTATATTTTAAAAGTAGTTCAGCCTTGAAACTTTACATTTTCCACTTTTGGTCTGAATTAAGATTACTGTATCTTAATTACCAAGTCATCAAAGATTTCAAATTTAGCTAGAACACCTGTTAAGAATAATCCAATGCCTTTGTTGGGAGGACTCGAAAAACACACTCCTCCATCTAACCCCTTGTGTCCGTAATTAGTGTTCTGACTACAGTTGTATTCCACAGTCCAGTTAAAATATGAAATCCATGTTTTAAAATTTGCATGATAAAATCCTTTCAAGTTTGCATCACGTGGATGCCTGAGGTTTCACAGATACTTCATACACTTTAGTTTATCATGTATCTGATACACACATACAACCTTATCTAATACTTCTAACACCTCCCTCAGAATATTTGTGCTTTACTGGATAGACCAGATTTTTCTATATATATCTACATATTTGAAATGCAAAAGTAGTAGAAGTGTTGTTGTTAATAACAAAATGCCATCCTTTCATAGATACAAAAACTCCTAATGACAAGCACTCTTTGTTCTTGAGAGTGTAAATCAAGTTAATTATCAGATATTACAGCTGAAGCTTTTTTTTCCCCCTTCATCAAAACAGACAAGGACCATCATTTTAAGATACAAATATTTACATATGGACATCTAAAGTAATTTGATTTTCATAAAAGCTATGCACATTTCCAACTGTGTCCAAATATGTCCATCTCCAATGTATTAGGAAATGCACACCAGCATTCTTGGGTAACTCCTCCAGCTTTTTCTCTCCTACACTCATTCTGGGACAGGCTGATATGGATATGAATGAACTACAAAACACAAGATTTTCCTTTTTAATTAAGGAAAACATTACAGACATAGCTACGTAGTCTACAGTTTTGGGGGATGCATTAGTTAACATTCACTTCAAGAAAGACTGTAATTGAGGAAAACAAAATACATGTGACAGCACACAAACATACAAATCTGTTGCTTAAAAAAAAAAATGATCCAGGACATCTTAACTCGCGCACTCAGTATACGTTGAGCCGCGATGAATCACTTTGTTCTCTTTGAGAAAGCTATCTTTACAAATCACGTACACAGTCTCAAATTGAAGTGGCATGTTAGCATGGCACAGGGCACCAGATAACATTGCCTGATCCCCACCTATCTGTTGCACAAGGCCAGGCACCAGCAACAGCAAAAAAGACCCAAGGGACTGAGCTCACTTACGTTACTAGTATAAAGGTCTTAATGCAATTCCTTTGTTCCCTTTGCACAAGAAGTATAGACGTTGCCTCTGCTATCTTTGATTTAGCAGAGAATTTTCTGAAACACGCAAGTATATAGCAGCCATTTGAGAATCTAGCCCGCTGCTACCATCCTATGGTGCAAAATTAGTCAAAGCATTGATATGTAGCAATATAAAATATTACTCCTGTTTTAACTGCTTCTGATACCAGAGGAGGCCAATAGGAATTAAGTCTTGAACTACATGGCACTGTGCACAACACTTGCTGCACAGTAATGGGTATCTAAAGTATCTTTTTGTAAGCACTAAAACTAAGATTAAAAAGAAATAGCAAAATTATTATGTATTTTAACCTACCTATATGATGCTAAGAACATTATAAACATAAATGCAATGTATAATATATACACACACACAAAGTACATGAAAAAGAACATGCTCAACATGCAATTTAAGTTTCTGAACAGACTGCACAATATGGATTTTGTAAGCCTTAACACTTACTTGGGTAAGCAGTCTCACTGACAAACTTAAAAAATTAAAAATACAGAAAAATAAAATTGAAGCATTAGGTTTATCATATCTTACAGAATTTTTCAAGCCACAAATTAACACTCCGATATTATTGACTATTAACTGTATTTACCTGAATGATAACACTATAGTTTCCTTTTGAGAATACTGGAGGATTGTCATTTACATCAGAAACATCAATATTAACTGTGGTTGTGTTAAGTCTAGGTGGATTTCCATTATCTGAAGCTTGAACTGTCAAGGTATATCCTGAAATCTAATAAATAATAAAAAAAAATGCAAACGTTCACTAAGGGGCAAAGAATAACAAACTCAGGTTTCCTTTTAAGGCAAAAAGATTTTAGTGCCACCCCCCAATAAAACTTGCCTTCCTATGTTTAATCCTTTCTCTTGCCCTCGCAGATGCTTCCCACCACAAAAAGCATGGAAATTAATAGATGCTTTCACTTTTCAACAGCTTTATTAATTTTGGAACACTTGAAATGGTAATTTACAAATATAATTCAAAAAATGGTGGTTGTCAATTATGTATATCTAAATTAATCCCAGCTAGCTGCTCAAAAAGCATCAAAACCTTACCTTTTCTCTGTCTAGAAGTTTAGTCACTTTTATTTCACCCCTGGTAGGGTCAATTGTAAAAGGATTTCCCTGATTGCCATCTATAATTGTGTAGTGAATATGGTTGTTTGAAGGTCCATCAGCATCATCTGCCATAACCTAAGGGACATTACAATCTCATTTAAAACAGGTCAAAAATAGATTCTATCATATTTCAAATAAACTCATCCTGAAGACTGGCACAGCTGTGTTGGTCTAACACATTTCATAGCTCTCAGGAGAAATGTCATCTGAATAGAACATACCAACATCACTTTATTTCCTGAATTTCTTCAGACAATTAAGTCATACAAATATATCACAAAATATTATCTGCTTTCCCATAGCATCTCAAGTCCCTAGTTCTTAAAGTTTTTCAAAATAAATTTTCAATTCATTCAGTGGCAAATTTATCTATTAATTTATAACCATCTTCAAATCAATACTTATTCCTTCAAGACTAAACGCATGATTGTCATGACAGACTATTTCAAAGGAAAAAAACACCACGCACTGTAATGACTGATTGTTCAAGCATAGCATCTTCACTGATTACTGCAGTGTAAGTGTCTTGGCTAAACACTGGAGTATTGTCATTGATATCTGTGATGTTAATGTTCACAGTTACAACATCGCTTAAGGAAGGTGTGCCTCCATCTGTGGCTTCCACTGTTAAGTAGTACTCATGCGAACTTTCATAATCCAAGCTCTCAATGACAAAAATGGCTCCTAGGGAAGAAAAAAAACAAACAAACCTCACAAAACTATTACTGTAGTATTATATATTGAAACGTTTGAGTTTAGTCTGACAAATATTCAGCTTCTTCAGGGCTTGAATTGTCACTGTAAAGCTGGAGCTACACAGTGAAATGATCAGGCTTTACACAAAGAATTAAGAAGGTGAGAAGTTCCTGCCATTATCACAAAAGACTCACACCTTAAAACCACCTGGCACACATTCCGTAACGAAAAAAAAATGAAGAAAAATAAACAAGTGTTTAGCAAATGTCCTTCTCTAATTAATTTTAATCTAAAATTAACCAAAAATATGAGATTATATTTAACCTGACTTTCCTTGCAACCAGCATTAAGGTCAGGCATGGAGTATACAGAAGTAGTAACAGAAGCATCCGACCATGAATTTTGATTGATAGGAATATCTGAGATAGAGCGTGAGTTTTTAACTGACTAGTTGTGCAGTTCCTAACACACACACTGATTTGCTGCTGGAAGAGTGTTCTCCTGGAACCTTTTTCCTCCTTTCAAATATATGAATAAGTTAAAGTACTTCTATACCACAGTACCAGTGTGCACATTGGAAAAAGCAGCTGGAAGAATTATAATTTCAATTACACTGGTATAATTAACTACTATTAACATCTGGGTAGAAACCTTATTTAAAAAACCCAAACTTTACCAGAAATTAACTCTAGAAAAAGAACTACATAAGAAAACAAAACTAGAATTGAGGTATATATTGATTTTTAAGAAAGAATTGTCATTAATAAGGAAAAATTCCCCACTGAATCTAAATGCTTTTCAAGAACAAATCTCACCAACACACAAATGTAAAATCTCCATTGTCATGCTGGATATACGATCCAACAGAATATTCCAACCTCTCATTAATGCCATATCAAACCTCTCTAGAATTACTGTCTTTGTAGATGAATGACTAGTTTTCACAATCAATTTCATTTCTGATCTTTTACCAAGTCTGGTCAGTCATTCTGATTATATGGCTTTTGTGGAAAGACTATTATGCTTCTTTCATTACAAAAGTATGTCCTTCCTCTGTCTCCAGGGTGGGGAATATTCCAGCTAGGAAACCCTAACTCTTGCCAGCTAAATGAATCTAACCCAAATAACAATAAGTAGAAGCAACAAAAAAAAGCTCCTATTCTACATTCTACTGCACTCCTCTAGTAAGCATGCTGGCAAAATGGGTGAACACACAGCAGCACTGGTTTTTCAGCCAGGATGATGCACATAGATTATACATAAGCTCTGTAGTTGAATTACTGTAAAACACAGCACAGCACTGTGCTTGGTTAGCCCATTCACAGTTGTAATCTGTTACCTGTTGTTGAATCAATGCTGAATTTTCCATGTTCGTTCCCACTGACTATAGAGTACGTGATTTCAGCATTGGCTTCAATGTCCCTGCTTGCAGCATAGATCTGGAGAACTTCAGTTCCAACCAAAATGTCCTCTGATACACTTGCACTATACTCCCTATGCTCAAATACAGGTGGATTATCATTTATATCCAAAACAGAAACTATAAGACTGGTTGTTGAAGACAGTCTTCTAGGTAAACCTTCATCTGTAGCCTTCAAAGTTAGAGTGTACACAGCTTGTAATTCCCGATCCAAAGGCTTCTCCAAACGAATGATTCCAGAGAATTCATCAATAGAGAACTGGCCCTCTGCAGAGTTCACCAGTGAATAATGGATTTTACGGTTCATCCCTGCATTTTGAAAACAATTGTAGAGTATGAAGCAGCTGTTAAAATATACCAACCTAATAACAGATCTGATAGCTACAGAAATAAAACACGCATGCTCAATATTATAATTCATGTTAAAGGAAATTTCAGCCAGAGTTAAAGGCTCTTATGAAGCGCAGAATTATTTCCAAAAATATGTAATCTGATTAAAAAAATTAAGCTAACACTTCATTACACCAATTTTCTGCCACACAAAAAACCATGAAGCATAATTCTGCTTCAGTCACAGTACGAGGTAATATGAAATAATTAGTAATATAAATCTAATTACAACTTTGGTACAACAGCACCTGCTTAGCAGGCTTACAAATAACATGGGAGGATATGGGAGAGTTAGGCTGCACGAAATAACTAGACTCAATTCCACTAAGTTTATTTAAGAACAGTGTCCAAAAATTAACCAGAACATAATTTTTTGCAACATTTCTGTATAAAATAAACAAACAAAAAAACCCCATAGGTTTTTGGGCCAAGCATTTGCTCCTTCTGAGCCTCAAAGATAGTGGAGAGTGAAAACATCTGTCTGTTACCTTCCAATTCAGCAAACAAGCTTTAACATAGTACAAAGCAGGTTGGTTGTTTCACTAGACTGAGACAACTATTAATTAATATTATTTCATTAATAAAATGTTGATATATGGAAATCATACCCCTTCAAAAAAGATGTTATGCTGTTGTATTCCTTACAATAAAGCCCAAGAACAAACTCCTCCTAATGTCATTTTCCGTTCATGTTCACTTAAATACTTGTAACTAAACACTGAAGAGAAAGAGGCAGCAAAAATCTTAACAGGGTAACATATATAGAAAGCTACAATTGACCAGGGTTCTCTTTATGGTATGATCATTGATGGCTAGCCTGAAAAGCACATGTTCAAAATCTATGGATGTACATTTACATGAACAGACATGGCTTGATATTACTCTTTCTTACACCAGGAGCAAAAGGATGTACCTAACCTATCATAACGTTAATATCTTATCACACTAAGAATATAATATGTATTTTCTCTCTTTAGACTCTCTTTTTTGCAGACATACAAAAGGGACATTTACAAGCTACACACACATGAAAGTCAGTTATTACACGATTTAGTAGCCCTAAGTATATCATTCAGGAGTCTAATCCGGAGAGGTACTCAACATGTCAGTTCCACTGAAAGACTTAACACCTCTCAGGATAAGACTAAACATTACTGTTACGTTGATAATATGACAAAAGTATTGGTCAAAGAATGAATACCTGCATCTGCATCTGCTGCCTGCACTCTTGTCAAGAGGGTTTTAGGCTCCGTGTTTTCAAATACTGTAATGGAGTAAGGATCCGCTGTAAACTCTGGGGCATTATCATTCACATCTTCCAGAGTCAGAATAATATTAGCTTGGCAGAATCTTCCTCCTCCATCTGTGGCTTTCACTAGAAGGTAATAAACTGCTTGTTGCTCACGATCAAGTGGCATTAATGTTTTCAGTTCACCTATAAACAGAATAACACACATAAGTTTACGCAAGTTTCAAGACTTAAGTATCCCTAGCATGTTTCTTCTAAAATCTTTGTACTCAGAAAAACTACACACCAATTTCCTTTTTGACGATACTTTCATCAGTAGCTAAGTCAACAGCTATACTGCACTAATGAGCTCCACTTTGGGCAATGCATGTCAGTTGCCTGCCCTTTCAGCTTTAGAAGATGAAATACTAAAATCATCTGCCTTTTTTTCAAATGCCTCTGAAATAGAAATTAGCTAAAGATTACCTGATGGTGCAGAAAGAATGTGTATACATGCACAAATACATGGTTTTTTTGTGTAAAGGAAATTAAAATATTAGAACACTGGCTTTAACAAAATGCAAGGTAAAATCCATGTATGGTTTTCCTGGGCTATATAGTTGTGTTCCTTCCACAGCTATTGAGCTGACCCTCCTCTTCTAATATTCAGTGAATAATCAGAGCCATTCACACCATCAAATATAACTTGCTTTCACAGACAAACTCTAGAAATCTAACACTTTCTTTCCAACATGACAGAAAACACTAAGACAGGTGTAACATGTAGCCATTGTCTTCTTTTAAGCAATTCATAAAAATATTCTGAAATACTGCTTGAGTATTCTAGCCCCACCACTTCTGAATTTATGTAATGACATGCTAGCACAGCACACAGGTCACATTCAAAGTTAGAAAAACCCCATGAAGATCCTTCTCATTTATTTTGCCACTGAAGTATTCTAATCTCCTTCTCCATATTTTCACTGTAACTTTGTATTTATCTTATTTAAATTTTTGTATATTGTTTACTATCCCATTCCTACAGCTTGTCTACTGCATCCTGCAGAGCACATGATTTTTGGCATTATCTTTGACCTATATTACAATCCAGAAGACATGAATGCCATGAAAACCAAAGTCAGGCAAGTTAAAAGTTAATCTCGTTTATATAATACTGCCAATGAAACTGGAGACACATTTGATATTTACTGTGGAAAGGAAATTTCTTGTTCCATCTAACCTCATCCCATTTAACATGCCAAACCAAACAATGGCAAGAAGAATATGAATGAAGACATTTTCAGTTTATAAAACCATTATTGTTACTATTACAAAGAATATAAAAAATACAAAATTTATAGCATACTTTACTCCAGTCACTTCAGCATGGAAGTTTCTGGCTTTGGGGCAATTACCCTATTTGCTCTTTAGTTCCTCATATATCAAAATACTTGCCTTTCCCCTGACTTCTATTAAATATATTATTAATATTTGTGTAGTAGAAACTCACCTTTTGAACAGTTATATAATAAACTATTATTTAATGGAAAGCTTAAAGTGCTGACTTTGAGTACTGACATTTAAGTATGTCTTAATGTAACAGTAAAACATTTTATAAAATGAGGTGAAGACTAGAATTTTGGATAGTATATGAAGTATTATTACCTGTGTCTGGAGTGAGTCTGAATTTTTCTGCTCCTGTGCCATGCAGTGTGTAAGTAATTTCTGCATTGGAACGAATATCTGCGTCTGTAGCAGATACCTGTATTATCAGCTTGCCAGGAGGGGCATCTTCAGGAACAGAATCAGTGTACAAAGCCTGCAAGATTAGAAATTACACTGAAAGACTAGACATATGAAATAGGGAGAACTTGGAAAAGGGGGGGGAAGAAAGAATGACAGATGAGAGAATATCCTGTTTTAATGTTTGGTAACATATGAAGTGAACCAGAAGATGAAATACCTGAAAATGAAAAGAACTTACGATTTTCTAATTAATTATCTCACATTTATTAGACTATTCAGAAAGGTAATTAATATTGCAACCACAGGGACTCTTGAGTATCACTGCATAGCTAAGAACTCTAAACAATTACAACTGATTAACTGATAATTAAATGAATTCCTAAAATAGGAGTTATACATTTTTGGTAATTTTATTTTTTTCTCTTTTGGCAATTTCATTTTTTTTCTCTTTTGGCAAATCATCTTTTATAGGTCTGACTCAATCTAGAAGGAATTTATACCTGCCTTTTTTGTAATGACATGAAATAAAAGCTTTCATTTTAAATAAAAACAAAGCAAAAAACCACCCAGAATTTAAACACTCTGAAACACTCTTACAGCTCATCCACGTCAGGGATGCGCAATAAATTAGAAGGACTGAGCCTTGTAACACTAATATCAACAAAGGAAAAAAGTGAAAAACATTGACTTCCAAGTTTGTATATAACTGCAATCATTTATATAGAATCATAGAATCATTAAGGTTGGAGAAGACCTCAAGGATAATCAAGTCCAACCCACACCACCTAACTCACTAAACCATGTCCCTAAGCACCACGTCTACACGTTTCTTGAACACCTCCAGGGATGGTGACTCCACCACCTCCCTGGGCAGCCTGTTCCAATGTCTGACCACACTTTCAGTGAAGAAATTTTTCCTAATATCCAGCCTAAACCTTCCCTGGTGTAACTTGAGGCCATTTCCTCTTGTCCTATCACTTGTTACTTTAGCAACAGTAGTTGCTTACAAGTAATCAACATAAACATTGACAAAGAAAAATAATCAAGTGCTCACGGTATATGTGATCCTTCACAGAACAAGAAAAAAATTTGCCTTTCACTCAGTAACATCAAATCTGTATTCAACAAGACAGTTGTGCTAAAGTGAAAAAAAAAGTTATGAAAATCCGGGGCTTTCCTGTAAGGCAATTATGTGTCTTTAAGGGTCCACCTTTCTGTTGTGTGAGGTTTGTTTTTTTGGTGTTTTTTTTTTGTTTTGTTTGTTTGTTTGTTTTGTTTTGTTTTTTTCCTTCCTTCCCGTCTTTGTTTTTTTTGTCAATTTTTGCAGACTATCAAGTCTGGTAAGGTAGACAGCTTTGTAGCACAACATTAACAGATTACAGATTTCTAGCGCTGATGAATGCAACTGCAGGATAATATTCCAGTCTTTTCAACTCTTATCAGAGGAAATGCACAAATACACCAACTAAGCAATGGTATGCATCCTTCTTTGAGACCTTGCTTCCTTCAGAAAATAGAGCATATAAACTATCATGGTTGCAGCTTAAAACAATTCCTTTTGAAGAAGTATGCATTAACACATGAAAAATGTACTGATTCTCCTCATACTCTTCAAATACCCATCAAGTGTCAAAATTACATAAACGATTTTTTTTTCATTTTTATTTAAGAAACCTGTCCATGCAAAAACTTTTCTTTGACAGCATTCTATCTTAATAGCCAAAATTTCTGTCACCAGCATAAAAGGAATACCTATTTGTCAGTCTCCCTGAGAAGCAGTTTTAGAGAAAGTTTACATCTTACATATGGAAGAAGCTCAACAGGGAAGACAGAAGATTGTGACTACCTTTTCACAAACAGGGCTATTATCATTAGCATCAAGAACTTTAACCTCCACCACAGCTTTAGTTGCAAAGGTCCCATCAGTAGCTGTAATATTTAGAAGGTAATTATCCTTTTCTTCCCTGTCCAGAGGCTTTTTGACATAGACCTTCCATTCATTCTGTATATTTTCAATAGCAAACTGTCCCAAGGGATCACCTCCTGAAATACAAAAAATAAAGATTTAGTTAAAGACAAGAGAGAGGTTGCTACTATTACTCTATCAACCCTAAGTTATAGCTAATGAGAAAAAAACGTAATTGGAAAGAAGTAGCCACTCTCTGTGGCTTTATAGGGAAGCGGCTTCATTTTCCAGGCAGAAAGTGTCAGTAGATGCTCACATAACAAATTTAACTGCATCCAATAGAATCTACAAAAACCAATGTAGAAATTTATGTAGCATTGTAGATATCTTATCAAGACATACGCTAAATGATAAAGACAATAAAATATTCCACTGGAAATTAATAGTCTATTATTTTATGAAATGTCTTTCGTTCAAGCTGTAACTACATCACTAATTTCAGTGTAAATTTCTAAAACTTTTCAATAATTTGGAAGATTAAGTTATAGCTGACATAACTGCAGGACCACTTAAATGATTATTCCAACATTACTCAGAAAGATTTACCTGTAATGTAATAAGAGACTTGTCTGTTGGCTTCTTCTGTATCAGCATCAGTTGTACTCAAGATGGCAATTACCCCTCCAGGAGGGTCATCCTCACTGACTGTTCCTTTATATATCTCTGCAGTAAAGCGTGGAGAATTGTCATTCACATCTGTGACAGTAACTTCAACCACAGCCATAGAAGACAGTTGAATTTTTTCACCCCGATCAGATGCAACCACTGTGATTTTGTATTTGTCTCGTTTCTCATGATCGAGTTCTTTGAGAGTGGTAATCCAACCAGTTTCCATGTTTATGACAAAAGACTCTATAACATCTAGTTCTTGAGAAGGATCCAAGCTGTAAGTAACCTGCCCATTGAGTCCTGAATCTAAGTCAGTTCCTTTAACCTGGATGACTCTTGTTCCAGCTGGCATGTTTTCTACAATGAATGCTTCATATGGATTCGACTCCAAAACTGGTTTGTTATCATTTGCATCTTTTACTTGAATGCTTACCTCTACTGAGGAAACAATATTATAATCTTCATTTGCATACTGTGCTCGAACTGAGAACTGGTACCATTTAGTTGTTTCATGATCAAGGTTCTTCTCAAGTTTCAACTCTCCAGTCTGCCGGTCAATCACAAAAAAATCATCTCTATTGCTTTCAGGGGTGTTCCCTTTAATCAGGCTGTATACTAAAGTTTGATTATGCTCTGCTTTGATAGTATCTATCACAGTCCCAACTGGAATGTCCTCAGAAACTGTGTAAGAATAAAATGGCTCAGAGAATTTTGGAAGAGGTGTTTCTGGCGGGAGTATTCTAGCATAGACAGGAACAACTGACTCTTTTTTGGGGGATCCACCATCAACTGCTCTAACAAAGAAGGTCAGAAACTCATTTTCTAAACCAATTAAGCTTTCTTTAGTAGTAACTATACCAGACAATGAATCAATTTCTAAATTCTCTTTAACATTTTCAGACTCTGCTTCAATAGCATATGTGATGTCTGCATTTGTACCCTCATCAGCATCAGATGCCCAGACTTTAATGACAGATGTACCTCGTGGAACATCAGATCCAATATTTACTTCATATTCTGTGGCTCGGAATTGAGGAGCATTATCATTGTCATCTGTAAGTATTACATTAACAGTACAGAAAGCAACTTTTCCTCCTGAATCTTTGGCCATTAAACTAATGGCAATTACCTTTTCTGCTTGTGTTTCACGGTCAAGCTTTTCAGAGTTAAATATCTGCCCTCTCTCATTTGTATAAAATCTGTCTTTGGCAAAGTCATTCACAATGTGGTAAGTGACGTGGCCATAAACACCAGAATCTTCATCTGTTGCTTTAACTTCAGTCACCAAAGTATGCAATGGAGCATTTTCAGCTAGTTCAACCTCATATTCATTCTGGATGAAAACAGGACTGTGCATGTTGGCACTGGTTACAGTTATATGGACTTGGGCTGAGCTTCTGAAGACCCCATCAGAAACAGACACGTTAAGATTATAATGTGACTTTAATGTCTGCCTGCGCAGGTTTGAGATGGTGATAATGCCAGTTTTACCATTAATTGCAAAATTATTTTGGTCATTGCCTGTCAGAATGGAGTACTCCAGCTTGTCAACATCCGAACTATCTGCATCTGAGGCTTGCACACACACCACAAAATGCCCTCGGGGAGCCAGTTCACTAATTTTAGCTTCATAAAGCACTTGGTTGAAAACAGGTGGGTTATCGTTGAGATCGGTTACATCAACAGTTAAAACGGTATCACTGCTCAAGGGCAGCATGCCACCATCTATGGCCCTTATTAGTAACTTGTGTTGTTTAATTTGTTCATAGTCCAAATTTCTTGCTGTAAGAACGAGTCCAGTGCTGCTATCTATATGGAAGTAGTCATGACTTCCACTATTATCCTCAACAAAGTGATAGGAAATCCCCCTGTTTGTTCCAGAATCAGCATCTGTAGCACTCACTTGTACAACAGATGTTCCAATGACAGATGCCTCAGAAAGGGTTGCAGCGTAAGACTGCTCTGTAAACACAGGAGGATTATCATTGATGTCTTCCACTATTATGTCGACAAACACATCAGCATGCACACCAGTTAGGGAGTCTGTTGCTCGAATACTCAGTTTGTAAGCTGGATGAGACTCAAAGTCAAGAGGAGCAACAACATTTATCACACCTGTGTTGAAGTTGATAGTGAACTGACTGAAAGGATCTCCATCTGTGATGCTGTAAAACACCTTAAGTCCTTCTGGGCTGTTTGCTTGTACATGTACCACAGGACTATGGAGCTGAATGTTTTCTGGTATCTCTGCACTGTAGAAAGCCTTTTCGAAAACTGGCATAGCTTTACTCATAACTGTAATTGGGACTATAACTTCAGCAGAAAAAGCAGGGTCTCCTCCATCTTTTGCCACTACTGTGACCAGATACTCCTTATTTAGTGTGTCGAGTTCAAACTTCTTCTTTAGTGAGATTTCACCAGTGGGATCAATTTGGAAATGTTCATTATGTTCTTTCAGATAGTAATGCACCTCTCCATTTCTGCCTGTATCTTTATCTACTGCAGTGACACGTTGAATAACATGGCCTACTTCAGAGTCTACTTTAATGACAGCATAATATGGAAGATTGACAAAAAATGGAGCATTATCATTTACATCTTCCACTGTGACTTTAACTACAACGTGTGCAACAACTGATGGTTTATATTCCTCTGTCACTTCTATGACCACGTCAAAAGATTCTTGCTGTTCACGATCAAATGGTATTCCTGTTGTTGAAAGGACTCCTGAAGTTTGGCTTATTTTAAATCTGCTGTCTGGATTTAGAATATGGTAAAACAAAGGCTCATTTATTTGATTCCCTATAGCAGTAACAACAGCTATTGTTTTCGCCTCTGTGGAATTCTCCTGCACTGTTGCAGAGTAAGAACTCTGTGAGAACTTCAGCAGGCTTGCTTTGCTTTCTCTCACACTGATTTTTACCGACGCGGTGCTTGCAAATCTGCCATCAGATGCTCTCACTGTTAATTCATATCTGCTTCTTAACTGAGTTGCATTTTGTACTGTTATATGTCCAGTCTTAGGGTTTATTGAAAATTTTTCTCCAATGTTGCCTTCAATAATGGAATAAATTAATTGTGAAAAAATGCCTGAATCAGCATCGGTGGCATTTACGCTGATGACTTTCACGCCTCTATAGGTTGGAACCAAAATGGATGTCTCATACAACTCTCTTGAAAACACTGGAGGACAATCATTGATGTCAATTACATAAATAGTAACATTAGCTGCATATTCTGCATATAAGCGTGGCACCCCCATATCATGTACTTGCACTGAAAAGTGGAAAATATTTGTTTCCTCGTAGTCCAGACTCATTACTGTCCGAATGGCACCAGTGCTAGAATCAATGGCAAAATACTTTCGGACAGATGGTTCGACAATTTGATAAACAAGCAAAGCATGAGATTCTTTATCAGCATCTGTAGCTCGAATTACTAATGGGATATTCTTGTCAGTCAGAACCACACTGTTAATTGAAGCTGATTCACTGATGAGTCCTGTATATTCAGCCTGCATAAAAATTGGTGCATTGTCATTCTCATCCTGAAGATGTACCAAAACTGTTGCATTAGTGGACAAGCCAGCCATGTTTGTTCCTTGCACAGTTAGAGTGTAAATAGGCAAAGTTTCAAAATCAAGTATCTTCTGAGAAACAATGACACCTGAGTTTGGGTTGATAGCAAAGGCATCACCTATATTACCATCTTTTATTTCATAAACTACAGAAGACTGACTGTATGCTGTAACCATTCCAACAAAACTGCCAATGCTAGCACTTTCACTGATTTCTGTAGAATATTCTTTGGCTGTGAATTTTGGTGAGGCATTATCAGAAACTGTAACAAATATATGCACAGAGGTCACTTCGCTCATTGGAGGATCTCCTTTGTCTGTAGCTTTTATCATCAGGTTGTATTCTTCCTGGTTACTACGATCTAATTCCTTTGCAATTTTAATCATACCCAAAATTGGATCTATAAAGAAGGAATTTCCAATATTCCCTGTGAAGAAAAAGAAAAGTAGTTAAGAAAGAGGCATACAGAACTTAAAGGATGATTGCTTACTTAGCTATATATTAGAAGAGATCACGTAGCAAAAACACAGAATGTTAAGGTTTCTTAGTTTTGTTTAACAAACACTTCTTAGCCTCTCTGCAAAGTATTCTGTTATCAAGAGTTCACACTAATTCTATGTCAACTTGTGGTAATATTGCATAAAACATAGCTGCCAAAGCCACTCAAGCCCTGAAAATAAATGCAAAAAATTAATTTCATTTTCCATTAAAAAACCTTAAAAAAGAAAACAAATATTTTGCAAGTTTCAACATTATAAATCACATATTTTCTTCAAATTATTTTTGTCATTAAGTTCATGTTCAAGACAAATATCGACTGAAGCTGTAAGAAAATCATATTCAGAAGTTAACATTAGTGGAATACAAGTTACATTTTATGATCTAAAATAACTAGTCTGCTCAGAAAAATAAGTGTTTTAATGAATTCACACTTGTGAATCTTAAGAGCTTATGCAAGTATTGCTCAAATCACTACTTCAAAATCAATATTTCTGAATTGGACCTAAAGTTTTATCTCTCCTAACTTCATATAAATACATACATAAGTTATTCCCTGTGATAGTATTAGAAAAACCCCCCAAAAAACCCCAAAAAACCCACAAAAACCTACTACCTGCTGAGGATTAGCAGCTACTATCATTTGATGAACACTTGTTTTCTTAATATTCTCAAATATATAGCTGAACTTCACTGCACAATATTTATGTCACGTACTAAGTAAGGTAAGATCTAACATTTTATTTACTTAAAAAAATACATTACTAAAGCTACTTTGTCAGCATGGAAAAAAAATAAGAACATCTGAGTTATGCACTCAAGTAGGCAAGAGGGTTTTTTTTTTGTGGTAGGGTTTTTGTTTTGTTTTGTTTTTTAGCAAGGGTCTAAACACAGTGGCATTCTTCAACTATCCCATTACAAATCTGAGCAGCCATTACAAACATTTAAGGAATGTTCCTTCCATAGTTTTAGAACATCAATTATAATGTTTTAACCTCCCAGTAAATCACAGTCCTGTAAAACAAACCTAAGAAAGTCTTACATTTACTCCTACAAAAAGCTAGAAGAAGGGAAGAGAACATAGTGTAACTTCATTCTAGAGAGCACACACAGACATTTTTTTCTTTCCATGTTTTGGTATTCATAAAACAAGCACTACTGAAATGGGAAAGGCAAGAGAAGAGTTTCATGGACACCAGTGCCCTGCTTAGTGAAAAAGGTCATATTTCTACAAATAACAGAAAAACAAACATATATTTTAAGCAGCTGAGACACTTAAAATACATTCCTCCTCTTTAGAGTATCATAATCACAGCTTCGTTTTAATACAGTGTTAAAGTATGTTTTCATATCAAAATAACACATGGGGGGGGGGGAAAGGAAAATATTTACAGTAAACAATTCCTATGGTTCAAAAAGTAACTTATGTCAAAAAAAAAAAAGCATTTGCCCATATCATCTTGCATGCAACAGTAACTGAATACCTTTTTACCTACTGTTCTCTTTAATGTACAGTTTCTTAATGCTTGTTACTGGCATTTTTATTTAAATTACTTTCTACCTTGAAAGTAGCAATCCACATAGATAATGAAATTTAAATACCTTTTTTTTCCAGTCAGTGCCTATATAGTTCAGGACTTTGGTAACAGCAGGCTTGTATCTAGACTTAATGGGCTGAACCAAAACTCACTACCATCTGGCAAGTGAACTCAGACAACGTCATCCTGTTTTCATATTATTCAAAATTGCCATCATCTGAATAGCATTGCTGTAGGCAAGTTCAGAAAGACACTCTGACATGAAAAACAAGCAGCAGCACCTAATGCTCTTCTTTGGTCTGCAATCTGCAAGCAGCCTTAATTCCAAATTGACGAGCTATTAAAAAAATTCTTATGTTTTACTGAACTAGAAGAACAGTCCCACTACTTAAAATCAGCCAGAGGGAACCATGCAAAGCAATCCCTTCCTTGCTACGTCTCCCAGAAGGTTTAATTTAAAAACTGGGACTATTTGGTAATTAAGTATATGGATATTCATAAGTTATTTTTGAGCTCCTTTTTTCACATTGTGCTAAACATGAAAGCACTCATCTCAGGTTTATTCTTTTCATCTATGGCTATACCACTTATATTATCAAAAAGGAATGCTTTTTTAGATCAGAATTTAATGTTTCTGTAATTTCTAAAGAACACACCCCTCTTCAGGGTTTAAAGGTTGCTTTTTTTCTAGTGCTACTAAAATGTTCCAAATGTATCTAAAGGATAATATAAATAACTAAGAAAGAGAGATAAATATTTGTCATTGTAGTTTTCTTATAAATGCTCTGATGCTGTATCTTAAATACATCTCACAGAATACAACGCATACACCTGTACTGCCCTCTTTTATAGCTTTTTTTTATATGTCTGCAGTCGAAACAAAGTATCAGCAAGCACTGTTTCAAAATAAACTGAAGATGTAAGAAAGTCAATATACCTGATTCAATCGAGTACACAATTTCTGCATTTTTTCCTTTGTCCTTATCTAATGCTGTAACCTGGAGTACTGTTGATCCCACAGCTGCTGACTCATACACCCGTCCTTCATAGGAAGAGCTGGTGAACCACGGAGCATGATCATTTGTGTCACTAACATTAATGATGATTCTAGCATAGTTGCGCTTTACAGGAACATCTTGATCTCGAACCTGAAACAGCACAGTACTAGCAATTAGCACTGTTATTTCAGTAGTTCATAAAATACTAGCAATAATTCAAGGTTCTATCTGTAACAGTCACAAAGACTGCAAACAAACATACAAATGAATTTTTGAATTAAGGGGATAAAGACATTAAAAAACAATCTGTTTGCTATTGACTACAGAAGAAATTTTGTGTTTATTTACCATTACTGTGAGAGTATGCTGTTTCATGGTCTCATGATCCAGTTTTTCTGAAGTATAAAGAGAGCCAGTTCCAGGGTCCAAACGAAACTTTTTAAGACTGATGGGATCAGTGCTGCCCTGAATAGTATAAATCAGTTTATTTTTCTCATCTCTGTCTGTGGCACTGACTTGCAGAATTTCCGTCTCTGGTACAGTGTCTTCAGGTATAACAACTTCATATTTTGAAGCAGAAAACTGAGGCCTGTGATTATTTGTGTCTATAACTTTGATGTACACCTGAAATGATACAATAGGTAGGGGAAACCATTAATGATATTTGGGAAACAGAGATGAGAAGAGGATATTTCATTAAAAATCAGACCATAATAGTGAAATAATTCCACTGCAAGATATACTTTTTTTTCCAAAGAAAGGGAGAGATCTAAGAGGTATAGGGAAGAAGAATCTCACTAAACTCAAAGCTGCCTCACTTTCCCCAAAGTCAAACTAGAAATCTATAAAATCAAAAATGCCTTAGGCAAGATATCTTAAAGGGAACTATTTTCGTCTAAAGCAAGATGAAAAATAATTCCTTAGTAATTTTGGAATTATAAAAAAAAAAAATCTCAATATGGATCCCAGGGTGGGTAAAAATCCTTTTTAATTGTACAAATTTGGAATTTTAAACAATGTTTTCCAAGGCAGCAGATCCACTGTACTCCTCCTTGCCCTCACATGGAACCAATCCTTTCTCAGCTCCTTTAACATTTCTCAGCATAGGCAAGAAAGGGAAAGTGGTGGAATTCCCATGAAAGTATATTATTTCAAAGAACCACCGGTAGTGATTGTTTGCTCTTCTCCAGCAATGTAGCACAATCTCATCATAGGTAACTGGTCACCAACACAATATCTCTTAAGTTACAGTTATATCAACTTTGATGCTTCAAATTGTGTTTTCACACAGAACTTCAGTTGGGTTCACCTATGCGCTACGCAGGCAATGCTCTCTTTGAATCATAATGTTCACTGGAACCAAACACGATCTATGCATACCCACTTGCCTTTCACAGCAACGAACTCTTGCATAATAATGATGAGAGACTCAGCCACACTATTGTCTACAGCCACACACACAAGCCTCTAATGTTTTGAGTAGACACAGTTATAGACATTGCAGGTCAGTGAGCCATAACCCACTATATACCACATTTAGAGATATATTAATAAACAGGCAGTTTTTAGTGTTTGAAACAGTTGGTAGGATAAATACAAGCTATCACTGGTCAGGCAAATGCTGCCTCCCACAATTTATTAGATTTCTCAAAAAACGAAAGAAATAGAAAATAATTTGTCACACTGATAAAATCCCTTGCAAGATGTTGCTATGGAAACTAAGGATTTGTTTTTGTAATTAATTAGAGAGTGATCACAGAAAGGAAACAAAGAGTTGGAATAAATATCGATTTTCAATGGGGAGAAAAATTTATGGTGGGTGACCCAGGATACATATTAGGTCAAGTTTCTAAACATATTCACTAACAAAATTATTTTGAAAAATGAAGAGCAGGAATGAAAAGAATATGACCTTAAATATGTGCTTTTTAAAAGTGTGTCAAGATTACAGAGAATGTAATAAAGCAACAAAAGCACAGTTGTTAGCTTCTTTTTAAATTCTGTATAAATAAAATACAAAAAAAAAATTTTAATGCATCTTGGAAAGAGAAATACAGAAAAGTCCAATATAGTCACTTACCCAGCATTTCAGTAAAATCACCTGCTCACCAAACACTGGTGCTCAGGAAAATGAAAAATGAAACCAAATGAAGATGACAAACAAATTAAAAAACCCAACCCTCAATACAAATCAAACTATATAAATATCTTTAGTATAAATAAAACATTAAAAGACCACACACAATCATAGAATGGTTTGGGTTGGAAGGGATCTTAAAAGTCATCTAGTTTCAACCCCTTGCCATGGGCAGTAACACCTAGACCAGGCTGCTCAAAGCCTCATCCAACCTGGCCTTGAACACCTCCAGGGATGGGGCATCCACAACTTCTCTGGGCAACCTGTGCCAGTGCCTCACCACCCTCAGAGGAAAAAATTTCTTCCTCATATTTAATCTAAATCTACACTCTTTCAGCCTAAAGTCATTACCTCTCATCCTGTCACTACACTCCCTGATCAAGAGTCCCTCCCCGTCTCTCCTGTAGCCTCCTTTAGGTACGGGAAGGCTGCTATAAGGCCTCCCGACTGAGGAAGTGCAATCTGGATGATCGGGTAGTGAGATGGATTGTGAACTGGCTGGAGAAAAGAAGCCAGAGAGTTGTGGTGAATGGGATGGAGGCTAGTTGGAGGCCTGTATCTAGTGGAGTCCCCCAGGGTTCGGTACTGGCACCAGTGCTATTCAATATATTCATCAACGACTTGGATGAGGGAGTAGAGTGCACCCTCAGCAAGTTTGCTGATGATACGAAACTGGGAGGAGT
>WKFP01015432.1:696286-722574 GCA_011057875.1 Pterocles orientalis | reverse complement strand
TTTTGAAAAATGAAGAGCAGGAATGAAAAGAATATGACCTTAAATATGTGCTTTTTAAAAGTGTGTCAAGATTACAGAGAATGTAATAAAGCAACAAAAGCACAGTTGTTAGCTTCTTTTTAAATTCTGTATAAATAAAATACAAAAAAAAAATTTTAATGCATCTTGGAAAGAGAAATACAGAAAAGTCCAATATAGTCACTTACCCAGCATTTCAGTAAAATCACCTGCTCACCAAACACTGGTGCTCAGGAAAATGAAAAATGAAACCAAATGAAGATGACAAACAAATTAAAAAACCCAACCCTCAATACAAATCAAACTATATAAATATCTTTAGTATAAATAAAACATTAAAAGACCACACACAATCATAGAATGGTTTGGGTTGGAAGGGATCTTAAAAGTCATCTAGTTTCAACCCCTTGCCATGGGCAGTAACACCTAGACCAGGTTGCTCAAAGCCTCATCCAACCTGGCCTTGAACACCTCCAGGGATGGGGCATCCACAACTTCTCTGGGCAACCTGTTCCAGTGTCTCACCACCCTCAGAGGAAAAAATTTCTTCCTCATATTTAATCTAAATCTACCCTCTTTCAGCCTAAAGTCATTACCTCTCATCCTGTCACTACACTCCCTGATCAAGAGTCCCTTCCCGTCTCTCCTGTAGCCTCCTTTAGGTACGGGAAGGCTGTTATAAGGCCTTCCGACTGAGGAAGTGCGATCTGGATGATCGGGTAGTGAGATGGATTGTAAACTGGCTGGAGAAAAGAAGTCAGAGAGTTGTGGTGAATGGGATGGAGGCTAGTTGGAGGCCTGTATCTAGTGGAGTCCCCCAGGGACTGCCAATGGCATCCTGGGGTGTATCAGAAGGGGGGTGGTCAGTAGGTCAAGAGAGGTTCTCCTCCCCCTCTACCCTGCCCTGGTGAGACCTCATCTGGAATATTGTGTCCAGTTCTGGGCCCCTCAGTTCAAGAGGGACAGGGAACTGCTGGAAAGAGTCCAGCACAGAGCCACGAAGATGATGAAGGGAATGGAGCATCTCCCTTATGAGGAAAGGCTGAGGGAGCTGGGTCTCTTTAGCCTGGTAAAGAGGAGACTGAGGGGTGACCTAATCAATGTTTATAAATATGCAAAGGGTGAGTGTCAGGAGGATGGAGCCAGGCTCTTCTCTGGGACATCCAGTGATAGGACAAGGGGCAATGGGTTCAAGCTGGAACATAGGAGGTTCCACTTGAATATGAGAAAAAACTTCTTTACAGCGACGGTGACAGAGCACTGGAACAGGCTGCCCAGAGATGTTGTGGAGTCTCCTTCTCTGGAGACATTCAAAGCCCTCCTCCAGGGGGATTGGACCAGGTGATTTTTTGAGGTCCCTTCCAATCCCTAACATTCTGTGATTCTGTGATTCCCCGGAGCCTTCTCTTCTCCAGGCTGAAAAACCCCAACTCTCTCAGCCTGTCCTTGTTCAGGAGGTGCTCCAGCCCTCTGAGCATCTTCGTGGCCCTCCTCTGGACTCACTCTAACAGGTCTATGTCCTCCTCGTTCTGAGGACTCCAGAGCTGGATGCAGTACTCCAGGTGGGGTCTCACAAGAGCAGAGTAGAAGAGAATCACCTCCCTCAACCTGCTGGTCACGCTTCTTTTGATGCAGCCCAGGACAGTTGGTTTTCTGGGCTGCAAGCGCACATTTCTGAGTCACGTTCAGCTTCTTATCAACCAACACCTCCAAGTCCTTCTCCTCAGGGCTGATCTCAATCCCTTCTCTCCCCAGCCTGTATTTCTGCTTGGGGTTGCCATGACCCATGTGCAGGACTTTGCACTTGGCCTTGTTGAACATCATGAGCTTTACACAGGCCCACTTGTCAAGCCTGTCAAGGTCCCTCTGGATGGTATTCCTTCCCTTTAGCATGTCCACCACACCACACAGGCTGGTGTCATCAGCAAACTTGCTGAGGGTGCACGCAATCCCACTGTCCATGTCTCCAACAAAGATGTTAAACAACACCAGTCCCAATACAGACCCCTGCAGAATGCCACTCATTACTGGTCTCCACTTGGACATTGATCCATTGACCTCAACTCTTTGAGGGCGACCATCCAGCCAATACCTTATCCACCATGCGGTCCATCCATCAGATCCATGTCTCTCTAATTTAGAGACAAGAATGTCATGCAGGACAGTGTCAAATGCTTTGCACAAGTCCAGGTAGATGTTGTCAGTTGCTCTTCCCTTATCCACTAATGTTGTAGAAGGCCACCAAATTTGTCAGGCACAATTTGCTCTTTGTGAAGCCATGTTGGCTGTCACCAATCACCTCCTTATTTTCCATGTGCCTTAGCACAGTTTCCAAGAGGATTTGCTCCACCATCTTGCTGGGCACAGAGGTGAGATGGACCAGCCTGTAGACCTTAAAACTAAACACATGAGGAGACATCCTCCAAAAAGGTACTGTTGGGCTGAACAGATAAGGTGATAGCTCATCATAACGTACAGCACTACTAAATATGAATTATCAGCAAAAATACTGCTAAAGAATAAACATGAAACATGATGACTCAGTCACTACAAGTGTCTTGCTCAGATATTCCATTACTTATCAAATTACTTGCTCAGGCGTGCAGTTTTTCTCCATACTGGTAAACAAAACTACAAATACACAATTTTACCTATTAGTGCAACAATTTGAAATGTACCTAAAATCGAAAGTTTAAATTTGATTCAAGTGAAAGGTGTTTTATCTACATACTTTAGGATTCATTTCTCACTCATTGATGTTGTTACTTTGTACCCCTTACAGATTCTAATGGACAAGTGTAATATAAGTTGATGGACAGACTTTCTGTAAGCTGGCTAACTGCATGCTGGGCAGCATTAATAAGGGGAGCAGCAGGTAGGGGGAAAGGAATTATTCCCCTCTATTTGACACTCACTGATGGGACTGCAGATCTACTACAGTTTTGGGCACTGTGGTTCAAGAGAGATCTTGACAAACTGAAATGAACTCCGTGAAGGGCCATTAAAAACAATCAGGATGTAAAAGCTTTTCATCCACTATGTAAAGGCAGGACTGAAGGAAAGAGAGACAGATTCTTCTCAGAGGTGCACAAAGGACAAGAGGTGACACTCAAAAGCTCCAATAAGAGAAACTACAACATCAGAAAAAATTATTTTCATGGAGGGCTGTTAAACGCTAACATAAAAGGATGTCCACAGAAGAGGCGGCACCCCTGTCATCCCAGGCACTTAGAGCCTGACAAACCCCTGAACAACTTTATCCAACTTTACAGTCTTCTCTGCTTTGATCAGTAGTTTTAACTAGATGAAAGCCAGGAGCTCCCTAGAATCTGAACTACTAAATAAATATACTAAGGAAGTCTTACTTTCAAGACGGGGATTCTTACTGATGCTAAGTGAAAGGTGATAGATGCTTCCTTTTAAATATAAGAGGAACAAATTTTCACATAAAGTGTTAAGGCTTTCAAAATAAATGAAAGGCACCTCAAGTAATAATTGTGAGTGCAATTTTAAAGACCCACAAATATGGGTTTGTGCACTTGAGAATGAAATACATGAAGAGCTTGTGTTATTCTAAAGTAACATGTATGATACAATAGAAACAACTACATAAATTCTCAATGAAATTATTAGATAACATTCAATTGAAATGTACTAATAGTATCACTTAAGAAAGAAGCTGCATATCAAAGAGGCACATTATAGAAAAGCTTCATGTTAATAGACAATGTGATCTTTGAAACAAAATGGTTTGTAACTAAAGAATCCCGAGTCACTTTGCAAGGCTATGCAAGGCCTGTGTTGCATAATTGCTCTCAACAGAGCTCTACTTCCTGACAGTGATGCAACCTGGTCACACAGATAGAGGACGAAGCAGCCCAGGATTATTTAGCAGAAGGACTTGAAAACTGTTAATTATTTGACAGGTGAACCCTAAATTTGCTTTAGAATGCACTGATTATTAGTAAGTTATAACGGAGATGTGTACCATTGACAAAACATACTCGGTGTGTAATATTTAAACAAGATGTTCCTTTAGATCATTTTATCCTGATGTATAATTTGCTGATTCTATCTGGGGTTTAAAATTTCCTCCTCTCTCCATTAATAATTACATTATAGTTACACTGATGTGTTTATAATCATTGTGAAAATCAGTATATTATCCAGAGATAATGTAACTACATTCCAGTTCTAAAATGTCTCTGTGGAGCAGTGTGGTGATTGCAAGCAAAAATGCACATTTAATCAATGAAGAATATTCCATCCTTCATTCTCAAAGCATAATATACACATAAATTTTGCATAAAGCAAAATTAAATATTCTGCAATAGCACAGCACTACGTAAAATACTGCAATTAGCTTTAAACCATCTGAAGCTTTATTTCCAGTAAAAAAAATTGTCAGACATAGCAAATACTGGAAGCAGCTACAGCTAGAAACGAGGTTTCTCTCCTTCTCCCTTCCCCCCTCCCCCCCCCCCCAAAACAACTCAATATTTCATGTATTGCTACTTACCTCCTGTGAATAACCTCTTATATTTAAGGCTAAAACACTATAATCAAATATTAGTACATTGATCTGTTTTTAAATGATATTCATTCCAAGTGTGACACTACTTGTCTCTAACATCATTTGTCAAACACCACTACTGCAGGCCTGGAATTTTTTTGTCGTTGTTTTGCATCACACATTTGGAATTTAGATGCATGCAAAATTCTAACAGCCTCCACGCCTACTGCTGCTGTATTTTTCAAAAAATCTATTGAACTTAAGTCCTGAAAGAGTCAAATGCTCTGCAGATGTTAATGGCCTAAGGCCAGTAAATGCCTTCTATTTTAAAGTCAGATTCAATAAACTCCTTTTACACAGTAACATTTTAGTTTCTTGTCCCCCTCCCCAGTGTCTTGAAAATGTCATTTCCTTTTTCAAATTAAAAGTACTTAATCTGCTGTTAATCAAGGTCTGTTAATTTGTTTATTGTATTTCCAGTGTTTACAGGAATTATTTTGTAAGCTAAAAGCTGTGTATGACATATTGTTGTTCCTAGTGTATGCACTCAGTATTCAGATTATTTTTTTGCCTGTTATTCCATTTTAACTGTTTATCAGCTCGTAGAAGAATCCAACACAACATCAACACTCAAACTTTAATCATTATTTCAGCAGTAAGGGAATTTACACACTGGCAGCTATAAATCACACCTTCCAGTTTGATTTCATATCAACATTTTTAATTGCCCTGAAGTTAAGCCTCATCTGAAATGCACTGTCTTAATGATAGTCCTGAGGGCTATCTTAACATCAGTCCATTTGGGTGGGCCAGGAGTTACAGGGGAGAGAAGACAATAAGTTAAAACCAGAAGTCTGTTCACACACCAACAGTTGCACAGTTTGAATGAATCCCTGCTCCTCAGTCTATATACCACAGTAACACACGGCTCAAATAGCAACAGCCTAACTTGTGCTTATCACATAAGCAGTGAAAAAAGGAAGACAACGCAAAGGAGGTCTTTGTGCTCGCCTGTAACAGAAACCCCAACCTCTGCTCCTGCCAACTCTAGCTGAGAGAGGAAAGACGTGAAAGAAAATAACACAAAAAGGAATCACAGAAATAAGAGATGGTAAATTTGAGACTACTACTCCAATTCTTCTGCAGAAGACTGCTGTGGTAAATGTTTAAAGTATTCACCCAGCTATACAAAATGCTAAAATAACAAATTAATTTGAAGAAATTAGACAAAAGCTACTTCCAAGAAGAACTCCCAAGAATAACTAAATGAATAATGTAATCCAGAGGATGAGAAAGAGTGAGGGTTAAAGTATTTTTGTGACTTTTCAATTCTTGGTTGTTCTAGAAGACAACATAAGCAGCAGCATAAGCTAACAACAACTACAGCAGCAGTGGACAGAATATCTGCAGTCATCAAGACCACAAATTCTGCCTTCCCTAGTCCCCAGGCTACCCCAACACACTCTGCATGGTGGTATTTTCAACTGCATTCTCAGGAGTCGGAGGAAGTCCATGTGGAAAGCCTCCTATGGTCTTTCTGACTTTCTTGGCAAAGAAATCTCTCTTTTAGTTGGATACGGGTTTCTTCTATTTTTTTTCAAACTAATTCATGCCTTCTATCGAGCATTCTGTAATCAGTAGAAATGAATCTACTTGATATTTTTACTACAACTAGGCAATAAATTTACACCAGGATTCTCAAAGTCTTTTATGGTGGTTATCAGCACCAGTAGCAATGGCACCATGGCTATGATAGCAGCAAGTTCTGACTGGGGGACACGTTGCTGTCTTTGGAGAGTCATGGTCTAGAATATCACTCACAATTGTCACCATTAAAGAAAAAGGCAGCTCTCAAAGGAAACTGCTAGCTTTGCAATCTTCCACCATCGAATTTAGTCTATTTGACCTATGAATCCTCTAGACATAGTCAGATCAATAAAAAATCTGTTTTAAAACATACACATTGACAAGAAACATCCTTCCCTCTGGCTGAAAGGAAGACGACAACACAAAAGACATCAGAAAAGATGACCGAAAAACACACATACTGCATGCAAGTTGAACAAGAAATTGCATTCATAACACATTTCCATGTACAGAAAAGACAGCAGCAACCCACTTATTGCTCTTTGAGCACCTGAGGGGTAGGTCAATGATAGGCATAGGTAACATAGACATATCACTGACCCAATCCAACAGCCTGAAATTAGTAAATAAATCCTTTCCTCTCTATTTGGAAGAAAAGTGGAGCTCCTCTATGCTCATGGCTCCATTCACACCAATCTCAGCTAAACCTTACCTCCAAAGATTTTCAGGTTCTGGGCTGGGAAAGAAACTGGATGGAAAAAACAGGAGGCATACACATCATAACCTACTTTACCATGAGTTATTTATTTCCAGTGGTGTCACAAAAGGCTTCTGCCTTGAAGTGGACTTATCAGTCCAACTGCAAAGAATTGCCGCCATCATAGAGCCTTGGTAGAGAGGTAATCTGAATAAAATTGGCTTGTCTGAGATTGCTACTTTTTGGAGAGTGTTTGGTAAGCTCTACATACTCTGAAGCTAAAAGAAAGATACACAGAGATGTTATAATCTATACTACCATCTGTTTTTCTATATGCACACCATGCAGAAGCAGCAGCACAGTTTCACAAAACGGTAATTGGACATTGTACAATTTGTCATCCACATATCTTGGGGGGCAGGGAGGGAACCAAACAACCTTATAATGGTTGCCTTTTAAATTTCAAGCGAAGCAATCATTATTTGGTGATCTGTGGGGAGCTGGATAGAGGGATAATTCAGATAAGAAGTATTAATCCTTTTCTTGTGAGTCAATCATGCACGGAAGGGCTTAATTGCTGTTTGCATTTACTCAGCTAATACAGGAATACGATATAACTTAAAAGCTGTTGATTCAGATTATAGCATAGTTACACACAACCTTCCATCTGGACTACCAAACAACATGGCTACATGAATATCAGAATCTACTTCTATTTTTGATAGGGTCCCTAATTTATATAAACCATAGTCATTGTCCAGGATGGAAAAAAAAAAAAAAAAAAGGTAAAGGGAAAATGCAACAAGCTCCCCACCTCCCAGCTACAAATTCCTTCTTCTATAAGCACTTAATTAGAAGGTCCATTACCTGGGTGCTGATAGATCTGGTTCCATCTGTTGCCTCTACCGTCAAGTTGTAATTTGATTTCTGTTCTGCATCAAGAGGTCTAGCAACAATGATAGTTCCAGTGCCCTTGTCCACATCAAATCGACTGTCATAGTTGCCACCTTGTTCGGGAAATTGGGAAAGGAAGAAGTTAATAAAACACAGTACTGCTGTATTATTTTCATGTACGGTCATGTTCTGTCTTCAGATGGTTAATGAAGGTGGAACTATATACACACATACATATATACACTTATTTTAAACCCTTTGTTTTTTCTGCTTACTGTTATGCTGCTACTTACAGGTATTTAAAACTGATTAGCTTTCAGCAAAGCTGATTTGTCTGGCTCATAGAAAGTCAGCAGGTAGATTCCTAGCAAGATTCTCTACTTTTTTTTTTTTTCAACAAGAATTTAAAGATTCCAAATAGCAGAAAACTGAGAATTACTAGGTGAAATGTGAATTTATTTTGTGCAGTCAGGCTAATTACTGAAAAATATACTCTGTGACAAAATAAATGAAAATCCCAAATCAGAAATACTGTCAAATTTGTATCTTTTGGATCAGAGTACTAATTACTATACTTATACGACTACAGATAGTGCTGAAAAAGCTACAGTACCTCCAAAGGATTCTCATCTCTATGCTGAGTATTTAAAGAACTCACTAACTCCTACTGAGATAAGCAGAACTCAGATGAGTGCTGTGTTTAAATGCCCAATGTTTAAATATGGCCAAGCACCTTTTCTGAAGCAAATTATCTTTACTTCCCTTGTGAAAATTTCAAATTACCCTTTGGAATAAATAACCGTGTAGATCAATAGCTACACTTAGTCATTTAAACACTTAATTGATCATCATCATGCCACCCTGAGCACACTGTCCTGAGAATACAATGTCCATTAAGTCCAAATATTGTTAGCAATGACAAATAATGCAGTTTGACTACAATTGCTGTAGACCTCTCAATAAACTACCTAAAATGGAGGAATCAACTTTTATTTTGGCAAGCCAGTTCTCAACATGGCAAAACAATTTCTCCTAATTATGTGCATGAGTTTTTCTGACTATATTTTACAAGGATAACATTTAGATATAATTTGAGTGCCTATTAAAAAAAAAAAACTTTTAACATGCTTTGTTCTGTAAACTACTGAATGCCTTTTATGAAAAACCAAAGCCAGAAGTGAGGGGGTGAAGTTCCAAAGGTTACAAATTTATACTTAATCCAGGGTGGAACAGTAAATACTGAAATGGGCTTCCATTCCCATGTAAAAACGGGTTCCATTGCATGACAGACATATCAGTTTAGGAAGATGGGCTGCACTCTGCTTCACTGGATTTAATGTATTTGACATGCACAAAGTTAATGTAATTTTTCTAGTTTCACTGAAAATTCTTACTGGCCCATCAGCAGTTTGTGAATCACAAGAATGGCCATAAACTGGGCAGCATGAAAGGCAGCAAAATCCTTTAATGGTCTTTGTGCAAGATGTCAGCTTCAGAAAGTAATTTTTTTTAATTTTTTTTTTATAGCTGGCACAATATGCCATTTTCTCAGATGGCTCAGATGTCTCAATGAAGTAATCTCCATTTTAAGAGAAGAGTAGAGGGAATGGGTATGAATCTGTTCATTCAGCTTCCCTGCTACAAGGACAAGCTCTCTAACCAACTTTTTTTTCTTGCTTATCAAGGAAACCACAAAGGCCTTGCCTGATTTTTGTAGTAGGGGTGATATCTGGTAACCCGCTGAAGCAGAACTCAACCCAAACTTCTGCATCTGGTACACTGAAAGTGTAACAGCAACAGTTTTGGCTTTGGCCAAAACTGGATGCTCTGAATTGATGCTGTGTAAATGTAATGATGACAAAACAAAACAGAAACGAACCTGTCACAAATGCAACTGTGAGCACTTTGATTTCCGAAGGGTTAATAAAATAAATATTTTACAAATGTACGCTTTCATTTCAGATCTCATAATCTGGTAATAAATTATGTGATCTCAGCAGATACCTTCTGCTGTACAGTTCAGGTCACAAGCCATCTGAAAGATGTAAAAAACTTCACTAGCAAGCTTGTCTCCTGGCTCAGCCAAAAGAAAGAAAGCATGGAAAGCAAGCACAGAACACAAAGGAAAGCTGTCAATAAAATTAATTCATGCTATTAGAAACAGTAAAAGAGGGCAGTAAAGTGACCACTGGTAAGAACAGCTGATAACTTCACAACATGATCAAACTTTCCAAAACACTTTTACCAAGAAAACAGTCAAAATAAAATGGTTTATTTTACAGTGTACGGACAAGTTCCACTCTTTCCCCTTGGAGTTTTCTGTGTGTGTCTTTCTAAAAATAGCAGGAAAAGATCATCTATTCTCTGTGTTAAGCACACAATAAAAGTTATGTAAATACCCAAACTGTGCTACATGCTTAAAAGGAGCAAGTCAAAATAATCATAGAACCATAGAATGTTTAGGGTTGGAAAGGACCTTAAAGATCTTTGAGCTCCAACCCCCCCTACCATGGGCAGGGACACCCTCCACTAGACCAGGTTGCTCAAAGCCTCATCCAGCCTGGCCTTGAACACCTCCAGGGATGGGGCATCCACAGCTTCCCTGGGTAACCTGTTCCAGTGTCTCACCACCCTCACAGTGAAAAATTTCTTCCTAATGTCTAATCTAAGTCTGCCCTCTTTCAGCTTTTAACTGTTAACCCCTGACCTGTCACTACACTCCCTGATAAAGAGTGCCTCCTCATCTTGCCTGTAGGCCCTCTGTAGGTACTGGTAGGCTGCTATTAATACTGTCATAAGAATTCTCTTCAGATGTACACACTGTTCAGAGTGTACAGCAGTTGAAGCAAAATAAAAAGAACAATATAAAAGCAGATTGCAAATATAATTAACAAATTTTGCTAATTAAGGACCCCAGGAAATGCCATTGCTGTACTCTGTGGAAACTCTCAAGAACTCTGAAGCCTCTTCTATCTACTCTTTCATCTCCATGAACCACTTACCTTTTTCTGACAACAACCCTTTCTTAACCTTACCTTTAATGGACCCTTTCTGATCTACAGATGTTTCTGTTTGTTGTTGACTGGATCACCCTGTTTGAATTGGAACACATGGAACCTTCTCCTCTCTCCTGCTCACTTCAGTTATTTTTATATTTTCTGCTTTTCTAGTTCCATGTCTCTGTGTGTGTACGTGTGGGAGAACAATAAAACTGCAGCCTCACTCTAATGCAGAGAGCTTTGCCCCCATGAGAATGCAAGGAGGCACCTTGAGCTCTTTACTCCCTCTACACAGTTGTACAGATCTGTAACCCCTCGGGGTCTGTCTAAATCCAAACACTTGTTATTCAACTATGACCTATTTGGCCAGGAACTATTTTTTTTCCAGAAAAGAACAAATTAAAAAAAAAATCTATGTAAATATTTAATTAATAACCATTATCAATAATATCACAGGTTGTTCAGGCATTTAAGGAAGAGTGGTATCTGTTCTCATGTGCTTCAAAGTTTTCAGAGAACACCCTCAAGTATTTGGCATTTATATGTTCCTGCTACATGTATCAGTTTCACAAACTTTGCTTTTAACTGTTGCTGTTCTCAGCATCCCTTAGGAAATATATACCATCAAAAGAGACCTTAAAAATTATTAAATTTTTAAGAAATAATTTTAAAAAATGCCCTCCCACAACAACTTAACACCATGATCATGGCTAAAACTTTCAGCAGTAACCAAGGTGAAAAGGTTCCTTCTCCCTTTTGTGAATGTGGTGGAAAAATCCCAATCTGATAGGGCAATCTTAAAACCAGAAACAATTCACTGCAAGATAGCTCTCCTGAAACAAGGCTATGCTTTCTCCCCAATTCTGAAGTACGTAACACAGGACAGAATTTGGTTCTAGTATCAGCTACAAAATGAACACACTGTATATTCCTGGTGCTTGTAGGTCTAGTGAGCAAGTCTAAAATTAAAAAGTACTATTAATTTTGCCACCACAGCATCAACATATAGTCATATTACTGATGAGAATTCCCCTTTCAATGGCAGAGACTAAGGTACGACACAGCAGTAAGAATACACACAGGAAGAAGTTTGCCGGGGTTAGGAACATTGCAAGCTTTCCTTTTAGTACTGAATCAAGCAACAGCAAACTAAGCAGCAGCTCAGAGGACAAGAAATCAATGGGAACAGTATAACCTCTCTTTGGGTGTACTGCCCTGACTTGCAGAAAACTGGCATTTTATTCCTTTCCTTATCCTACAGTCTATGAGATTGATTTGATTAATTTTAACTTCACCAACACAATATTCATTAAGTCGTTTCCAAAACTGCAACACAGCTGATATTTTGCAATGTAATTTTAATCTCTGATATACAGTGGCATTGATAAAAATTTAAAAATAATTTTGATCTATAACTAAGTGAAAAAATACCCATTGACAGCTAAAGAATGCCAAAACATTGCATTATTAGAAGAGCGGTTAATAAAACCAAGCTGAAGTGAGCCCTCCAGTATCTCAGACTCCATGCATTTGTTTCTAATAATAAAAACTTGTAAGGCATCCTTACCCGTTATGTCAAACCAAAGTGGTGTTCCAAGAGGTTCAACAGCTATTACACCGATCATGTGAGCCACTGGGTCACTTTCCATCACCGTAAAAGAAAAAAATGCTTCCTCAAAATAAATGGGCTCTGTGGGTGGGATGGGCTTTGGAATCCATTCTATGTGAAGCCGTGTAGTTGATGATTTTTGTGGACGACCATTATCTACAGCTTTAATCTGTGAAACAGACACATCTTTTAGGCTACAGGATCACATAAATCATTACGTCACATAAATGGAGAAGCAGTAACAAGCTCCAAGCATGTTTGCTTGTGTGAGATACACCCAGAAAGGTTAAGTGTCTCTCAAAGTGCCACTTGCCCTTCATTATCTGGACAGCAAACGGAGAAAAAGCATGCAGCACCTGATAGTACCACAAACTGTTACCATAAATTCACTTTTATTTACTTTCTTCTTGAAAGAGAGTCAAACTGATTGTTTATGTTCCCTTGTCATGCTCATTATCTGTCAAGTGTTGGAAGAGAACAGCAGCTTCTTGATTCACTTTCTCAATACAAACATCTTTAAAAAAAACAATACTTCTGGATTTGTTGAAGCTTGCTTTCTTCAGATACAGCAGTCACTCATCTGACAGCTACTGAATAAGAAGACATGAGAAAACAGGTAAAAGAACACTTCACACATTCATGATAGACAAGATTTTGACTCACTGAAAGGATATCATAGTCCCTTGCTGCAGAAAATTTCTTCGATGAAACCACTCCAGTTTTCGGTTCAATGAAGAATTTGCCATGTTCATCACCTTCTTCAATGCTGTAAGAGATCTCTGCATTGGGGCCTTCATCTTTATCCACAGCAATAACTCGATAGATCGGCTCTCTCTTAGCAGTTCTCTCTCGTTCTGGCTTACCACGCTCTGGAAGACGGATTTTGTAGAACTTTTGCAAGAACTGAGGCTTATTGTCATTCTCATCTAAAACCTTCACAATCACCCGTGCAACTGTTGATTTTGCAGGAATACCATTGTCTGTTACTGTTACCTGTTTTTATTAAAAACGATATCGTTAGTACACAATTCAAACAAGATCTTTCCAACAATACTCTTTTTCAATCAGATTTTCCTACAATTGCCTACTACAACTGTAAAAGCAATTCTCTAACTTCAGTTACTTACAGACCACTGGATAAGGCTATTCGGCGAGTTATTTAGAAAAGGTATTATACAGGTTTATTCAGCTACTATCTTAACATTTTGATGCTTGATGTATGATGTGTAGGAGTTGACAAATATATAATTAAATCTAATTTACTTTCTTTGCAGCATTGTAACTGAAATATTAACTTGAGTACAGGAACAGCACACAAGTACAGTATCTCTGATAACAGTTTCACTGTAATAGTAACTTAATATACTTCCAGCCTAGTTTTTCCTTGCAACTTTTCAATTTAATAACTTGATTTTACACGTCAAAAGATACAATTAATAAGAACATAACTTTTCAGAATTTGACAAGCCTCCTTACTAAAAATTCCCTATATTTTAAGACATAAAATCACTATCGTGTTTGAAAGAAGCTTAAAAATTGCTTTTTAAGACGACGCAGAACAATCTATTTTCATGGACTAAATGACACAGGAAATTAAACCAAGCCTGCTCTTCTATAAACAGTCAAAATTAAAAAGCCAGGAAATAAGTATGAAACCTTCTACAATACTAATTCTAGGATTGATCTGATGTTACTGGCACAGGTGGTGAACAAAAACATAACAAAAGTAAGACTTGTGTTAATCTGAAGTCAGAAAACAGAAGAAAATCCTCACCCACGGGAAAAGGATCAAACTGTTAGAAAAAAATTAATTTATAGGTATTGTCCTGGGTTAAGCAGAGAGAGTTTTTTGGGTTTTTTTTTCTTTTCTTCATAAATAGCTAGCAAGAGGCTGTGTTTTGGATTTGCGCTCAGCAGCAAAGCTGATAACCAATGTTTTTGTTCTGCTGACAAGGTCGGCAGACAAGCAAAGAGACACAGTCCAGCTGCTAGCCTGGGATTTGCTCTTAGGTTAAGATTGAGAACCAGACTGACCAATTATTTATTCCATCCCATGCACGTCATACCCAGTATATAGGTGAGGACCCTTCCGGGAGATTGCTCTCTTTTGCTTCCCTTGGGCTCTGGATCATCTTGCTTTGGGTACGTGCATTCACTCTCCCAAGGCCTTCCCCCCCCACCCCTGTACACGCTGGTAGCTCTCGGATCCCGGGACGCTCGAATCGTTATCTCGGTTCCGTGACTTTTGGGATCCTCCCTCTCCAGGAGATCATTAGCTGCGGCCAGATGGTCATTTTCCCCCCACTTTGGTCAGCTCTTGGTTCTAGGATGCTCAGGCTGTTATCTCCGTTCTGTGAGTGCCTCCGGGAGTGGTGCACCCCCCCCCCGTTTGGGGGAATCTTGAGTGTAGTTTCTGGGGATTGTTACCCGGCAACAGGCTGGGCCTTTGGTCATCGGGTGGGGGGGCAGTATCATTGTGTATCACCCATTCCCTCCCTCCTCCGGGGTCGTTGGCCGGCAGTGGGCTGTGCCTTTGGTCATCGGGTGGGGGGGGGGCAGTATCATTGTGTATCACATTGCATCTTTGTATATAGTATTATTTTCAATATTATTGTAGTTATTAAATTGTCCTTATCTCAACCCACGAGTCCTCTTTGCCATTTACCTCTTTAATTCTCTCCCCTATCATTGGGTGGGGGCAGGGACTGTGTGAGCGGGTGTGTGTGGTTTGGCCCCCAGCCAAGGGCTAACCCGCCACAGTATCTTACACCTTATTACCTTACCCTTTACCTATTAAATTTCTTAACAGTTAAAAAAGGGTTACATATGAGCATATGTAAATTACTTTAGCATGTATTTCAAAGAGGAAAAAGATAGGGGTTTATGTTCCTGTAAGAGCTCTGTTAATAGAAGAGTCACAGAATCAGGCCCACCATTTCCTGGCTGCACTCTGCCATCCACATAAAAGCTAATGGGCTCAGACAGACAACAGACCTTTTCAAGGGAGAATTTAATTCTTCACTGAAAACACTAGTACCTGGACCTTTAGCAGTTCAGCTAAATCTCAGTCTCTGAGGGGGATTCTATGGTTGATTCCATGATTGAAAAGATAACACAGATACAAAATAACATAAAGAATAATAAAGAATAATAATACTAGAACTGAGTCCCTGATGAAAAAACAGAAATTGACATTGACATGAATGAGAACACGACTCGTATCTACACATGATCAGATAATTCTTTTTTTTCCCCCCTATCTTATCTATTTAAAAAAAAAAAATACGGAAATACAAAGGAAATGTTGTATAACTTGCAAGCATGAAGGAAATGAAAAGGAATGAGTAAAGTGATTAACCACCATGATAAAACACATGAAATGCAACATGAAGTGCAAATATTCATGCTCATCTCCAACAGACAGTATGATTTCCACATATATGAATATTTGTTCCCTTCAGTACTTGTAATGGAACACCACCACATATCTTTCAGTTTGGAAAAATAAAACAAAACCCAAAAAACAAAATACATCCCAAAAGAGAAATTCCAGGGAGTATGGAATAACTTGTTTGTTAACATGAAATCAGCATTGCCCTGAGCCAAGCAGAAAAAAAAGGCAGATTTGAAGAAAACCTAGTTTGATTTGACTGCAACATCCGTTTTGAAAGCATTGCTGACACAACAAGCAAAACACAAAGATATAAGAGAATAACATGAAGCTAACCGAAAATAATTGCATTAAAAAGTGCCAACTGGCACTCAGAAAACAGTTACAAGTTGGGAATGAAAGAAACGGGCATATTAATTACTATCATATAAGCAGGAGTGAAATCAAGGATCAAATTTAATAGCAAACAAGGAATAAACCCACCAACCCATCTGGTCAACATTTCAATGCTCAATTAATTAGCCAGATGCTCAGCACTTGGCTCGTAATAATGCTCACCATTCTGTGCATTTCTGGGTTTCTTTTCCAACCTATTTTAAAATGTGACAACATAAACCTAACAAATAAGAAATCTGCCACTTTGGGCCATGCTGTCATAATTGTCATAATTGCTCTGTAGTTAAGAATTCTTCAATTGGATACTTCACAGACTTTTATTTAAAACTGTGACAACCATCTGGGATCCAAAATGAAGGAAGAGCGAAGAATTATAAACGATACCAGCAGGCAATAACCAATATTCCAAACTAAAGATCAATCAGCTTAATCTGCTGTCTTTATAGAGAATGCTGAAATAAGGAGGATTTATGTACCATTGTGTGATACTGTAACCATCAAAAAACCCAAGTTCCGTGCATGTTATCATGTAATAACTTAGGTTAAATTAGCAGGCATGACTGCTAGCAGACAACTGCCCACAACATTACTCTGCTAGTGTGATCTCTGACCTAAGTTTTGGCCCAGGACAAGTAGCACACTCCCATACACGGCCTAGCTGCAGCTTGAGAGTTCATACAATCCAGGCACCATTCTCAACAGGCAACTTGGACACGGCCATCCTCTTCCAGGGATAACATATAAGCAATCAAAGCCATACTGTGCCAGGTAGCTTCAGTGTCAGAGAATGATCCACAGGTCATTTTATTTACTACATAAATCTAATACAAAAGCTAGCACAATATGCATAGGAGTAAAAGTCATGAGATACCAATTTTAGAACCAATGTACACAGCAGCGGTCAAGAAATAAGACGTAACTGACGTGAAGTGCTTTAGGAAACTGAAACAAGCAGATTTAAGGAGGTAATTTAAAAAGAGAATAATATAGCGAGTTCACAGGAATAATGTGTCTAGTACTGAACCAGATTTGCCAATTAACTTTGCTATTACTACTACTAGAAACATACTGCAGAGGAAATTCTACCCTATGGCTACTTATGTGCAAAGAACTTCTTCCAAAGCCGATAAAGAAATAAAAATAATTATAAAAATTTGTTCCATCAGCTGCATTAGTCCAGCTTGCAATACCCCAAAGGGTTAGAAAAGGGCCATGAAGACTGTTATGTACACTGGAGTTCTGCAAAAGGATAGTTTGCGCTATATGGAATACCATTCACCTCCAGTTCTATGCAGCCTTGCATTCCTACTAGAAAATCTTTCTACAGATTTCACAGGTTTTAAGTCCAGACTTTCGTCTCTAGCTTTAACATTAGTTTTGTCAACTCACGTGCAGACTTTTATCTACCAGGAGCAGAGGCACAATACAGGTTCCAGATAAATCTTAGTATGTAAGTATCTCTGTGAATATTAAGTTTTCATTGCAGGTGAAGGACAATGCTGTCACACTGCATGACAATGTTGTGAAACTGGAAGACTCCCAGTTGTCTGCACATTTTTCTTTCATGTTGTTTGACAGAGAATGAGAATAGCTATTACACAATTTCCAGGCAATCAATTAAAGGTAGCTAAATAAAAGAACTATGTAATGGATTTCATGCTCTTAAAATGTGAATCTATAAAGCTTATTTTGTAAATCATCTACTTATGTGATTGATAAGCTATGCAGAAAAAATGTCTACTAACAATCTGTTTGTATTCTCAGTGTTAAAAAAAGATTCTACATTTCTTTTTCAGAGGTCTATATTCAGCAAAAGGCAGGCTGAAAAAAACCTCTTCCAATAATTACAGAAGAAGAAAAAAAAAAACCACACACTTCTTTTTAACAATCATGCCTCTATACTGCTTGAAATAAAATCTCGGTTTACAGATATAAAGCCAAAAAATTGACTTTTATTTGTATCTTAATTTGTTTTTTAAGAAAAAATCCCAACACCCTGTTTTTATAACATAGGTAGTTCTGTGCATTGCAATATTATGAACACAGAAGCAAATTACTTCTAAAATCTAGTTCTCTAAATTCTTGATACAGTAATCAAGTATGGCAAACTTAACCCTCTGTAAAAGACCAATGAACCACTGTTTTTCAGAGAACTAAAGAAATTATTTACCTCCAGTACATGTTCTCCCTGCTGCTCTCGATCTAGTTTTCTTGATGTAGTTGTAATCAGACCTGTAAACATAAAAGAATGCTTCATCAGATCCTTCAAGAAAATAATCTGAATGAAGGTTAGGTTAAACCAGTAGTTACCAATACACGCAATCTTAATTTCTTCTTAGGTGGTCTCTTCCACTTTTTGCAGAACCTACACTTTCATTAAGGAAAGGGGTGAGGGGTTTCCAATCCTTAAGGGCTGTGAAAATACTCTGCAATCTGAAAGCTAAACTGTTGTAGCCCTTAAGACAGATGCAGTTTAATTTTCCAACATATCTGTGCATGTCTAGCTTCTGACAGGAGTAAAGTATGTAACTCTCTCACATGAAGCCTTGTTTTCACAGGGTGTTCATACACCTTATTCAAAGGCTGCTTACATACAAGAACCATCTGTTTTTATTTTTAGCGATACCAACAGAAAAAGAATGACCTGAAGATATGCATTAATGTTGGAAACCAGAGCAATTTGTGTGTTTTGGCTTGATTTGGCAACGGCAAGGACTAAAGAACACTTGCTGTTGGCAACCACAGAGAACGAGGACAAGTTTTTGATGATTGATGTTAGATTTTGCTGTGAAAGTTTGACACACCTATGATGGAAGATTAGGAAGGCATGAGTTTTTAGTTTTAAATGAAGAAAGTCAAGGAGTAAGATGGAGAAAAAGAGAGTGAAATCTAAATACAAACAGATCTTATTTGAATTAATTCTCCCTAACAGTAGGTTCAAAGTTTTAACTACTTAGTTTCATGAAAAGTAAACAGTCAGCTCTCAATTACAGTTGAATGGCTTGCTATGGTGTGGGTTAACCATGCCATGGATGCAGACACAAGAGATAACTCAGTTTCTTTGCTGCACAAAAGCCATCAACCTGTTTGCAGGTACACGCACCATTGCTGTGTTCACATGGCACCAAGCCTGTGCTAGTACATTCTCCTACACCCAACTCGGTCTTTCACAGAAGAAAACACACCAAGATTTGGATTCACTCGACTCAAGCCACTAGTGGCCAAAGCACCCCATATTCTCTGTAGCAGGAATCCAGCACATGTTAAATAGAGAAGATGCTGCAATGTCCTGAGACCTTTCATGCAACTATCCCAGCTTTCCACACTGACAAGAAAGCACTGACATCCTGATCCTCAATTGTCAAACTGAAAAAAAACAGGAAAGCAATTACACAATTAAGGACAAAATAGAGATCAAAAGACAGGCCACATACTCCATGCTACTTTTTCTAACTATAGTGTAAGCTTCTTACTAATAAGACCTCTTATAAGCAAAAGTAAAATCCATTTATAAAGTTTTCAAGGTTGATCTGCTGCAACAAAAAAAGTCTTGAATTTTGCCTCACTGCTGATAAAAAAAATAGAGCATGTAAATAAGAAGAGCAATAAAGATTTCAATTTCACTTAAAAGAAAAAGGCCAACAGAAACAGAATTGTATACCACCAGTGCATAGCTATTCAGTGCTCCTGTCAAAACAGTTGTAGTTCACATATAGACGAACAAAATAGGCAACCTGTACCAAATACGAATAAAACCTATATAGAGCAATATTACAGCTGTCAAATGTTAAAACAACTATTCTTCAAAAAACAGTGCAGATCATGGCTGTTTCAATTATAGCCAAATCTGCCCTTGTTTTTCCAGCAATTTGGTTCGCCATTGTATGAAACCCATTATATACCTAGTATTCTAGACATAAAGATCTATTATCTTTTCCTATTTTATCTTTTCATGCTTTTATAACACAAGATATGTATGTTATTGTTAGGATGCATCTTTTTGGTATTACGAAGTAATTACCCTTAGTTACAAAGAAAGGGGGAATTAAAAAAAACAAGGAAAAAGTGCTGCATTAGTACTGTGAATTTAGGAAAGGGGATGCAGGGGTGGAGAAAAAAAAAGGATGTGACAACTCTGTATTAACCTTCTTGAGGTAAAATCTTCCCATAGAGATTACAGAGCTGTGAACAATTGAAAATACTCATTGTTATATATTCTAAACAAAGCTTTCTGCTGATTTCCTGGCTGGGGTTGGTCAAGCCACAACTTTTCTTTTCACAGGTCTGTGGCGAACAGCACTGAAATGAAAAAATGGCATAGCAGATGCTTCATCTGCTTCCCTCAGGCAAAGCGACTTGTATATGACTACAAGAAACACAAGCTATCCTAAACATAGTTTATATTACATAGTCCTTCCGTTGAGAACCTCTGGAGAAAGCCAGCACAAGCCCCTCCCATGAAGCATTAATCCCCTGAGACTCACCACAGTTGCAAGGGAAAAGGGTAAAATTTCAGCATAGCCCTAAAGGTGTTGACTGTTGAATAGCTGGTATGAGGATAGGGAGGATCTCAAAAAGCACAGGAAGAATAAAGCAATTCCAGCAGAAACATCTCATGATGCTTGCATTTCTCTGTATATTCAATATTCAGTCTACACCCTCTGACAATATTAGATTCCATCTCTCACAGCAGCAGCAAGTAGAGAATTGCTAACACATGAGAGCAGAAAGATGGCACCTTCCAACAGTTTCCTATCCACTTCTTTCCCCATCAAGAGCCATTAAGACTGGAGCCACCACTAATAAATGCCAACTAATACTCTGGGGAAAAAAAAACAACAACAGCAGCAAAAAAACCCGAAACTCAATCAACAAATAAACCAAATGCTTTTGCTGCAAGCACTCCAGACAGAACTCTACAATGTACCACTACTTTACATACACCGGTTTGTTAAAGAAAGTCTAATTCCAGGTATGATTTATGTTAATGAAGCTGGTCACTATAATCAACCAGGTAAGCAGAAAAATATCCAGTAAGAACAAAATATATATGCTTTGATCTGTTAAAATTTCCAGTCTTTTCAACCAAGCATGTCACACTTGTATTAAAACACTTCAGACCAATAACAGAAGGGTTTAGTCTTCACCATATATATCCTGTATATTCAGCAGAAACTAATGCCAACAAAGGAAATGTAACACTTCTGGATTTAGAATCACATACACATGCATGACATTCCTTTATTTAACTCTTTACTGCTAGCCACTATCTAAACTGAAATTAGCTTCAGTGAAATGTTTCACTACAGCTTAGACTGTAAAAGGTTTGATTATGGCAATTACTATCTTGTTACATTTTTTCCAAGTTTTTGTATGTTATAAAATGCTTAATGCAGCACTGACAGGTTTCATCAGTTGTTGAAGAGCTTTTCTGAATTAAGGCCATGATAATAAGATCCAGTGTTATCACGCAGTGTGGCTTTTGTGACTGCCCATTAAGATGGTTGGGGACAGTCTTTGGATCTAACACAAGTCAGCTCCGTGCAAAAGGAGCCACCACTCTGCTCTTTCTACTGAAAAGATGAGTTCTCCAACTTCTTAGATGGAGCTCCCTCTCTTTAACAGTTGGAGATTTCCTTGTCGTGCTCCTCCCTCTACACAAATAAATTAATAACCATACCTTTGCATACACCACATCCCCACAGAAGTGACAAGTAAAAGATTTCAATTAATCTCTGAAGAAGTCTGTAACATAATCAGTTTTGAAATTATTATTATTATGTAGGAAGAATCTGTTCACTGCTGAATGACATAAATGACAGCATGTGTGACAAACAGATCACTGTAAGAATTCATTTTTGAAGTAAAACTGACTCAGAGAGCATCGTTTTGCAGTCATATTTTCCTGTTTTCCTTCTGCCTCATCACTCCCCCTATACACACACACAAAACCAACAGAAACAATGAGCTCCAGTAATTCACACCACCGACTATTATCCCACCTGGAAATCAATGCACGCCATGGCAAGACAGGTCAAGCATCCTTGGCAAAACACAAGTTTATAACAAATGTTTCTAAGATAATGATGAGCAAAATGGCATCTCTAGAGAATTGGTGCAATTTTTCTATTCAGTAATGTTTCAAAATTCACCTCATCAAAAACTTTTTCATAATAGCACCTTAATAACTGAGAGTCTTTGGATAAACCACAGATGTTCTGCCTCACTAGCTGCAGAGGTACTATAAAGAACTGAAACTGACCATAAACATCCATAACAAAAACACATCAAAAACTCCACACCAGGTAACATACAACTGTATTCTCCCTTCTTTCCTCCTTTGAGTTTAAATTCTGCGGATATCTGCTGTCTATTTGAGGTCTACTGAAAAAATCAAAATAGCTAAAAACGTATTCAAATAAAATTTACTTCAGATTTCTATTTTAAACAGTATTAAAACAGACAAAAATGCAGCTGCAACATTCCATTACACAAATATAAATAAAGCTGTTACATTTAGAACAGAAAACAGGGAGCTGACATTAGCAGGGATTTATTTTAACCCGTATAAGCTTTCATCTCAGTGCCCAGTTACATCACGTTACCTCTATATCTGAAAAATAGCACACCAACAATTTCCATTCAGTGCAAAAATGGCAATTCTTAGGCAGGCACTGTGTTACGAACATTAATATTAATTCCATGCTATAAGCTACCCTTATGGCATGGATGATCTCAGTGATGAAAGAAGTAGCATCAGAAAAAGTGGTCTGTGCAAGGGGAGGAGGAAGGCTCAAAACATTTGCTTTGCTGTGCATATACATCATGCACTCACTGCTACAGGCGTACCTACAAATGCATGCATTTGTTCTTTCACAAATATGTACATACTTTCCAACTGCACATTCAGCTTGAGATGAAGAAGATTCTGGAGCTGGGTGGGAGTTTGGCTGTTAGCCAGGGCTAGCCCACCATGACCCAAAAGGCTAAAGCAGATACCAAGTCTGCTAAGCTGCCTCCAATGAGTGTGAACCAATAGGCTTGACTTGAATGTAGTATAACAGTATTTGAACTGTAATGTATGAAAATAAATACAGTTACTGTGATCTTTGAATGCATTGGCACAGACAGCAGAAGTGGTTTCTCTGGACTGCATTAGTGCAACTCAATGAGTTTAAAGCTTTAGATCAGTTTACTTACAACGTATTATTATTTAAGATCTCATTCTCCCACTTCTACCTCAAAAATGATAAATTACTAATAAATGTTAAACCAAATTATCTTGGTATTTTCTTTACAAGGTCTTAATATATCCACCAGTGTAAGAGTTAAGGAAGTCTGGATCTTAAATTCGCATGTGGTTGTTATGATAACCTAGTCTGACTATTGTATAACATAAACCCTAAAGCACCAGGCAAATTACAGCATACATTCTGGAAGTCAAGGACTAATTACATCTCTTCAAGTGATAAAGATGCTGTCACACCTCAAGGAAGGATTTCCTACTAACCATCTTAATTTAAGAAATAGTATATTATATCCAATTCAAGACAACTTTCCCTTCTAGACAGAGGAATGTATCTTTCTTTTGTCTGAAAGACTAAGAAATCCACTGAAATAAGAAGTTTCATCCTCATGGAAGTACTTAGTGTGATCAAGTTATGTCTTAGATACCTCTGATAACATAGTGGGCGTCAAGTCTCACTCTCAGGAAGATCTCTTACGACATTGTTTTAAACTGCTTCCAATACCTCAACACTTCCTATAATTTGGACAAAATGACTGATGAGCACAATAATCCGTGATTGTGTCACCACTGCCACAGCAAGACAACTATTTTTTTTCATTCTTCTTTCTTTCAACTGATTGGAAGTTAACTATGACTTAATTTGCTTTACAATCAGTGACCATCAGAAAAAGCCCACATTTCCTTTCTAAAGACGTTCAGATACACTTTTTGGCAAGAGTCCTCTATGTAAACCAAGAGAAGGCTTCACAAGCAAATAAACAGGTTAAACAAAAACAAGTCAATGAAAAGTAATAGCAGAGGGATTTAAGAACAGTTTTCAACTTTGCACCTGACAAAATATAAACTCCATGCCTTACCAGTCATGTACAGATGATGGTTATAAACTAGATTGTGTGTCATTGTAATATATCTCCATGAAGGCAGGCTGCCGAGTTAAACATAATCAGAGACCTAACCAGCTATCATAGTGGAGAGGGCATATCATAAAGGAAGTGAGCAGCTTTAGTTTATATAGTCCTAAAGATAGTTCCTTAGCAATTTGACTTGCTTTTCATTCCTAAATGCTTCCTTGTCCTAAGCACCTTAATACTGCTCAATAAAACCAGCAACAGAATCATCACCAGTAATTCTCGAGTGCTAAAAATTATTATAAACATACAGTCCCAAAAGAAACTAGCAATATCACTTACAAACACATAAAATGGCTGCAAAGGCCTCTTCTGCTCAAGTAAAACACAAAAATGCAATAATTTCTTTCTTTTAATAAAGACTTTATTAAAGACTGTTTTCAAGAGAAATTGAGAGCCCAGGTAGCTCTTTCCACTCTCTAGCTAAGTACTCTATCCATTAGCTACAAAGTTATGTTCTTGCTTGCTTGTTCTCTCTGGCTTCTTGAACCTTACCTTTTTTGCTATACAGTTGTTTAGAGAGAACAAAGATCACTTCTCTCTAGCATAGCTTACAGACTGTGGCTTAGCACACTTTTCTAGGCAGTTTAAATCCACTTTTAGGGCTAAAGAAGTAGTTTTCTGCTTCATATATGAACTTTCTGACCAGAGTTTTATTACAAAAATTAGTTACATCACTCTACAAATACATAGTTTTAGAAAAATTAAAAGAGAGATCTACTGCAGTACACTGTGCTGAAATCAGTGTTCCTCTTCTGTTAAGTACAGCATGACTGCACTCAACTAGCGCGGTCTTTTCACAGCTTCAGTGCCTTTCCCCCTTCAATTCCTATCTGCAGCAGTTCAGGCAAAAGCCAGCAAGACATTCCCACAGGCACCTAGGTAAACTCCAGACTGAAAGGTCTAAAATGCTTTCTAGAACTATAGACTCTGCTCTTCAGATCACCTGTTCTTATTATTTAGGCACTTTCTTACTCCCATTTCAGATGCTGATGGATATGCTTTTGATTTATACCACAGAGATCATTTTGGATGCATTTATCCTAACTAAACAAATGTCTTGCCCTTTGAACGGTATTCCACAAAAAGTAAAGTAGTAATTGAGATCTCAGTCCTACCCAAGTCAGGACTGCATCAAATAAGGGATAATGAACCTAGTCCACAGGGGTGTGCTTGTGTCAGCACATTACACATTTATTGAAGTACAGTAATATCAGTGTTTACGAGTTTATTACTTGTTGACAGACTGTAAACTGTGTATACAGGGTCAAAAAGTAAATTACTTAATCCTATGGCTGATATTTCATACCACCAGTCACCATGTTAAACAGTAACCAGGCAATATAATTACTCAGTCCTACTAATACAAAGTATAAGTGCACATCTGAAGTTGAGTGTCATTTCCCTTAACTATTTTAACAGCATCCAGACACAAAGACCTGGAATTTGCTGATGAGAATACTCACTAATAATTTTAGTGATTGCAAGCAGGGAGCAAGGATAAGCAACCCACCAAAGATTATTAATGTATGGTGTAAGGCAGAAAAAACACTTTACAGCAACAACTGTCATCCAATCCAAAAAACATTGCAGAGCTTCAATTTGAACTAGATTTCAGATGAAGTATAAAATCTGTATTTAATGACCACATAATTATAGAGAACTGCTCAAATGATTCCTACAACAGTAAACCATGTCATTTTGTATACACCAGTTAGTCACAGAGCACATTATTTTCAGTCTGAATTTACTAAGTGTGATGGGTTGGCCCTTGGCTGGGGGCCAAACCACACACACCCGCTCACACAGTCCCTGCCCCCATCCAAATATAGGGGAGAGAATTAAAGAGGTAAATGGCAAAGAGGACTCGTGGGTTGAGATAAGGACAATTTAATTACTAAACTACAATAATATTGGAAATAATACTCTATACAAAGATGCAATGTGATACACAGTGATACTGCCCCTCCCTACCTGATGACCAAAGGCCCAGCCCACTCCCAGCCAATGACCCCGGAGGAGGGAGA
>WKFP01015432.1:675696-696266 GCA_011057875.1 Pterocles orientalis | reverse complement strand
GCACCGCTCCCGGAGGCACTCACGGAACAGAGATAACAGCCCAAGCGTCCCAACCCAAGCGCTGACCAAAGCAGGAAAAAAAAACAGCTAACGATCCTCCGGGAGAGGGAGGATGCCAAAACTCACGGAATGGAGATAAACGAGTGTCCCGGGCTGAGAGCTAACAGCGGCCGTGGGGGGAGGGGGGGGAAAAGGCCTTGGGAGAGCGAATGCAGGTCCCCAGAGCGAGATGAATCTGGAAGTGCAAAGACAGCTCTCCTCGAAGAGTCTTCTCCTAAATACTGGGTATGACGTGCATGGGATGGAATAATTGGTCAGTCTGCTTCTCAATCTTGACTTAAAAGCAAATCCCAAGCTAGAAGCCGGGCTCTCTCTCTGTCTATGGAGAGGAGAGAGGCTGAATGTATCTCGTCCTTGAGAACAAATAGCAACATCCTAGCAATAACTATAAACGTTCTTCTCTTATCAATTCTCTCCTGAGCAGGAATCCAAAACATAGCTTCTTACTAGCTATTTATGAAGAGAAGGGAAAAGGGAAAAAAATTAACTCTGCTCTGCTTAACCCACGACACTAAGACAGCGGTAAAACTGCTTCTGCAGAATTATTTTACTAGGAAAACTATCTGGTGATTAACGAAAAAATAATAGAAACAAACACACACACTCAAATAGCTGTACTAGAAAAATAAACCTCAGTCTAAGATCCAGTATTCTGAGTACTTGAAAGCATTTAGGATATGCCCGGTTTCACTGTCAATCACATTCTTTTGGGAGCTTCTTCCTATCATACATAAGAAGATAAAAACCAGAACTGTAAATCATAAGCAGCATAAGATGCAATCACAAAAAAAAACCCTAGTACTTAATAAATAACAAAAAAATAGCTAAAATAATTTTAAATTGAAAATAAAACGATTATTGAAAGGAAACTAGTAAGTGATGATAAATTTCCTGTAGAATTAACTTTGATCTTACTATGAAGAGAACGCTAAGTTTTTGTTATCTCTTTGCTCACTTTGCAAAAATACTGCCTTCAGCACCATCTAGTATACTAAAGCCACACCAATTCAAAGCTCAAATGCCTTCAGTAATTAACTTTTAAGTAACCTGATCTTCTTCACTCAGGTTTATGATCTCATTTCAAGACATACCATCTTCAATAGTTAAGTGCAGAATTATTGCCACAAAATCTCATATCATCTTGAAAGATCTTTTCAAATCTGAAATAATCTTACTGCATTTGTAGGGCTTGAACAAAGAAACCTCACACTCCTTCCCAAATTTGGCTTTTTTCCCCCTAAACAAAGGAAATGCATTTTTCAGCTTACTGTAGCCAGTGCTGAGTTGTTGACATGTTTTTAAAAAATCATGATCAGTTGAGGGAAGTATTTAAGACCAATTATTAAAGGATCGGAGTTAGTTTTGAGGTTATCTCCTCTGCCACAGAAGTTTTACAGTTTCACAATTTATCTCCCATAATACTGTCTCTGAAACGCAAGGTAACTAAACGAAATTTATTTTTGAACTTTTTGCATTGAGTTAACTGAAAGTGTTCACAAACAAGCAGATTTGTAAATAGCAACAACCATAAAGTCAAAGTCTTAGAGCACTGCAACTACACCTTTCTCCACAAACAACCCAAACTGTAAAACAAGAGATTTACGAATGTATTACAGTGAGTTAATACATGATTTTAAAGAGAAATATCAGACCAGGTTTCCATGTTGGCTATTGCCTTAATGTAACAATTGCTCTTATGCAATTCAACTGTTTTTACTAAGACTGTTTTTCAGTCACAAAACAGTCTTTCAGTTGCAAATACAGCATATAACTAATGACAGCATTGGTTGAGAATGACTGTAACATGAGAAATTACTGAACTCTCTTGGGCATTTAATAAAATTCTACGAACAGGAAAATGTGTTATGGGGAAAAGCAGAAAGTTTGATACTATGGGAATTTTTTAAAAGTACAGTTCAAAACTTTTTGATAAATTACAGTGATGTGTTCTAAGTGAAATACAAAATCTGAGTGTCTAGTTAAAGTTTCTTACTGTTTAGTGCATTAAAATAAGGAAGGGTCTTTTGGGAAAACAGGTTCCAAATAACCCCACGGGATGAGAGAAAATTGAACAAAAGGACTAGTTATAAATGTGGTCTCTCTTATTAGAACAAACTTGGAAACAAAACCATGAACTGAGAGTTTTGATCTCACTTATCTCAGTGCATCTAAGGCTCCACCTACACAAAGACAAAAGAGACCACCCACTGGACTTAAATGTGTACAGGTCATGCACAGAGCACAAAACAGAAGTCTTGCATACTGGCATATAGCTTACAGAATGGTTTGGATATCAAAGGGAAGGAACCTTAGAGATCATCAAGTTCCAACCCCCCTGCCAGGGGCAGGGACACCCTCCACTAGACCAGGTTGCTCAAAGCCTCATCCAGCCTGGCCTTGAACACCTCCAGGGATGGGGCACCACAACTTCCCTGGGCAGCCTGTTCCAGTGCCTCACCACCCTCAGAGGAAAAAATTTTTTCCTCATATTTAATCTAAATCTGCCCTTTTTCAGCTTAAAACCATTACCCTTCATCCTATCGCTACACCCCCTGATCAAGAGTCCCTCCCCATCTCTCCTGTAGCCCCCTTTAGGTACTAGAAGGCTGCTGTAAGGTCTCCCTGGAGCCTTCTCTTCTCCAGGCTGAACAACCCCAACTCTCTCAGCCTGTCCTTACACGGGAGGTGCTCCAGACCCCTGACCATCTTCACGACCCTCCTCTGGACCCGCTCCAACAGCTCGACATTCTTCCATTACAACACCATTCTCATAATTAAAGCCACCAAACAAACCAAAACAGTCGAGTAAGCAGTCACAAAAAAACCAGCTTAGTATTAAAAATATTCATTTTTATCTGGATAAAATTATTGATTCATGAAAGACAAACTCAACTGAGAAAGTCACAATGTTTTATTTAACTAACCTTAACATTCTGAAACATAAAAATGTGAAAAATACTAATTAATTTGTGGACAACGGATATGAAACTAGCTGACTGTTATGGACAAAATCCAGTCCCTCCAAATTTTGACAATATGAATTATAAAAAGGGGAAATTCATCTTCCAAATGTTCATCACTGGATTTTGTGTGTGTGTGTCTACATGGCTTATTTATTTCACTGTTTGTTTTTTATTAATTCAAACAATGAGGATTTCCTTAAGAAAGCTCATTAGTTGCAAAAGACAGTCTTGCTTTGTCAACCTCAGAACTGGCCACCCCATTTGAAAATACAGGCTTCTGATTTTGAAAATGCAGCCAAGTTCAAGAATGTGTTTCTTTAAAAAGACAAGAAACAGAACTGTATTTCTATTGTTAAAAATACACAAAGATTGTAAAAGACTTGAAAAAGACAAATTAAAAATGTGATTTGGCAGAGACTTTTTTAACATTTATCATAGCACTGATACTGGATGTAGGAATTTTTATCTTGAAGGAACTGAGGCAGGAAGTAAGAGTAGCATGCCAGAAAAAGCATCATAAAAACATCATTATGATCTAACACTATGAAAAAAAATATTTTTAAAGAACTGCCTTGTTCCAGTGTTCTCTGCATATGGATAAATGAGGTACAGATTAGCACTTTGAGGTATTTCAGGGTTCTGGGCAGCCTTAAGCCTACGAACAACCTTCTTGGAATTTTCTTCAGCCGATCCTTTCAACCTTTCATATGAAAGGAAAGTTGAGGCGAAAGTGTAACAACTCTGTTAGATACAACTGCCCTTATTATCTCCTTTGATGTTAAGAATGCTTTATGGATTACATATGTATTTACAAATGTACAGAGAAAGTTGTTGAAATGAAACTATGCACATTAGAAGACTTCCAACATCACTACAGGCTTTAGTTTTTTGCGGGGATTGATCTTTTATTTTCACGACTCAAAAAGTAAATCAAACAAGACGTGAATCAAGGGACACATTCTGACTGAATAATCTTCTCTTAATAGGAAATTAATCAATACTAATGTTATAGTGTCGCTATATACACAAACTCCATTAAGTTACACTACTCAGAGAGCCTATTAAGGACTGATATCTTTGAAACTGATTATACTGTGTAAAGGTAGTACTAAGCAAGTGGCTCACAACAGTATCTGATCACCATCTCTTCCCTGGCTAGAATTATCATTTTGCACATCGTATATTCTAGATCAAAGGAGCATGAGATATAGAGGGAGTCTGTCTCCATCACCTTTTCTGCATCAGAATATGGGAAAATCGAAAGAAAACTTCACTTTCTTTTAAACTCCTGCTTTACAACATGTATCAGGCAGAGAGTATGGCTTCAAATTTTTATGTAGTTCCAGGGAGAGGGAGAGGGGAGCGGGGGTGGGAAGCGGGAGGGAAGAGGGAGGGAAGAGGAGGACTGCTGTGCTTCCTGTTTATTTTCCCAGCCTCTACCATTTCTCTCCTTCCAGGGACATGTAAGAGAATTAAAAAAAAAAAAAAAAAAAAAAACCCAAACACCACCATCTAAAATTTAGAATAAGCGATCTCCAGATAAAGGCTTGCAAGCAAATAATTTTTTTAAATAGCTGCCTAAAATTTTCTATCTTTTCAAGTGCTAAATCCCTAAGTATTGTAGAGTGAGTGGATGTAAAGATGTTATTAGAAATTTCACAGATATTAACTTGTTTTTCCAGTTCCAAAAAAAGACCAGGTTGAAAACCACTAGTCTAATAGCACTTCAAGTGCTTTAAACAATATTAAAAAGGAAAAAATAAAAATAGCTTCTTGAGAATTCAACTTTCTTTTCAAACATTTGTCTATACAAACTTTTGCCTACCCATGTAACCTTCTGTGTTTGCAGTAGTTCAACAAACATTTGGCTTATTTCAAGGGGGTTGGAACTTTATGATCTTTAAGGTCCCTTCCAACCCAAACCATTCTCTGATTCTATGATTTCAGTAAAGGTAAAGAAAAAAATAATCTGTTCTACAGTGTAATCAAATACTTTATTTTCTCTGCATGTGACAGGTGAACAGTTGGGCACATGGAGGCTGCTACATACACATCGAGCTGCGTGGTATGAGTGAACAATAATTGAGTCTGTCTTTTGTCAGAAGTAACAAGAACAATTTCAGTGTTTGGGTCTTTATTTAACTTTAAATCATATTAGTGTGCAATGTAGTAATACCAGTTTTATTCGAGTTCTAAAATACTAGGTCAATGGAGATTAAAATCCACAAGTAGTTAAACAACAAAGACTTCCTTTGTTAAAATGGAGCCAGTACTACTGTGCGGTCACTGGCCCTTCATTTCCTCACTAAGTAATTCTCTCATGTTATCGGAAACCCATGGAAGTTGTTTGCAGTTGTACCCATTTCCTCTTTCACTTCACTCAGTCTTCAAATCACACACACACACACACACACAGATACTGCTTTAAAGGTTACAAACGGTGTACAATGATAAAACAATGTGTGGTAGACTATTAGTTGTGAGCTACTAGCATTTTATAACTTCACAAAGCTCTAATGATTACTAGAGCCTAACAAAGGAGACAGTGAGAGCCACAGACTCAGCATTACCAAAATGTTAATCACACCATTGGGTATGGGATACAATATGTTCTGAAATAATTAATTACTCAACGCTTCTACTGGAATTCCCTATGCAAGAAAGGCCTTATCTAAATGGCCTAACTCCTACACCACCAGATTACTCAAAGAAACATCCATGGCATTCTCATGATAAGTACTTCATAAATGTCAATAAATATATCTTCACAACACTCCCAAGCAGTCAGGTCATGCAATTATTCCTATTTTATACCTGCAAAACTGAAGTATGGGGAAATGAACACTCAAAATTAATTTTGTCATTCTCCTGTACAGGTTACGAACCCAAGTCTAGCTTTTGGAGGTATGTGTCATTTTCATATCAAGTTGCATTAAAGGCATTGTACTCAGCATTTCTGCAAATCTGACTCAAAATTGTTAGATGCAGCAACGCCAGGTAACTCCCTGCCTCATTTGCTATTAGTGTTCTATATTTCTGAAGTAAGGCATGGCTTCTGGAGAAAGTGTTATTTGCTACTCAACCCTGATTCATTCCCCAAGCCAAATCTAGCTGGTACAATAAATGTAACAGGAGTCCTGGGGGAGTGTAAATAAGCATACCAATTTGGCAAAAAGATGAGAAATTACTTCTGGCCTGAATACATGGGCAAGGTAATCCAAAAGGAGTACAAGGGTCTTCCATCACCCTGTATGGATACCTTAACTCAGCAATCTTTGAAATACTAATTATATAAAGCCTGTATCATTGAGTAGCAGCCATATTTTAAAATCATGGCATGGCAAAACTATGCCATCCATATGGAAACAGACACAGAGCCTTGGGGACTTCAGCGACTGCCTTTTGTTTAGAGAGTTTAGTCTAATGGTTCTAGTTCTGCAGCAATTAAGGATGTTCGCCTTAGTTCTTAAATCTCCATGTTTTATGTATGACTTGTTGAGCTGTTATTGTTGGTCAGTTAAAACTGAGTACATTTCTTTTAATTTCACGTGAAGTTTACAATCACACAATTTAATGAATAAAAACAGAAGAAAACTACAAAACAGAGGAAAGAATGATAGAAAAATAATTTTGTTCTAGCCCACTACAGTGTTCTTTTGGGAACTGTATGTATACGTTTTAAACTGCAGAGCTAGTTTGCATAGTACCCTTGCAATTCTTACTAGGCGTAACAAAAAGCTTGTATTCGATGCAGGCTGAGCTCCTGTGTCAGACAGAAAGAAATTACATGTTTTGATTGAAAGCTCTTTGTGAAATGAATACAATCATTCTCTCTTGAATTGGCATCAACAGATCCATTTCTAAATGTTTAATCCAATACAGATTGGAAATTATAGAATACATAGGAAGCTCATAAATGTCCACTTATATACAACGGTATTATCAGTTATATTAGTAGATGCCATGGTAAGTACTGTTCCACTTTCTCTAAAAATTATTGCAATCCTACAATCAACTGTCATGCTCCCAACATTCCTCCTCAAAAGCAATAAAGCAAATTAAGATCTTATAATATGAAAGAATCAAAGATGGAAAAAATAACTTTTTCCACTCAATATGATAATGTGAAAAAAAAATAATTTAGTTCAGACAATATAATATTCAACTGTATTTTGTAAATACAACCACGGAGTTTACATCAGTGAGATGTAAAACTTTTCAGTCCTGCAACTAGATTGGAGTTGAATCACTGACTTTTAAGTGAAACGGGTCATTACTCATTCCTCAAAGCGTCCATTTTTGTCCATTTGTTGCTTTCTCAGACAAAAGGTATTAAATGCGTCCAATGAAATACAAAAAACAGCAACTAAGTATATTTTGATAATTAAGTTGCAAAGTGTTTGACCTTGTTAAAATGTAAAAAGAAAAAAAACCCTGAATAACTCACAAGCAAAGAAACCACACCCACAATTAACAGTGCAAAATTACTAAACTACTTTCTATCATACATACCAGAAAAAACATTTCACATTGTGAGCTCCAAAGCACAAAACCTAGAACTTGTTTACTCTTATATAATCCTTTGCTTTACATGAGTGTTGCTGAAAGTGCAAATCTTTTATGATCCTCAATGCAACAGCTCTAGGGTTAAGTGGTGGGTTTAACCATAGTGTCCCAGGACGCGTGTTATAAATTCTGCCAACTCCAACCCCATCCAAACATATTAAAAATGTCTTGGAACTCCACCATTTTTGTCAATTACTTTTGTATTTAATTACAAGCTATGTTGCAAGAAGTTAAGCAGATAAAAATTTGTTACCATAACGTGTATATTTGTCTCATACAGTTGCGTTCACGTTGAGCATGAAAGTTGTGGAATTAGTCTTTGCTCTATTTTTTTCTTGCAAATAATATTACAATAACTGTTTTATTCCAGCCAGCCAGCTCACATGTATAGCAGCTTTGTTTCATTCCATGCAAACTTCAAAACTAAAGAAAACCATGTTTCATTTGCTTTAATGAAAGACCAGGTATATCTGACAAGATTACAGAAGATTTTTTTTTTTAAGTGCCAATAGAGATCTACTAAAGGGGATACTCAGAACTGTAAGAAGCACACAGATACTACTTCAGCTAGTACCATTTCTGAGAAACAGATCAATCAACAGTTCTTGCTGTGAAAAGAAATCTCTTTCTGTCTGTGAAAGATTAATTATATCCTAAAAAGGTCCATGTCAATCAGTTTCATCATCTAAAAATTCAGGTTTATTGCACAAAGACACAGATATCTTAGTGTGGAACCTATAAGATACTACAAATGAATTAGCTACTTACAGAGAACAGAAAGCAGTATTTTACTTGACATAGGTTACATATAGGTTATTGCTATTTATAATCTGTATTACTATTACGTGTGGGAGTTCTAGCCATGGACCACAATACCGTACTGTTAAATTCTATAAAGGGACAGAAAAACATGGATTCTTGACCTGGAGAGGAGACAGTAACATAGTATCAGCTGAAACATATTTTTAGCTAGCACTCACCATGTATTTTAGGAATCCAAACACTAGCCTTTCCTTAACTTGAACTGAATGCCTCTACAGTCCTCAATTTGCCTTTGGGGTTGCACATTTGCCTGATGTAACAACACCCAACATGCTTAGCTCTCTTACCCTGTCACTTTCAAAGTTATAATGGGATACAGTTAAAGACTTGATTCATATTCCAGCCCTATCTCCCCTTTGGCTGGAGGGGAAACCTGGGGCCCTGTGAGGATTTTTCTTCCTTTGACAAACACCTCACAGTGCAATAGCCTAACAACATCCAACAAGGGTAACATACTTGCATAAGCAAACAAGACAGGATTTGATCTCACTAATTCTAGTCAAATGTACTCTTCAGCTGAGACCTATTTTAATTAACTGAGCGAGATAAAATACACTGTTATAACTACAACAACTAGTGTTTTTCAAAGTGTTTTTTTCAACTCCTTAACATCCCAAACCTAGTGAAAGCGCTTTCACCCCAAATAAGATCTATTCAGGTTAAACATATTTGATTTCTGATAGACAGAAGAGAGACTCGGCAAGTTACGATCCCGATAACCCCAGTCAAAACTTATCACTACTTTAGTGAGTGCCTACTGCACACTGACAGTTTCAAACTCAACATGAACAGGAAAAACAAGAGTGCTCATTAGATCACATGAAATCCAGTGTCCTATGTAACAGGAAGACAATATACACGAGCTAGCTATTCAATATTCATTTAACTTATATAAGCACACTCTGGGAACACAATAGGAACCAAAGAGGTTTCCCTTCTCTTCTCCTTTACCAGTCTCTTCCCCTCCTCTCTATGCTTATGTCTATCTAGCATTACAATTTTAAACAGTAATACACATCAATGAATTTACCTATCATTGGGATTTTAGCTATATTTAAAAAAAATAAAATTCGCCTGCTGAATGTAAATCAGAGGGAGATTCTTTTCTTCTCAGTGGCTGCATTCTGAAACAGAATTAACTAACTATTTCCATTTGGCCATTTTTTTCTCTTTTTTTTCCTTCCCCTTTAACATAGAGCAGAGGACTTCGACTGCACTGCTTGTTTCTACAGTATGCATGCTGCAATAAAGGCAGGTAAGAAACTCTCTTGACAGAAAATCTTTATTAGCTTTCTATTAAGTGTTCCCTACACTTCATCATCTAGCGTGTTGAGCTCCCTCAAGCTCCCTTTCTAACACAAATGACACCATCAGTAAGCTACTGACATGGAAAACTACAAACTCTATCTCAAGACAAGTCACAATTGCCTGCTGCCCTAATTTCTCTATCAATTAAATAGGAATAAAGATGCTGCTTCCTCTTAAAACTGAGGTAAGGGAGGCATGCAAGTGTCCTTTTTTAAAACAAAGGCTGCACAATGATACAGAAGGCACAGAGGAGTACGAAAGGACCAGAAGACAGAGAAAGAGGAAACCAGCCAAAGGAAAAATAAGGGCACAGTAACCAAAAATAGCTGGCCAATTATATTGTAAAGAGTAAATGAACATAAGTAGAGCTTGTGTTCACTTGCAGTTTGAGCACTGCAGTCACTCTGTTCTTTCCACCCAACTCGCAGGCAATCTTACTCCCAGTTTCATCAATATCACTGACTGAGATGACAAGAAATACCAAAGTACCAAGCAAACAGTACTTTTCAGAAACAGAAACGGCAGAGAAGTAGATAGATGAGCTGAAAATTTTTCCTTTTTCATCACGCATAAGCAGAGGAAGACAAATAGAAATAAAACACACTTTAGAAGATTTCAGGGTTGAATTTTTCTTATTTTATTTCTTAGTCTACCTTTGTTCTAAAACTAATGCTTCTGTAAATATAGTATTTAGATACAGGCTTACTATGCTAAAGATCTTCTGTTGCTATAGCTATTTCATATGTCCCTCCTGGCAACGTCTTCACAAGCAGATGCAGCACACACTGACAAAGAAGTTATTGTCAGAAATAATCCAAATAACATACCTGTGTTTGCACTCAGAGCTTTGTTGACACTGCAATTACAGCTGATAGAGCATGCAAGTATTCACACCCTGAGCTGAAACAACTATGAAACAGAATGAAGGCCATAGTGTCAACCCAGCCTTCAAAACATATTTTTCACCCAGTTCTTCCTCCTTTAAATCCCCTAAAATTCCCTCCATGAATGAGTAAGAGCTAAATGAATAAGGCTTGTATTGCTCCCTTACACTTATTCGGTTTGCTACAGATTAAAGTCACTCTCTACATCTCTACGGCACCTCTAGTCTAAAAATCTCTGGATTTTGAGATGAAATTTCTGGCTGAGGGAATCAGAAGCATCTCCTCTAATTTGTACTGTGAAATAGTACCTAGATGCAAAATATGAAAAGCTAAGCTGTGCCCAACCCAGAAAAATAATATTTAATTAAAACCAAAAGTTCTTTACTGTTAGGAATCCAGTGTGTACACTATATTCTCTATGTTTATTCAAAAGCAAGGGATGGTAGGCAAACCTTGCATGGTTTTCTGTGTAGCTTCAGTTAAAATGGGTTATTTGATTTGTTTCTCATCACTCTGCCCTACACACATTTCAGTATTTTTAATTCAGTTACTAAAAAGGTCACTTGTTTCTTGTGTTTGTACTTTCCTGTTAAAACCACAGTATGTTTTTTTCTGAAGCTTTCCAAACAACCACTGAACTCCCAACTTTTTCTTTTCATTATATAACAACTTCACCTGCAAGTTATCTTCCAGATTTCGTATCTCTTACAACAGCAGTTATTTACAGATAGTCCCTTCTGTCTGTGGGACAAGTGAGTGTGTAGTTAACAAATGGTTTGCTTTGCTTAGACTAAGACTAGCCGGGAAAAAAAAAAAGCCTGTCAAAAAACCTATGCGTGAAAATTGGAAGACCGAGACTACTAAAAACAGTTTGGACGAAACTAAGCTAAAATATGTATTATCATAGAAAGGTTATGGCTGGAAAGGACCTTGGATATCATCGAGTTCCAACCCCCATGCTAAGGGCAGGGACACCCTCCACTAGACCAGGTTGCTCAAAGCCTCATCCAGCCTGGCCTTGAACACCTCCAGGGATGGGGCATCCACAGCTTCGCTGGGCAACCTGTTCCAGTGCCTCACCACCATCAGTAAAGAACTTCTTTCTAACATCTAATCTAAATCTGCCCTCTTCCAATTTAAATCCATTACCCCTCGTCCTGTCGATACATGCCCTTTAAGTCCCTCCCCATCTCTACTGAAGGACCCCTTCAGGTACTGGAAGGCCGCTCCAAGAGTATATTTGCTGCACCACAAAAGCAAAAAAACAACAGATGGGTACTGACCAATCCAGAGTGGAGCTACTCTGAAGTAAACCTTCCCAAAACATGCATGGTGTGGATGTCAAGTACTTTGAACAAACTGCTTCATTCTCAAATCCTCTTCTACTTGTTTGTATAACTTACTATTACCAACACAGCCCAAGATACCAAGTTAACTCTAACTATTGTGAAAGCATGGTTACAACGTTAAATCAAAGATCTTGATTTTGCCTGGGTCATGTATTTACACAAATACATTGATTAATTCATATGTAAAACAAAACACTGTATTGTACTTACCAGTTTTGGGGTTTATTGAAAAGAATCCCTGTGGGTTGCCACTTGTTATCTTGTAGGTTAATTTTTCACTTGAGCTAGAATCTGGATCAAATGCCACAATCTGAATGACAGATACATCTTTAGGTGAGTTTTCCATGACCTCTGGGTAATAAACTGGTTCTGTGGTCTGAGGAGCATTATCATTAACATCCCCAACTTCTATGTAGATTTCAATGCAAGATGATAAAGGCACAATGCCTTGGTCTGTTGCATAAACAGTTAACCAGTAATGTGAAGTAGTTTCATGATCCAGGCGATCTGCAGTCTCAATAATACCTATTTAACAGGAGGAAAGAAATAGGAAATGCTCAATAAATATGCTGAAGTGTGTAAAAATAGAGCAAGCAACAAGCTTAAATAAATGAATAAATAAAAATGAATACAAGTTCAAAATAACTAACATTGATTCTACAAGCTGTGTTAACATACACAAACATATTGAGGCTAACCTGAAGCCAGAAAAAATAAAATAACTACAACAGTTTTCAGCAATTATGCATTACAGATATTAAAAACAATATATTACTTAATTTCCTTTCCAACTTCCTGTAAGATTCATCAGATCAATTAGCACTATTCAGAAAAGCTATTTTGCCTAAAAGATTAAATATCATGAGTAATTAACAGTCTTTTGGGACTTGAATGACCTTCTTTACTCATCACAGATGATAGTGAATTTTACACCATATTAAACTATCTGATTTAAATGCCAAACTGTTGAACTGTTTACTATCATTCACATTAATGAGCAGCTACTTAAACATGAAACATTCTTATATATGTGCCCAAATGAATTATTTAACTTAATTTTCCTAATGTGCTTACTTGGGTTCACACAGAAATGTCACAGAAAACAAAAGTTATACCTGAAGCTAACTTTTGTAGCTTTAGGACCAACCAATAGCTGCCAATACTCTGGCAATGGAAAGCAATGCTTAGATCATTTTTATACATATAAAATGAATTACCATTTAAGGAACAGCTACACAATTCACAAACTTAATAAAAATCTGTCTGCTGAGTCTACAGGAGTTTGTCTGAGCCAGAACTGAAAAACTTGAGTCCTTCATTCTTTATTATCTGCTGCAAAGGAAATACAGAATTATTTTTATAAGCAGCTTACTCTACAGGCACAGTCATAATACGCAGGTGGCCAAAAGATATATGATGGGGTGTAACCTATTTGATGAGGGATGAATATCAGATCCACAAAGACATGGCAGAATAAAACTCTGCACTTTCCTTTTCCTGATCCAGTTGCTCTTACAGGTTGTCCAACTTGAGATATTTTTTAAATAGAACTTAAAACAAACCCAGTACATGTCAGGGTGAGGGACTGAGCAAGCCATCAGTAAACTAGGACCTTAATAAACTATGCCACTGTGCTTTTACAGGAGTTCTACAGGAACTGAATTAACTCTAAGCATAATTTCCTTCACATACTACAGGCAGGTTTTTTTTTTAATGCAGTGCACCAGGTGAGCAAAATGAAATAAACATTGAGGAATTACTCTTTTATTCATTACTTTCTTTGTCTTGTGGGAAGCTGCATAAAGGTTTGATGACAATCCTTTGAAATTGTATTATGTCAATAAGATCACTTCAGAAGGGCTGGAGGGGACAGCACCTAATGATTAGACCTGCAAGATACCCATATATAGCATTGCCAGCAACACAGCACTTCAGAGCTACCACCAGATGTCAGTGTGGAAATCCATTTTATATAATGTCAACGGCTTCAGAACTGGGATAAAAAGGAGGGGCACTGCAATTTGAAAATACAAATGCATTGCATACAGTCTATTAGAGGTTGCTTGAAAGCAAACTGAAGGCTTTACAAGTTCCTTTTTTTGCAAAGGAACAATCAAAAACTAAGATGCAAATTTTAAAGATATTGGCATTTTACATTTCCAGTCTCTTCACCTCAATATCTGTATTTTGTTTGATGGCAGTTTTACTATTAAAAAATAATAACCCTATGTAGCCACTGAATTTGTGCTGTGACTATGTGCATAGTTTCTGATTGTTAGTGTACATAAATTTGCTCTTAAAAATGGTCACAAAGCCTTGAGCACCCCCTTACCCGGATCCCATTTCTGTAACTCACATTATACCTTTTGCGCGCCTCTGCTTCAGCCAGGAGACTTACTTGTGAGTAAATAAATTTGTAAATTACTGTGTCCTCATTTCTAAACCGAAATGCTGGATGTGGCATGCAAGCACTTCATCGTAAATCTGGGTAGATTCCACGCATGCCTTTGAAAATTTTGTAAAACCTTCATGTCCTCCTAAACACAAGACTAGACTGTATTAATTCCCCTTTAGCGAGGCTTCCAGCCATGCTGCTCTGTTGTCTGCAATCCGTGCAGAACACAGTGGGCCAGTATGCGTTGAACTGAGCAACCGTTATCATTTCACACCTGTCCGGCCTTCTTTAACAGTAGCTACATCAGAAGTGGCAGATTAATTTTAAGATAGCCTTGCCTGATTTTAAAGAAATATAAAATGAGACTCTTTTGGTAATGTAGCTCTCTGCTATATGCTCATCTGGCATTTACAAATTCTACCACTTTAGCTATCAAAGCCTACCTCAAGGAAAAAGAAGACTGAACCTATTTTGCTCTTGTAACTATCAGTTCTCAAGTGTCCAATCTTTTAAATCACATCCTTCACAAGAGACACCAAAAACCCAACAACTGTATTTAAAAAATAAATTTGTAGAAAGATTACAGGGATGTTAAATACTATATAGCAAAGATGGACAACTTCATTTTTTGGTTAATTTTTCTTTTCAAATTAGATCTGCATATACGACATTTCTATATATTTTACACTGTTTTTTGCTGAAATGTTCAATGAAAGGCTTGTAAAGTGTCCGATCATCTGACCACTGAACACGTCATGTAACACAGATGTTTACCCAACAGGATAGCTCTGGTTTTCAGAATGTCTCCGATTTTCTATGGAGACATCCACACTCTAAGCACACATTACTTAAAGTAACATGAAATATCATTCACTAATTGCTTTTTTCATTTTTCTCATGTTTCTCACCCAACAGATCCTAAATTGTTGGGTGAACATTTCTTCCTCTATGAACCATTTATAATTTCAAACTGAAATAGAAAGCTTTTAGGAAAATCATTTTATGACCATTCAGATATGTAAAAACACCTATATAACTGTTTAACAGTAATCAACAGATTAATTCCTAAGCGAATATTCCCTAGAGACATGAAGAGTACTTAAAAAAGCTTTAATGTACTCCACTTACAGTTCAAAACAGATGGAACAGACAGGTGTGTACACAAGTTAGAAAACTTATTAGAGATAAGCATCACACATAAATGGATTACTTTGACAATATCAGAAATGAAGACTCAAAATAACATTCCCCTAGTATAAAAGCCATGAAAAAGGGGACAGGAAGATAGGGAGCAAAAACTTCCCTTCACCCCTCACACACTGCAGGGGGTGGAGGAGAGGCCGCCACCCCTAATCCTCCTTCATCACTCAAAGCTGCCAGCACGGCAGGGGAAGGGATAACTGACCTATTAACATGACTCAGCTTTCTTCCTGCTGTTTCCGCCCAGCAATAAAATGGAACAGATACTAGTCCAGTATACTTCTCTGGGGTTTGGGGGAAGCTCTGACAACCAAAACCTGAATTTCTTCTGGTTCTGCATCAGCAGTTATGCCACAAAACACAATCAACGCTAAAAGCACAGAGCTACATGGAGTATTTGGGGTTTTTTATTGTTGTTGTTGTTTTTTCCCTTTTAACATTGCTGTACAACCTGACCTTACATCAGTAACTATAAAACACGATCTTTTTCTCATTACTATATTTGATGTTGCTCCTACTACTGCAAATTTAACACTCTTTCCTGATTTTGCCTATGAGAACACTAATAGCTTGAGCTTTAATTTTTATGCAACAATAATTAGTATAAATGCATGCAAACTTCAGTAGTCTACTATACCTTCTAAAAAACACAAGCCCAAGGAAGAGTAATTCAACTGACTTTTTTCTTTTCTCCAAAGAGACAGACAGTTCTCTGACCAAAACACAGGTCTAGAACCAGTCCTTAAAGTATCATAGGTTGGTGTGCCAACTTTCTGCTTTTGCAAATGTTGAATATAGAGGCCCATTTCACATATGAAGGCAGCATAATACTGTACGCTTTCTGAAAGCCAGCACTCTCCAAGTTCATAAATTCACTAGCTTCTAGCTGTAGTGGCTCTCAAGACGGCAGAGAGAAAAAGGATGGGAACTTGTATATCAAAGAGAAGTAATAAAACATTTTAAGTAAGAGTTAATTTGTTTTAATCTCGCAATCTGCTAGATCCATTAAGCATCAGTAAGATGTTGATCAGTATAATCAGTTACAACAGTGTATTTTGGCTCCTGGAAAACATTTTCACTTTTTTTTCAAGTGGTGCAAAGTATATTTAGGGAGTGCAGCTTAAGTGCTTCTATTATATCTTCAATGCTGTGAAAGCTCCATTTCTGCTCGCATTCTTCCCCCATTCACAGAAAAATCTTTAATCAGCAAATTTCCCATTAATTCTCTACACTGAAACATTTTTGTAATTTTAACTTACAAACCATTTGCTTCCTATGTAGCAAAACAAGCAGAGAAAACTTCCACAGAGAACCACTAAAGAATCTTTAGCATGTACGGTAATCCCAAAAACTTGTAAATATTATTGTTCATAAAATACAGTGAAGTAAGGATTCCAAAAACATTTTTCACTTGGCTGGATATGCAATCTTGAAGCCTTTCAGGCGCTCAGGGTACAAAGAAATCTGTATTAAGTCACTAACCACCAGGGGGGAGTACAAAAGAGCTCTGATTAAATGTTTCCCAGTCATCTGCAAGAGGACAAGAGTTGATTTTACAATATTCACATCTTAAATTTTAGAGTAGATATTGTTCCCACTTGATGCACCAGATCTTTTCTATCAATTTATTAAAAAAATATCCCCAAAAGTCACAAGTGAATACCACAGAATGGAATTGGGACAGAATTCAATATGAAGGAGCAGACTGGTTTATACATACAGCAACTGAGGAAAAATTAGAATGTTAAATACACTCTTGACAAGAACCAACATTACTTCCAATCCTGCAACCCAAGTCACTACAACCAAAGTCACTCTTAAACATACAAATCCACCTCAAATCTGACAGTCTTACACACGCCAATTCTATCTAATTAACAAATGCTCAAACTATAATACCCCCAATTCCCAAGGATGATCCTCCTTAAGTGTGCTTATCCATGAGAATTCTCATTAACAATATTAATAATTCTGCAATGGAAATCAAAACCTGCGATCATTTCTCAGCAAAGCATGAAAATGCAGTTTAGCAGAATTTGCCCTGAGAGTCACATTTGAAGCAAACTAAGAGAAATCCCTGGCCTGGAACACAATGCTTGAAATCTGATTACAAACTTAATCTAAATTCTAATAAGCTGGGCAAATCAAAAAGCTTCTTCAGCTGCTTTAAAAGTCATCTCTGGGAGAAAGAAGGCAATATTTTAAGAATTGCACGAACAAAGGTTTTGCTCAAATATGACCTTCGATGACCAATCAATACAAACCAAACTTTTAAGAGTGGATTAAGCCTGTTATAAACACAGAGGCACACTGTCCCTCAATGGCACCAGTCTGACAACACGCCAATACAGAGTGCAACTTTGTCTTGACTTCTAAACAAATGGTAAGTCACTGCAGTGTATCCTGCAGTGACTAAGGTCTGCACAATCTTTTGAACTAAGAATAAAATTGGGGTAAAAGTTCAGAACATACTCAAGTTTACCACTTGAGTCCCTGCCACCTCTAGATAGGCTGCATATATTGTCCAGAAAATTACTAATATTTATGGAATTATTTTTTTATGTGGACAAAGGTCCGAAGAACCCCAACTCCCAGAACCTGATAGTTTCCTGGTAAAATTTCTGCTTTACATTCTGTGGAACTCTGCTTTAGTTGTTAAAACAAAGAAAGAATCACATCAGCATTGCTGATTAGTGGTTTGGTTGTTTTGTTTTTTAAGTAAAATCTTGCTAAATATAATACTTTGTCTCCTAATGCTAAGCAACTCAGAACACATAGTTTTCAGGTTGTTACTAAGATCACCACACTTGCACAACCAGAATAGGCCAGAAAAACAAAAACACTTTACGAAGCTGGTATTTTCTGCTTTAATTAACTCCTGGTTTCTGCCCAGGTCATCTTATCTAAAACAGCATATGTTCTAACCCATACTTTGCCTTTTGGTGCAAACTAGTGACAGTGCAGTTCTTCAATGCTATCCATATTGAACACAGATTAATGAAGACGACTTCCTTGGCAGACTTTTTGTTCCTATTCATTTCTTCTTACATGTTCTATTTTTGCCTTCCCTGCAATACACCTCTCTCTTAGACAGTTACCTGCCATGACATGATAGGCATTTTCCTGAGCTGTATAAATACACAGGCTATAGCAGAGCTGACAGGAAAAAACAAAACAAAACAGGAAAGAGCATCTGACACAGGAGAAGACACAGTGCTTGTCTGCTTCTCAGCAGTCTCCAGAGGCCTCAGAGGAACACACCTACACTTTGTCCTCCTTTTCCCCTTGGGTATGGTCTGGAGGCACAGTCAAATCAGGACAGTTGGCAAGTACTGCCCTGTGTATTATGCATGGGTTTTTTGGGGTTTTTTTCTCCACTTTTTAGTCCGTCAGACATAGAGAAAGCAAGGTGACTTGAAAAAAAGGCAAATTTATTAATAGTTATGGCACCCAACCACAGATGATAGACTACAGCACACTGGAGTGCACTATTTAGCAGTACCAGACCCATCTGTAGTACTCAGTACAAACTGTGATTCTATTACTGTGACTAGTGTCATAGTTCAGATTCTTTCCACTTTTAGAGCAACAGAAAAAAAACCCTGTAGACAATTTATCTGTATTTCTGTTAACTTCTTAACTTCTTTCTGATAACTTCTGGCTACCACTGTAGTCTGACACTGGGAAATGCCAAGTACAGCCACAACCACACATGCTATAAAGAGTTCTATAAAGTGAAGATTTTGAAACATGTAACTTACTAAACTCCCAAGAAAAAAAATTCTTTCTTTCCCTGAGGCTGCTGTGCTACTGTAACTCAGGTCTCAATCAAGCACCAGTGTGTAAGGGAAAACTGAGACTTAAGCCTACAGTTCTTCTAAAATAGCATCCAACGCTAACATCAACAAAATTTAATATTATTTGATCAGTCAAGTAATAAACACACAAAGGCAGCACAATATCACACCGGTCTTTATCCTACACAAACCAGCTATCCTTAAGCATTTCAAGATTTCAAGTATGTCAGAGAGACAAAGAACTATTCAGCACTTAAAATGTCAGTTGAAAAGACCAAAATCCCCATCCTGTGAACTCCTTGAAACAATCTCCTTTTAAAGTAGGAATAGAATGAGATTCCTTTTGCAGAAGTGAAATGTCAGCTCATCTACTCTGTAAACATGGCAGAATGACAAGAGAGGCACTGCACTCAAACCCTTGAAATACTAAAGACCTGTGGCAGTCAGTGTGAACCTTTTAAAAAGTATATACAACCTCTCTCTTAAGAGAAGTAATATTTTTTGATAAATAAACTGAGCTGTGAAAGTGTTAGCTTTCCTTACTTGTATCATACATGCACTTTGAACAGAAAGCAGTATGTGTTTATGCCTCTATGGAACAAAGTGCAACAGCCACCCGAAAAAATACGATTTGCTCTTCAACTCCACGGCAATTTAAAGCTTATCACTGACAACACAAGCTACTCGTATATCAGAATTCCTGCATCTGAAGATTCACACAGACTAAACTGTACTGTTTCAGAATATAAATAACCCTTGGTTGCAGCCCTGAAGGAGAGCAGAAAGTTTCAGCAACTATAGCTTGCCTTTGAATCACACATGAACAAAGAGGTGTTCACTGCTCTTCTCTCTCCCCTCCTCCAGGAGCATTAATTTGGCACAACTAGAAAGACCACAGCCTAGCAACAAACCATCAATATTGTGTTTTGCATAACTCATGAAGAATTCAGATTACTCGTTTGCAAACATGTTTGAGGAACGGAATGAGATGGATTGTGAACTGGCTGGAGAAAAGAAGTCAGACAGTTGTGGTGAATGGGATAGAGTCTAGTTGGAGGCCTGTATCTAGTGGAGTCCCCCAGGGTTCGGTACTGGCACCAGTGCTATTCAATATATTCATCAACGACTTGGATGAGGGAGTAGAGTGCACCCTCAGCAAGTTTGCCGATGATACGAAACTGGGAGGAGTGGCTGACACGCCAGAAGGCTGTGCTTCCATCCAGCGA
>WKFP01015432.1:631528-674709 GCA_011057875.1 Pterocles orientalis | reverse complement strand
ATTAACGTTTATAAATATGTGAAGGGTGAGTGTCAGGAGGATGGAGCCAGGCTCTTCTCTGGGACATCCAGTGATAGGACAAGGGGCAATGGGTTCAAGCTGGAACATAGGAGGTTCCACTTGAATATGAGAAAAAACTTCTTTACAGTGAGGGTGACAGAGCACTGGAACAGGCTGCCCAGAGAGGTTGTGGAGTCTCCTTCTCTGGAGACATTCAAAACCCTCCTGGATGCATTCCTGTGTGATCTGATCTAGGTGTTCCTGCTCCGGCAGGGGGATTGGACTAGATGATCTTTCGAGGTCCCTTCCACTCCCTAACATTCTGTGATTCTGTGAATACAAATTTGCATAACTAATAATTCAATCTAGTTTGAAATGGTTTCATTGTTTCTTTTTGACCACTCAATTCTCCCGTTTTGCCTGAGTAAAGCTGAATATTAAATTATCTTAAATCCTGATTTATTTTTTGAATTGCACTTTAATGGCTTTGAAAAAAACAACACACAACCAAAACCACACCCCACAAAAAACACAGCTACCCTTGAAAAATTCTGCAACAAATTATGTTTCCATCTACAGAGTTACGACTTTTACATGGACCCCAAAAGTCCTTGACTAATATCTAACATCTAACATCTGTCATTAATACAACCATTCCTTCTAATAGTTACAGCTTGTCACATATTCAGATTTTAAAGATTTCTTTCTTTATATAGTCAGTAAAGTTTCCATACAGTGTTCTTAATCCATTTACACACATATAACATTTCTTTTTTATAAGTACTGAAGAAAGGCAACGAAAAAAAAAACTTTACACTTTCTGATTCAGAGAACACTCAGAAAAAATTATCTCAGGAGAAGCTAGGAAAAAATACTGAAAATAAGCTCAAAGTAACATATTGCCATTAGTAGTCCTTCGTCAGCTTTTATAAAGGCAGATTCCCAGAAAACTGAATGAAATTGTATTTATAGCTCTTTGAAATAGAAAGCTGTATACATTTCAAGTTGTGTCTTGTGTACTACCAGCTGAGAAATCATGCTTAGACAGGATTGATAAATGGAAAGCAACTCTTGTTTCAGGGCTTAGAAAGTTTTGAGTAACTTATCTCTAGCAGTACCAGCAAGCTGATGTGATTCACTGTAGTGAATTTGCACAAATTCAGTAACTTGCAAGTGACACTTCACAGTGCAGCTGCAAGACCTTCAAACATGTCAAGTTCACCACTGCTTGCTCTCTTTTCCAGGGACTAGATATTGCAAGTTCTGGAAGGTGGAAGGGGAAGAATATCACTGCAAAGCACATGTGGGCCCCAGAGCACACAAAACCCTTAACAGAGTATAGGAACCACCATCATCAGAGCATATTTAAGGATTTATCTGAGCAAAACCAAACTAAACAAAGTAAAACCTCAATCATAATAAAATCATGATCTGTTTTATATCTCAAATTTAACTTCACTGAACTCTCTAGATGTAATGAGATATATAGTCAAAACCAGTTCTGTATCAATACCTTAATCAAATCTGATAAGTTTTCAAAAACTTTGAAATTCCATTAAATAACATGCTGTATTTGGAGTGACACGATTTTTGCCTATGACGCTAATGGAACAACAGAGAGTTGTTGGTGAAACAATCAGACACTAACGGTGTCCAGTCAAACCTGGCAGACTCACTTTTGTAAAAGCATAGAAATTACCAATGAATTAACAGTAAAACACTTTTTCGGGGCAAAATCTTGGCTTGTGGCCAAATCCAGACCTTGACATAAAACTTAACACACAGAACCGTTTATGCATCACTTCTGTGCTATGAACAGAAGCAGTAATTTAAATTGTCTTCAAGTGAATGGAGAGAAAGGGTCACTACTGATCTCTGCTACATGCAGCTTTTGCACATCTTAAAGTAGCATTAAAGTAGAACAAAACACAGGGCAAAAGAAAGAATTGTAAATAATTAGACCCAGTAAGATTTTGACTTCCAGTTCCTGCCACATTGCTTTCTGCACATTTGAACAAAAACAAGTCATATGAATGAAAAACACAGTGCTCGGATCATTTATAAAAGAAAAAAATTCTGAAAACATGTTCTTATAATTAGCTACGTAAAAAATATATGCCCAGAAATCATGATTCAGTACTAGGTAGTTCAGGCTAAAAGAAATAAATCTGCTAAGGTCCACAAAGATGGTTAACTTGCTTTCAGGAAGTTGGGGGGTGGTGAGGGGGAATTTTTGCAATTTGAAGATCCCTGATGGGGCTGCCTTAGAACTCAGCTGATTATTTCCAGTTCAGAAAATCTTTTTGGACAATGGCAGACAGCTCCTATTGTCAGCCTCATTTATGGTTATTTTAATAGCTCCAGCTTATTTCTGTCAGCTAGGCTGCTTGTATGTCAGGCTTTAGAACAGGCAATATAATTGCTATACAGAGGAACAGTACTGTGTTGCTAAAGCTCAATATGAAGAGACATAAAAACCCCCTGATGGGTACACATTAGGGAAACAAAATGTTAATTCCTATGCAAATAGAAAAAATTATTGTAATACAACCACATACGATCTATGTTTCTTTGAAGAGAAAGCAAGTAAAGCAAGCTTTACTGCTAACATGAGCAGTCACTCATGATTTGAGAGAAAGCATACTGAAAAAACATGACCACACTACTACATCAGCATTACAGGAGGTTTATAAAATATTAGAGAAAACAGAACAAACTGCCAGCAGATTCTGGGCCAAGCATGTGGGCTCTCAGCACCCAATAAAGCTGCTCCTCTTACTGTGTTACATGAGCAAGATCTACAGGATCTGATGCCAATCATTGCTCCAGTCATCCATCCCTTTTTCAGAACAGATTTTTACCTTCAGGTAAAGACACAACTGGTTTCCATGTCCCAAGAAATAAAATTACACAGTATCATTTAATTATAATAAGTAACTACGTTTAAGCAAAAATACATTGGGATAATATTGTTAGACTATTCAGCTACCTTTAAATCCTGCTTTGGTACTACAATTTCATGACCAACAGAGGATTTCTACTGAAATGTAGGTAATTCAGAAATAAGTGAAGGGTTCTACAGGTCTGTTGTTTGTTTACTTATGAACAAAGAACAAAATGCATTTAATCAAATTTTTAGAATGTATGTGTACTTGCACATGCGTAAGAAATGCCAAGGATGAATTTCTATGTTCTTTGTCAAAGTTTGTAAGAATTTCTTACATGCATGCATATGCTCTTTAGAACTCTGGCTTCACCCGGCAAAATCCCTCTTAACTTCACTGTCAGGCTTCCTAGTACTAAGGAACTGTTGACGATGTTAGGGTTATATTAACACTCTAACAATTTAACTGGGAATTGGGGAGCCTCTGAAGTGGAAATTCCTCTGCAAATGTCCCCAGAAATTTCAAAACTAACTGGAGTTGACAGATTAACCTAGGTCCCCCTTAGGAAGAAGAAGAGGCTGCAAGGAAAATAATGAGACCATGAAAGTCAATTATGCACAGGAGCAACACATTTAATTGTACAGAAACTGGTTTGTTGATCCAGAAGGATCTAGCTGTTCAGACCTCTGCAAACTATTAAAATACCTAGAAGTTCTGCAACAAGTATACTTACTTTTTATCTGTATATCTCAAAGTTTAATGACCATCTGAAATAAGGAAAAGTGCTCCATGTATCCCAAGAATCTTTTTTCCTGCATACACAGCATTTCTCTTGGGTTCCCTTTTTGATTGCAGTTTGAACAATTGCATCCTACCTCACATTATTTCTGCGAAAGTAACTTTGAAGGCCCTGCAAGTTCAAAAGCAGTGCTACTCTTTAGTGAGAAGCAGTTACAGCTGTGCTCCAAAGCAACACCCGCTCATTACTAACCCACATGCAAAAAATTGTCATGTAGCATGTGTGTGTTATTTATACCAATTTGTGTTTTAGACTGCTGCAGTTTTGCTTCAACCGTTCGCTCTCCAGACTATTTTCAGTTGCAGAAACTGCTAGTCAAGAATGGCAGTTCCCAGACCAGCTCTTAGCAAGGAAAGATACCGATACCTATCAAAAGGCAAGCAGTGTGTTGAGGAATACTGGGAATCAGGCTGTTACGGCTGTTCGTGTCACTGCACCAGGTAGCTATATACACAGTAGCATTTAATTACTGTCAACAGAAACACTACTCCTAAGCAGATTTATGTGTACAAAGAAGAGCTGGTGTACCTGTGGGCATGCAAGTGTTAGGAGAACAAAGCAAATCAACAAAGTAATGAGATTAAAGCATCTGGGATCTAGTGGCATCAAAAGACATTCACCCTTTTTCTGACAAAGTCAGCTTTATTAACCTACAAAGTATCTCTTCTTTATTCAGACTTTATTTCAACTCGTGTATGCAGAGGGGATTCCACATGGATCAGTACTTCTTATCCCTTTTTTTTTTATTATTTGCTTTTCAATATGAATCAAAATAAATAAAAGGCCATACAAAGAAATATTTCTGAACTTGTTTGTTTCTGAGTAAAAACTTCAGGACAGGAGAGTCATGAAGGCAAACAACTTTGGGATTAAAAAAAAAAAGTTCATTCTCTTTGGTTAAGGTTACTGTATTAAGTAAATGAGAAATCCTCTGTTTTTAAGCAAATGCTTACATGCACACTGAAGAATCACTATTTAACATCTAAAAAGGAGACTTGCAACTAGAAAACTAGTAATGAGTTATTAGGTGTCAAGCACATTTATTTGTAAGTGCCCTGGATGCTTCTTGGGAGATGGGTTCAGTCTTTTTCACATAAAACAATGGATAACTATCTGCACAGTTTTAATCAACATTTTCCATAAGAAAAATCTGACTAAAGGTAGCAGAAATTAATGCAAGTTAACAGTTAAAAAAAAATCCTCAAGTTTAATTCACTCTATAGTTATTGCTTAATAGCAGAACCTGCAAGCATTTGGATAAACAGATCACAGAATTTTTCTGTTAGTATTTCCATTGGAAACCTCTTAATTATTCCCCACAAAAACATTTTTTGCTGAAAATAACTGAACCTTTAGTAACAATACCAAAGAGAATGATGAGTGATGTGAATAACTCTCCACCGAGCAAGAAGTTTGTCATAGAGCCATGAGCAGATCAACTCTGTCTACACTAGTACACCCAGTGTACATGAAAGAACACTACAATATTGTAGGTAAACTAGTAGACTAAAATGCATTTTGCTCTTGACCCACTAAAGATTTTTTCCTTAAGAAAGTCACAGAACCTGCAGTGACTTGCGATGGAGTCCCTATCTGTGCATGACTGCTCTCAACAATACATTCTCAAATTCCAGCCACTCTTGTGTTTGACTAAATTGAACAACTCCATTGCCAAAGAATTTTCTGACAACCCCTGGAATTACAGACATAGCATGGCACGTATTTCCTACTGCATTTCCTCCTACCATGGCACACTGGATCAATATTCACTCTGAATTTAATAGACATAATTTGCAGTAATCTTGTTCTCACTGTAATCATCACTCCCTTAACTTCTTATTAAACAATGCACAACAAAACTGACATGTCACTTAAGTCAATGACAACTTGACAGTTTATCTTTCACCAGCAGTTTCTGAACCTGCTCACACGCTCTTCCTCTACCTTATCTGTATCAGGAAAGGTTCAAGTCAGTCCAACATTTCACTACAAAATTTCACCATTCCATATGAGCATTTTTAAGGAAGCAAAAAGCTAATTGGAAAGTGCAAGTGCTAAGGTTTTTTGTTTGTTTGCTTGGGGTTTTTTTAGCATTTGCAAGCACAGTTCTCGATTTCTGTACTTTGGTACTTAACACACAAGTCTCTGTTCAGAAAGCTGATTAGGAATGGTGTGAAATAGTGGGGACTATGAATCGCTTAGACTTTTATCACTTTTTCTCTGCAGTCATGCAGAAAGTAATCTGCTTCTTAACAAGTTGTCATGTCTTCTTATCACTTTTTACTTTCAAATGGTCTGAACAAATCCAGGCAACCCAAAATAATTCTGTAATACCTAGCAGCACAGGTATGGAAGCACATATGTATAACCACACATCAAAGAGAGGCATAGGTCATTTTTCCATTTCTGATTAATCTGCTAAAATTGGTACTGTTAATACTCAAACTACCTTCAAAGTGAACTATGATACCAGACTTCTTATGCAAAGGTATAGTCATCTTTCCCTCCCTCCCTGAAGTAATTAACATTCCTTGCACAGGCAGCTGGACATTTGTTAATCATTAACTGCCTGTGTAATAAAGATAGGGGAAAAAAACCTGTTAGCCACTCCTCACAATGGTACACCAAAAAAATCTTTAAGATAGAAGATTTAGTGAATAATGTAAAATTATTGACAGTAACAAAAAAACCTGTTGTATCATTATAGCACTTTCAATATTTTGTTTTTGTGAGAAAGACTTAATGTGTTCAAACCTAAGTATTAACACAGGAATTTAATCAATAAAAACCCAGCACTTTTACCTAGAACAGCAAGTAGTATATTTTAAAAATATGAACTATGCTGTTAATCTCTTGGATAATAATACATACAATCAGAATTGCAACAGCAAATATAACAGAGGCATAACCAATGCACACATTCTAATCTTATCTAGAATCACTTTGATTCACTCTACCTTGCTTTCATTACAGGAAGGGCACAGCAAGGACATTCCTCTCAGATCAAACAGAAAATTCCACAGACAGAAGTTTCCACATGCCTGATTCACTGCAGATTAAACCCTTATCATTAGACAGCAATCTCCAATTTTCATAGAGACAGGATATACCCTGTCATGGTAAATATACAGGCAAAGGTTTTGCAGAGGGGGAGAAGGGTAACGGATGAAAAAAAACCAAATCTGTAGAATGGAGATGTATTCCCCATGAAAGCACTATGTATGTCACCCTCACAAATGGAGGGGACAAGAGACCAACACTAAAGATCACATCCATAATTCCATTCATACATTCCATCATAAGCTTCTTTGTACTGCAAGTCTTTCAGGCTGAACTACCAAACTCCCTCTCTGCATAAATACAAGCTGGACTACAGGCAACACATATGAGAAGAAGTCTGTATTTCTTTTCTAGCACGTTATTCATCCATTCTGTACCAATTTTTAGCACAGTATGTTACCAGAATCCACATTTCTTTACCTACATGATTAGAGCAGTTCTGCAATGCTCATGTACATTTACGAGTAGCACTAATATCAGAAGGCTATTCTGTAACTATACTTCTTGTATCTTGAAATTTTTAATATAATAATCTTTTAATCCTTCCATCCTGTACAAAACATGAATAAGCACACTGATAAGCAACTTCTAAACTAAAATTCAGGAATTTTTTTTTAGTGTATAGGGGCTGTTTCAGGCTTTTTGCTTCAGCAAAATAAAAATGGCCTTTTGCATAAGCACTCAAAATGACCGATTTAAGAAACAAGGAGATTCTGGAAGCAATCCGTGTCAGTGAGGATTATTTTAAGAATTATACTGAAGAATAAAACAATGCAACTGCTGATTTTTTTGTGTGTAACCTTCCCTGTCATATAGGCAGATATTCAGTTCTGGTATCAGTGATGCCACACTGACAAGTCTGCACAGATGCAAAAATCTGAGGCAAAAGAACTTAACAATCACCACTACTGGTAGGTCAAGATGATTTATATCCACTGGCTCAGCAGTTTGCTCTTTAACCCTAATACCTATTGAAATTATGCAACTCTTTATAACAACCATGAATGTATTGATTTATCCTTGCTCACAGATAATTTCTTTATTCAGAAATGAGGTTTCCCCAAACTCCTTGTGTTCTGTCCACACTTCTAATAGCTACTTCTATTTGATTTTAAATTATCTGTTGCAGTCTTGTTGCTAGATTCTTTGGACGCTTCTGTTTTCCCAAAAATGTCTCTCTGACAGCACTAGAATGCTAGAGATTTTCTTTTGTTGAGCCACATGTAGACTGATGAATTGAAAATTCATTTTTGATCACGTTCAAATGACCAGTGTAATAAAGTCACAGATGCAATAAGAATGATACACAGATTACAAAATGGACCTGCAAACCATAGTTTCAGCAAGGCCCGAAGTATTTTTAAACCCAACTTTTAAAGCTGCAACTACTGCATGTTATAAGTTGTGGAAGTTCGCCAATTACTCATGTAGGTTTGTCTTTTGCTAAATATGCCCAAATGCTGCATGATTATAGTTTAAAATCTTAAAAAAAAAAAAAACCATTACGCCATCATTTCAAGCTCCCCTCCTTTGACCTTAATATGTACTTCAAAAGCTAAGCAGATGCTTAGTAGGAAATAAATCCCCAACTCAACAGATGTACCAACAGAGATATGGCAAGATGCACCTTCCATAGCTTTTGGCAACCCTTCCCTTTTATTATTCCTCTGCCCACAAGCACTTTTCAAGTCAAAGAGAGGTCTAAGCAAGTTAATAAGCCCTTAATAGTACTCTACTGCCTGAACTGATTGCTGATTATAAGGCAATCTTTGGGACCCCATGTGGCTCAGCCTCAGTTCATCTCCCACAGAGACACAGCCCCCAGGCAGCTCTGTTTTCATCAGACCAAGTTGTAACGCAATCAACACCTTTCACAACAAAACAATCCCTTACTTTCAGCATCCCTGAAGAAGAAGAGGGGAGCCCCAGCTTTTGTATGGGATCTCTATTTGCCAGCTAAGGTGAAGTTTTTACTCAGCAGGATACCTAAGAAAACTCTCAAACTACTTTGGAAGATCCCCCTGCCAACAGCGAAACATAAGATGAATATGTCAGTCTAAAAATAATTCAGCTTCTTCCAAAGACTCATTCTAAAAGCTACATTAACAACCTAATAGCACTTTGCAGTTACCACCATCACAAATGCAAATTACATAGTTCAATTCTAAAAGGTGATCAGCTAGCTGGAGGCTGCTCAACACCTTGGTCGAAACCCAGGCCTCCTTAACCTCCACCAAACTGAAACTCAACATTACCTCTAAATGCCAGGCTTAGCTCTAGCACGTTTGAAAAGAAACATGAATGGAACAGCATCATAGGTTAATCCAGCAGCACCATCAGCTCCAGACCTTAGCCTTGAGTACAGCTTGCATCCTTGCATTACTGTAGTCAAAACCAGACGGCGGTCGAGAGGTTAACCAGGTAACCTCTTCACAACTTGAGTACTTACAGGCACATGACTAAGTTCAGGTGTCAGGAAGCCAGGCTATTGGTACCAGCAATAACGCACTCCCCAAAAACTAGTTATCTCCTAGGAAGAAGTTTTCTGGATTCGTTTTTTGGATAGCAGCAAATTTAGCACTTGTCTTCAGTCTTAACTGATGGCAAGTCTCTGGCACTTACCTTTATTTCTTTAAACACACAGAATTTGTGCTCAACTGGGTCTATACTTCTTCAAAACGTTTTAAAATTTCTCCTACTACTAGAGCAGATCTAAAGACACAACAGCTATTCTTAGTAAACTGCTGTTACAGCTATTTGTACTGTTGCATAAAAGGGAATCTATGTGCCAAATGCCTCATTTTAAAAACCATAACAAATTGGTGGAAAATATATTTTAGTTGCATGAAATTTTAAGCAAATGTTTTTAAACCACAAATTATTACTCAATTTAGGCACAACTGATTTTTTTGTTTTAACATAACTAATTTTTCTTGCACAATGGCCCAAGTTTGGCTTAATGCCACTGAAGAAAAATGCAGTAAAAACAGAACGAAACTATATAGATCTTCTTCTATGTCAACTTCGTTCTAATTTTCTTCATCATACTAAACACACTCAAACCCACTGGGTATCATTAACTAGAAAGCAGAAAATAAGATAACATTCCATTTTAAAAACAGTCTACAGAACAAGTTTTTTAAATGTCTGTAATCAACAACCATAAATATGCCTCCTCAATTTAAGTGTCCCACACATAAAATTGTCTTTCCCATCTTGCAGATTAAGCTAGAATTTCAGCCCTGCATCATGTATTGCATGCTTGACTATCCCTGAAAATTCTAGTAGGGAAGAAAAGTCATCAAAATATGGGATAAATACTTTAAAAAACAGTATATTGTGTTTGAATGGGAATGGTACTATAAGTGGCTTCAGTATTTATTGTTACAAGAAAAATCTTTCTTCTGACGGGCTCTGGAGAAGTTTGAGAAGAACTCTTCTGCAAGGGATTCACAACTCTGCTGGTGGGAGAAATGAAATGACTAGATCTTGTCTCCCAGTCACATCAGTTCAAGTTGTTCTCATGCTGCACATCTTTCTCAATTCAGTACCAAAGGGACGGAATGCCCAGGCACAGTACAAAATAAATATTCCACTAGAAAAAAACACTGACCATATATCAGCATTAAAATCTTTCCAGAGCAGTTAACTACCAAATTAATCTTCACTTGCCCCCCTTCTTTTTTAAAAAAAAAACTCTATAATTTTTACTAAACCCTCCTCACAGTGAAAGCTAAGGGAATGACTATTTCTGCATCTCTGACCTAAACTAATTTCTCTTTCCAGAATAAGAACAGATGTATTTTTTATTATTTATCAGAGGCAAACTAGTATTTCTTGAAGAGATGTGTTTCCAACATTTTTCAAAAATAACCCCAACAACCCAAAATACACTTTTATCCTGTCATGCACAAAAAAATGCTTCTCAAACTCAAAAAGTATTACTTAAATTCATTTATTATTAGCTTAATTATACAGTATCCAAACAAACAGAAGATGTTTGCCCTTGCGTTATTTTCCAAAGAAATAATGAGTTTAACTGTTTGTGCTTGACTTCCAGGTTTTGCCCGGAATTCTGTTCCAGATGTCAGTGTGGCAACTGACTGGCCAGTTACAGAATCCAAGAACAATCAGTGTAAGTCCTTTGATTAAGAAAAAACTCCTCTCTGCTGACTAGAATTTCATTCAAATCTCCAGCGTGCATATTAGAATCAGGTTTTAGCTCTCTTAACTGTCAACTGAAGTGCTGATGCAGCCGCTCATTTAAAAGATTAACCTTCCAAATTAACATTCACAGGCTTAAGAACTTTATAACTTAGAGTTTACAGAACCTAGTAATTGTTCTATGGAGGGTGGAAGGGTGTTGGTTTTAGTTGGGTTTTTTTGTTTAGTTTTTTTGTTGTTGTTTTGTTTTTACAAACCACATGAGTATAACCTTGAAATTCTTACTCTAGAAAATTTATACCTCAGACAGTGAAAAAACCTAGCTGCTATAGCTATATGGACAAATCATAAACTTCAGTGCAGCGTAACGTGGCAGTACAGAATTAGGTTTTGGGTAAAAAGAAACTTGTCTGAAAAGCTAATTAGATACCTGGGAGATTAGTTTGTGCTCTGAGCGTCACTCATGTCTGTACCCAAACTAGCTAGGGTAAAAATTTATTGAGCAAAAAGCTGCAACCATTTAGTATTCTACAGAAATAGAGTATGTCCTAATCCAGCTCTCTTCAAACGCTGTGGTAAGAACTACTGTGCTTTGCAAGAGGAAAACACTGTACAACCCTCATAAAAGAGGGTCTTTTTCCCATTTACTCTTCATTTTTAACTGGTCAAAATACTCACATGAGGAATTTTAATGCCAAAAACTATGTGCCACTGAGACTGTATCTGTGGACAGAAGCAAAGCAGGAAATGTCACTTTGACTAAATCTTAGAGCACCTTGTCCTTGTAGCCTACCATATCAATCAATTACAATGTTTAATTTAATATTTAACAGCTCTCTTACAAAGAGATTTGCTCAACGTTTTTTTCTGCTCTCAGTGACCTATAACCTATCTGACAGATCTGCAAGGACTCTAAATAAACACAGCACACAGTCACCATATGGCTTGGAAAGCAGCATTTTTGGAATATGTATAGTAGAAAAACTGAAATTATTAGGCACTTTTTGGTTCCTTGTTTGTTTGGGGGTTTTTTTAATTTAAACTGAGGGAAACTAAGTTTTTGTATACCCTGGTATTTATATTCATGACTTATAGAAAAGAGGTAACAAACTAAAGTATACAGAAGGTGCAACTTCAACATGAAGTACTCGCTGAAAGAGTGTGAAGAAAGTCCCATATTCATAAGGCCGCTTGACTACAATTAACTATAGCAACACTAGTCTCAGTTTTGATTAAAAATGCCTCCCCTACCTTCAAGAGGTTTACGGCTGTATCAGTACAACAAACAGACAGAAAACATTCACAGGCATTGAAACTCAACTCTCTACATTGCTAAACTGCTTTTGGCAGGTGTCAGCTACCACTCTTCCAGGGTACAGGGCACAGTTAGGAGTCAAAATGTAGCAGATGACAGCATTCCCAACAGTCTGGGTGCAGCCACCCTACCTAAGTTGTTGGGATAGATGCAGGCCAGTTGGCTTCTGTTCCAGACAACGCTGCTGGTTTGATACCTAGCCAATGTGTACTTAAGTGTTCTGCTCTGTTAATGATCACAGTATTTAATCTTTGCTAATGTCTGGCTTCATATTAGAACTCAACAACAGAGTGGTGGAATGATTTGAAATGCCTAAAAGCCAAAGATCACTGAAGAACCTGCACCTACCCCTCATGTATAAATGTTAATCATATCTTGTGTTAGCAATGCTCTGTACCTTTTATGAGTATAATTCAGTACTTTGCTTTACATGGTTAAAACCCTATTCATTCTCCTTAATGAATTACTGTTTTCCCAGCTGGAAATGGTTCTGGTAATATTAAAAATAGTGTCCCATAGCCACTAAGCTTTATTGATGTTATTTTATGCACAGGGAGATAGTGCAATAAAATTAATTTCCCTCCACATGCTCCCATTAACTTTTTTTTACTCTGTCCTTTAACATTCTTTACCAAAACAAATCATCTTTCCTTATCATGGTAGTAAGGTTACACTTGGTTCCAAGGGAAGACTACACAAAAAAGATGAATCTGCTAAAGGTTACAAACCACATCTGATTCAAGAACTCCCCAAACAGAAAATAACCAGAGACTGGGAAAGCATTGGAAGGAAGTATCATGTAGCTGCCCTGCTCTTATTCTTCCTTATGCTACTGGAAACAGCGTATCAGGCTAGACAGACCTTTGTTCTAATAAAGCAGTCATACTTGGGACTTTTTAAGTCAGCAAATTAGTTTAATCACCTTAAACTTTGTTGTTATTGTTAGAACAGAATTACTGTTGTGCTGTAACACTCACGGTCTAATAACTTAAACTCAGGTTACTAAAAGAACAGTTATACTCCTGGTAACAAATAACTATATTACTGGATTAAATACAAGTAATAAGATTACAATGCATTAAGTTCAGCCTGCCATATCACCCCTGACACCATTCTGGAACTAGGTTATGTGCTGGGAAACATCCTCAATTGCAGAAGTCTAGAAAATGCCTTCTGGTAGCCTTGCAAGTTGAAATAGCTGGCAAGTTTATGATAACAATGTGTTTGTAAAATTCATCATGGTTTCTAATTCAACCAAACTGTCATCAGGGAAACCTGACTGCATAGGGCCTACACCCAATACCCTACATCAGGGTGCACAAGGGTTGCAAATGCAACCACTCTAGTACACGACTGGTTAGACACAACCAGACACCACAGAATTCATGACTCTTGAAACCTCGTTCATTTCTAAACGTCAGCTTCCAGGATGGGCTCCCATCTCCTATGAACACTCCAATGAGGCCTTTCTTAGGCTAAATGACCCAAAACATCAACACTCCCAAGGTCTGCTGGTTCCCTCAGCTATCTAAATTTTGAGCACTAGAAAGAAAACCAAAACTAAATGAAGGCAACCCTGTAACAAGATAAAAACCAGCTCTCGGTAACAAGCTAGAAGCTCTGATATGTCAAGGAAAGGCACAGCGTGCTTGGTAAAAAGTCTTTGGAGAAGGCCAGATGCTGAGCAAAACTAGCAACAGTACTCATTTTTCCATCTGAAAATCAGTGTGGAAACTTGCTCATCACGTTCCGGTGCTCCCATGACAGTGTCACATCCAGCCCAGTGGGCAACACTGAATGGCCCTCTGGGAGTTCTTTCTAATTACGTTTCTACATACTAGAGCTTCCATCTTTCATTTCACCCTTGAGGAGTGTAAATACTCAATGACAATGCTCTATCCTTACATTTGACAACCAAAAAGTAAACAGAAGACATTCTCCTTTTCCCTGCTTGCATGCGGGGATGAGAACTGGGACAAGAAAGAGGTTTCAGTATTGCCTTGGTCCCATGTAGCTTCTGTTTCAGGTTCTCCTCCAGCAATTGCTTCTACTGTTCCTTAGAGCTTTTCTAAACGTCAGTAGCAGTATGGTATTGACATGATTTATCTCACTTTTATTGCTCAGTGCTAATGGGATTTAGATGGTGTATGTGTTTTTTTTGTGGCACACTGGGTTCCGTATCAAGACAATGCATTTTATTATTAATACATCCCAATCTGCTCAACTCCTTATCAAATTCTTTGGGAAAATATTTTACAGCTGCTTTAGCAGCCAGTTTATGGAGCCAGCTGATCATGTCAGTTTGCAGACTTCAGTCTAGCTCACACATAAAGAGCTATATTAAACTCCAGATTCTCCTGAACACACGTACCTAAACAATATAGGTATAAATTCATTGCACAGAAATCTTGTTTTAAGATCTTTCCCCTCATACTGTTATAATACACTCAGAGTCTCCATTAATTATGCAATTTTATCTCTGTACAGTAACAGTCACAATGCACTGCTATATTTCTGAATTATGACATACTGAGTGATGATCTCTGATCTCCTTCCCTTACCCACTTGGCTTCCAGTTAACAATTTATGACCTGGAGATAGGATGAGGCCGAAACTCAAAATAATCTCATTAGTACCATTTATTTTCTTTAGTCATACTTTCAATCTCTGTAACTTCCTGGGGAAATGAGTTTCATGACTATCACACTTCATGTGAAAAATACTTCCTTTTAGATTGGTTACCTGTTAAACGTGTGTCCTATTTCTTGTAATGCAAAAAACAGCACAATGAAGAAGGTGGTACAGAAACTATTGCAATTTTATAAACTTCTAGCATCTTGCTCTTCTCCTTTCCTGACCATTATTGCCTTTTCAGGCTAATGAGTACTTACATGAAAGCTAAAATATGACTAACTACCAAACTGACCTCTAACATACTTTTTTCTGTGTCTTCTTGAAAAGCTTCAGAGCAATTAGCCAACGAAGGTAACCAAAGCAGCTTCTGAGTTTGGGAGTATGGCTGCATAAGGGCTCCCTGTCAGGAGATTTACTTCTCATGGTTTGGACAGGACAGCAGAAAACAGAATCCATGAAAACCAGCTGACCCAAAAACAAGGTAAATCTTATTAAAAAAACTCAACAGTTAGTGTCAAAGATATACTAAATTCTCTTGTGAAAATTCTGGAATTACAGGCACACAAATACCAAACACTAATACAATTTCCTACCTTTTGAAATGTAAACTTAAAAAAAACCACAAACATTAACATGGAAAAGATAACCTGAAAGCCAGCAAAAATTTCATGCATGGAACTAGCTACTTGATGCTTCTATCATCATCATCATCATCAATCATATAGTCTTTCTGCAAATGAGATTGTTGCCCTTGATTCTTAAGAGGAAAGGCACAAAAGATTCCTCTTAGAGACAGTTAACTGTTGACTCCAAATAACTTCCTAAATCCAACTTATCTGTCTCTGAACTGGAAGTGTAGTATGATGCTCTCAAAGACAGCACAAAGAAACATTTAGCTCAGGGGCAAAGTCAAAAGAGCCCTTTGGCAAGCTAAAAAAGTTACCAAGTTTCTTGCCAGATTTCTTCTTTCACAAATTCTTTAATGTGCTTTCTTGGATAATTATCAGTCTGCTGCCTTTACCAAGGCTACTCCACTTCAAAAAAACATGACAAATACTCAGACACTGCAGTATAAAGAGTGCCTTCTGTAACAAATCTGATGACGTCTTAGCAACAACAAAATAGACAAGACTTAAGCTATACTGTCAAGCTTGTAGATACTCCATGTTCTTTCCTCAGTTCCTTTACACATGCATTTGATGGAAAAAACACATCTACCAAACACGAACAAACATTTTCTTCCCCATGCCAGCATCTTAAGTGGAATTTGTTCACTAAGATTAAAAACTAGTAACCTCTCTTGACCACCCACCGAATCCCTCTACTTTCATACCTGAAGAACTGCAAACACCAGATACCAGATATGAATAGAAACTATGCCTCTTCCCTGCCTTGAAAATACAGAGCCACTGTCCTGGACAAGATTATTAAATAGAAGCTGGTTTTGCACCAAGTTCTGCCAACTTTGCAAACCTGACAGATAACAACGAACTTACTTAAACCAGTTCTTCAGTAAAGCAAGCTAGCCTCGTGCCAAAAGAGTAAAGAGGCAACACATGCAGACAAGTAATTCTGTCACAGTAGTAGTGCCACAAAAATACACGTACCTGTCCACATACACATAAATAGATACACATGTACATACTGGTGTCAAAATAAAAATACTTCTTCACTCTTTCATTCTCATTGCTGTTATCTATCACTTCGACAACAAACTGGCAAACTAAAGCTCATCCTGTAGGACAAATAGACGCTTTTCTGAGATACTATAATGCACAGACAACTTGAAAGTACTGATGTCAAAAGAAAGGCATGATACATAGTTTGCTGAAATATCAAAAACCTAAAAGAGAAAATACTAAGTCTTGGACAGTATTCAATTCTCCATTTTTAGAAAATATGTTCCACAGTCTTAACTATGTGCTTTGTTAAAAGCGAAGCTAAGAGAAGCAATGGTACATTTCAAGCTAGAGTTGGTTCCTTAGCCACGAACTACATAATTTAATAACTTGCTTTCTAAAGAAGAAATATTGCCAGTAACAGTTTGTTCCCCTAAACTCTGAAGAGTAAATTAACTTTGTGAGTCTGTATTACCCACATTCATAACTCTGGGAAGCATATAGAACACACAGAATGGCTACTGGATGAATCAGATATGATTGCTATTTTTTTATTCTCAGTTACATTTTTTTTTCAAGACATCAATTACATACATGATAATTCACCTACATGAAACCTGTAGCCAAATTTTGGACAAGATTCCTCCTCAATTTATTTTAAGGTGCTTAGATAGTAGCACAATATCAATGCTCTGTCTTCAGGGGAGACACAAATAGTTAGCTACACAAATGTCCAACCAAAATGCTAGAAGCCAGTACTAGAATGTTACTGATGCCATAATTAAGTTTCTTCTGAGTATATGACACTGGAAAAATTCTCATGGTTGCTCGTCAGTTTATGCATTATTAATGAAATAAGTCAACAGTTCAGTCTATTTCATTTATATGAGCTTTTTTAAAGGCTGCATCTATGCTTTGTTTTGACAGAAGATTTTCCATTAAGGCACTGCTTAGTAACTTACGGATGGGCACCTATAACAACTCTGAAAAAAACTACCAAAACCAGCATGTATGGCAGTATCACACCCATGCTCCAGTAAATGAACCAATAGAGATGTCACTTAAGATTAAAAACCATGAAAATCCCTGCAGAAATCAGTTTGTGGCCTTAACTTCACAGTCCTGCTGTCCACAAGACATCAGTGTTCACATGAGGCAGACCTTCATTTTATATCAATAGTACTCTTATTTTTGCCAGGTGGTATAGATTTTAAGATCTAAGAATGACTTTAGGTAGGCTGGACGGAAGTGAGAATAGAGGAAAATTACTTATCAAATGTACACATAGAATTTCACTAAAAGTGGTGGACAGAACTATACACATTATTGGTGATACATTTTTGTCCTAACAAGAACATATATGTCAACTATGACACCGCTGCTTCTCTCATTTCATTGCTGACATATGACTCTATCTAGAATATAAAAACAACAGAAAGGCACCTTACCTTTCTCTTCATCTATTCGAAAAACTCCTATACCAGATCCATCTCTGATAGAATATCTAATCTCCCCATCTCGTCCTGCATCTTCATCATAAGCAGACACTGTCATTACTGAGGAGCCAACAGGGGCATCTTCTTTTATAAAGCCTTTATCTGCAAATACAGGGAACCGTGGAGGGTGCAAGTTTTCATTCACATCAACCACCTCAACCTCCACGTAGCACGTAGAGGACAATGAAATGGGTTTTCCTTTGTCCTTGGCCCGCACAGTCAAGTTATAAAATTGTTTCATTTCATAATCCAGTCTTTGTACAATACGTATTGCTCCACTTAGTTTGTCAACATCAAAAGTGCCATCTCCACTGTCCAAAAGACTGTATCGTATTTGGCTTGACTGGCCTAAATCAGGATCATAGGTTTCCAGCCACGTAATAACAGTTCCCTCAGGAAGATCTTCTCTAATTTTCACACGATAATTTGAAGGAATAAACTTAGGAGGATTGTCATTAACATCTTCTACAGACACTTTCAAAATAACTGTTGAAAATAATTGAGGCTCTTCAGTAGGTTGGTCCCTAGCCTCTATTTTCAAGAAATAGATGTGCTGTTCTTCACGATCCAGAATCCCTACAACTTTCACAACTCCTGTCATGGCATTAATAGTAAACTTGTCTGTATCTGTAACAAGAGAGTATTTCACTTCTCCATTAGCTCCCAAATCTTTATCAGTAGCTTCAATTTGAATTATTTCACTGTTTAACTCTTTGTTTTCACTCACTTCAACAAAGTAGCTGTCTTGCAGGAACTCTGGTGCGTTGTCATTAGCATCCAAAATTTTTATATCTAAAAGGTGCCAGGCAGACTTCTGTGGTATTCCAAGATCATAAACAGTAATATTTAGAGTATATTTATCTTCTACTTCTCGGTCAAGGGGAGATAAAACTTTCAGAACTCCTCTTTCCATATCAATGATGAAACTACTGTCTTCATTACCTCCAGAAATAACATATACTAGCTTTCCATTGAAGCCAGTGTCAAAATCAGTAGCATCCATATGTACTATGCTGGAGCCCACAGGCTGGTCTTCTCTTATCTCAATGCTACTTGGGAGAGTACTTCTAAATTGAGGTGCATGTAGATTCACAGTGTGAGTGTCAAAGAAAACATCCTCAACTTCTCCACGACTGTGCAATTTATTTGCTTGCAAGAGTTTTTCTGCAAGCATTTTGGCAACACCAGTTTCTTCACATTGCAAGTTGACCGGTTTGCGACTAGTAGCTACGGATATGTTGATATACAATGGTTTTGCAAAGTTTTCTCCATCTGTAGCTGTAATTTTCAAACTATGAAAAGCCATTTTAGCACCTAGGCCATCTATTAGTGACTGTTTGAGTGAAAGAACTCCAGAATTTGGATTTAGGCTAAATAAATCCAGTTCATTTCCAGATTCAATTTGGTATCTTACCAGCTGAAGCTCATCAGCGTCAATAGCAGACACAGTTGTTATTTGTTCTCCAACACCAAGATCCCTGGGGATTGTTCCCTCACAATTTATTTTCTCAAACAGAGGTATATTGTCATTCAGGTTATTCAACGTAATAGTAACAGGAACTTCAACTTCTCGACGATACGGTACACCCCAATCAGAAGCTCGAATCCTTAAATTGTAAACCCTTGGCATCAATTCATAATCCAAATCTTCTGAGGTACTAATAATCCCACTGAAATGATTAATCACAAATGGCAAAGGATTTAGGTTTGCAATGCTATAAGTCACATAACCATTCTCCCCGTCATCGGGGTCTCTTGCACTTACTCTCATGACACTTGTACCTATTGGTACATTCTCATCAAAGGAGGCTTTATAGGATGTCTGAGTAAATTCAGGAGGATTGCTGTTCATGCCCAGTACTTTAATTAATACTTTCGCAGAAGCTCTTCTGTCACTCGTCACAACTTCAAGTTCAAAATGGGATGCATATTGTGCTTTTATGGGTTCTAAAGTCGTAATAAGACCAGTCTGAGTGTTTAAATTGAATTTTATTTTGCCTGGTGTATTTTTAAATATATATTTTAAATGTGGGTAACTAGGCAGAGCTTTCACCATTATCACAGGTGTGTTTGGAGGAGCAAATTCACTTATTTCAGCTCTATATATCTCTTTTTCAAATCTGACAGGACCAGACTTAAATTGAGGTGATGCTACATGAACAACTTTTACTGAAGAAAACTGCGGGGGATTTCCTTTATCCTTAGCTTGAAGGGTAAGGTTGTATCCAAAAGGGTGGCCATCCCAATCAATGTGACCAATGGCTTTTATTCTATATTCTTTACCTCCTGGAACAGACCTCACTGTTTTGAACTGCTGAAGTGGATCACCTGCAACAATATTTAATGATGCTATTTCCCCATTTGAACCCTGATCATTGTCCTCTACAGTTACAATTGCATAAGTTGGATCTCTGTCTGATTCTGATGGAGTCAACGTAACAGCTGTAATAATGGGGGCATACTCATTTGCTTGCTCTACGTGAACAGTTAGTTTTGCCATACTGCTTATGCCACTGCTACCATACAGCTTCAGCCCACGGTCCACCGCAAGAATTTCCATCTCATAATGTTTAGTATCCGAGTAGACAAGTCTGCCAGTTAGAACTACCACTCCACTAGTTGGATGTATAGCAAACATATCTGTTCGTTCTTTAAAGCTATAGTAGAACTCTCCATTTGTTCCTATATCTGCATCTGTTGCACTGACTCTTGCAATGCTGGTCCTTATTGCCGTGTTTTCAGGCAAAGAAACACTGTAAGATGTCGGAGAAAACAAAGGCCGCAAGTCATTTGTATCCAGTACCTGTATCCTGACCTTCGTGCGTGTTTCAGCATTTGTATTTTTTTCAACTGCTTTAACAGTCAGCATATAATGGTCTTTTACCTCTCTGTTAAGGATAGCTGTGTTGCCTCCCTTGGTCCGTATTCTCAAGAAGCAAAAATTTCCAAGAACATATTCTTCAGCTTTGAAGAAGTTCTCACTGTCACCAGAAATAATTTTGTATCTTAGGTCCCATAATGGATTTGTAATGTAAATGCCCATTTTCACTGGATGCCCAACATAAGTCTTGGCTGCAGAATTCTCATACACAGTGGCATTATACAGTACTTGTGTAAACTGCATTGGTGGAGCATGATGTGGCCTTTGATTTCCTTCACAGTTTCCAAAATGCTGCACAAGCAGCATCAGCAGCAACAGCATCGTCAAGTATCTTCCCATGGCAGCAATAACAAAGGAACCCTGAAACAAGAGAGAGAGGTATTAACTTATGACTGTTCAAATATTATTCAAATAACCTTCATGTCTAGTTTAGAACTCATGTTTGAAAGGAAACTAGAAGTTACACATTATGTTATATCCTTTTTTGCTGAAAGTTTCATCATGATTTACAGTAATAGTAAAGCAGAAAAACTGAAACTCCTAAAAAATGCCAAGAATCCAGATGACCAGAAGTCTAGGAATTACTACCTTGACAAGGGGAACACACAGAGTTAACTTAAAATTAACAACTCCGTGAAGTTACATGTTAGAAGAAATATGCCAGTGCTGTCTGCTATAAGCAAGCAAACTAGATCTGAACTAATCTAGAATAGTGAACATTTACTTCATACATCACATCATTTTCTGATAGAAAATTCTTCTCCCTCTTTTCACTTAGATTGTAAAACGGCTGATGTCCAGTGATGTGGAAGTAAACTGCAAGAGCTGGCTTAAACTTACAATGAATTCTTCAAAGTTTCCTGCAACCACCTGTTCCAAGAATTATAAAAATTATAAGCAGTGAATAATTCTGTATGTATTGTATTCTGTCCAGCTCCGACTACCTTATAAGGAGCAGCGGATAGCAGTGCATGTAATAAAAAACATTTTTATAAACGATCACTAAGTTGTAAAACCAATAAAGAATGAGACATGTTCCTCTATTCCCCTCTCAGAATAGACTGGAAACAAGCTAGTATTAAGGAGCTATAAGAACAGGAACCTATCAAAATAACTGGAGGAATTAAGGCATATTTCTCAAACACACTCCAGAAATGACAAGGGAAAGAGCCTGGATCAGCAAGAGAGACATGGAGACACACCCTCAGTGGTTCTCTTTTGAAGATATCAGTGTATCATTTTCAACGCCTAAATCCAGACAAGACTGCAGTAAGAAGAAAGGCAGAAACCTTAGGAACAAGACCTTTGGGACAACCGTCTTCATCTGGGTTTACAGCAACAGTCTCCACTCCCACAAGTTTCACAGGATAACAGATCAAAGCTTCAGAATATTTCGTCAACAAGGCCAGGATTTCAACTAATTTTTTTTGGAAAAATTTCTTTCCAGCAATTAGAAATCTATCTAGCTTTGACTCGATTACTTTGGTTGAGTAGTACGTGTTCTTTTAATCTCTCCCTCTTTATCTGAAATAATTTTCCCTTACCTCTCCTTTAGCATCTTCTTCCCTGGCCAGTCTGTTACGCAACCCACACTAATTCTTCACTGTACCAATTCCTAACCGTACACTTTTTTTCATTCTTCCTGACCTTTTCTCCCGGATTTTAGCCCTAGTTTGTCCTCACTCCATCTTTGGCTGTCAGCCTCTCCTCAGTGCCTATCCTCTCACACTAGTTCTGCTCGTCTCAGCTCAAAAGGTATTACCTTATTTTGACTCCTTCCTTCTCCACTCACATTTTCTCTTACAGTTATTTCTCTCTCCCCTAATTCCTACCTGCTCAGGTAGATACATGAACAATTTCATTGGCTGAAATTCCATGGGCCGCCTCTGCCCACTAGAAAGAATTAGAGCAAATTAATCTGCTTGTGTCAACAGTTCACTCAGAACCCTCAGAAGCAGCTAATTCAGCCACAGCCATTAGCAAGTCAATGATTTTGAGAAGAGAATTTAACACTCAGATCCACACAAACTCTAGGAAATATTAGAGGATTAACAAAACCTTAGCTAGTACCCTTTTCGAAGGGAAAAAAAAAAAAAGTCCATCTGTCCTCCAAATCTAGCAATTAAGTTACACGATTAAAGCTATAACCACAGCAAACAATAAAAAGTGAATGACCAAACAATAAAAAGTATATGAGCTTTTAAAAAGTAAGTCACTATCTGGAACCACTACTTATAAGGTCTTAAAGCTGGATGAAGGAAAGGATGGGAGGGCAAATGAGTGTGAGGCTGGAACAGCCACCATTTCAAAGGGTTAACAATATTACTCCTCCCCTATCTGATCTTTTTCCCAAGCTATGATTTGTCGTGGGAATCAACAGACACTTGGGTCTCCAGAGCTTTGTACTGCCAAGTAAGTGAACATTTACATAAAAAAACCCCAAACAACAACAAAAAAACCCCAAACAAAATCCTGCAATAAATTATATCAACACTTCCAAAACTCTGAGCAATTTAAGACACTATTAAACTGTGCTAGAAGACATGTTAAGAAATTATTACACCATTTTTAAGTAAGCAACAGGAACAGGTTCTTTTATTCCATCTTGCTGGAATTATGGAAAATTACCAAAAACTACTTAATGACCAGATTTAATGCTGATCTAATCAGATCTTTCCCTCTTTTCTTCCTCGGTTAAACTAGGGTTTGTTTGGGTTTTTTTCAATTTATGCTAAAGTCCAAAACCCAGCTTGATCTCTGATTCTATGGCATCCCATAACTCACTGCCTACACTGATGTTTGGCAACAAGCTGTCTGAAGCGGTGTACTTGTTACGTAAAACATCGTACCTGTCTGTATCTTTTATCACTTGCTCCTCACATCTCAGGCACATTGGACACAATGTGCACTGCACTATGATGTATTATACTGCATAAAGATATCCAAACTCCTCATTAAAATTCAAAGTTGAACACACGTGTAGATTTTACTATTGGCGTAAATATTTTTCTGTGCCATAACACCTTAAGCACTTTTTGCTGCTTTTCTTCAGTAACTTCAAGGACAGTTCACTCAAAACTGGCAACAGGCAGCCTGTTACACTCGATGACACAACTACCAGTAAAAGAATCCTCAGCAGCAACTTCTAAGGTTTGCTGAGACACAAACTTGAGGTTAAGAGCATCTCTCAACTGAACAGTTAACCATGTTAGATAAAAACAAGTTAGTCATTTAGGTTACATGACACTTCTTTCCATCTTGTCATAATTTACAGAGCTACTGGAAACTAAAAAATGTAGATCCAGGATTATCCAAAAATCAACATAATATAATCTTTATAAATATCTAAAATATTAAACAATACCAGTTGTAAAGACAGTTAACTACTAAGGAAAAGTATGCAACTGTCAAGATAAAGTGATACTGTGTTAGATATAGACTCAGATGGCTCATTACAGTGAGCCAGAATGACTGAATTGCAGAAACATTTTAGCCAAAGGCTACACTTTGAAATCCTAATTTTTTTGTTTTCTTTGGAATATGACCAGTTTAGGATTTTCTGCATCCATTTTCAACACATAAGGCAACTGTTTGCTTAACAAAACATCATAGCCCTAGGTTTGTAAGAAATGCACACCGTATTTACTCTGAAAAGCTATTTAAAAAAACAAAAAACTTTTACTCCCTATCTGGAAATTATTATTCAAATAATTTTTACTTATATGCATATCTCAGTCAATTTTATTTATATACATATTCAGTGCTGGGATACATAACAGTTTTACTACTCACTTACTATGTTAACAAAATTATTAACATATTAACACCATTAACATAATTTGTATATGGGAAAAAATACTAAACCAACTTAGAAATACGAGGTCTACGAACAAGTAAAATTTTGAGGTAGCAGACTTCAAATTGATAACTTACAAATTAAGATACCATTCATTAAAAAAAAAAAAAAAATCTTTCTCTTAGCAGAATGTTTAAAGTATGTAGAGTTTAAAGTTTATTGTTCCAGATTTGAAAGTTTTAAGCATAAAATACAGAATTTATTAAACGGCAATCTTAATGCCAAGCAATCCAACAAAAAAAAACAAACCAAACAAACAGGCAAAATAAGCTTATCTTCTACATAACGTTATCAATAGGAAGCACATATTGAGAGATTTACTCCCCCCAGCAATAAAATAAAAGTCACAGGTGGAAAAAGAATCTAAATTGGGCCACATAGCCCAAGTCACGATGAGTCTTGGTCCCACTGCTATTCCTCTTCTACACACAAGATCTGCCAGTTAAGTCCTGAAGGACCTCCTGTAAGACTAAGCTACATCTAGGACTCTGCGAGCATGGTCTGTTACAATTCTCTAGGGAAACAGAGAGTATTTTGAGGACTAAAGAGGTTCTTTAGTGCTGTTTCTACAATGCTTGTCCACTGAAATTCTTCACTAACTTTTTAACAAATGTAGTGGGGATTTCCCCACATACCTGCAGCAGCTTCTTTGAATTGTAATGTTAAGTTATTAACACTAAAATGCCTCCACCAATCAAAACATCACCTACTTACTTTAAAGGCCAATTTTGATCAATGTATGCAATTGATACTGTTTAACACAAATGCACTGTGAAAACTTATTACTGTAGTAACTAAATTATCATGAGAGGGTTCCTATCACAGAAATCTACGAGAGAGCATGTGGCTTTGTGGGCTGTACGTTAGTAGTTACACCTGCTCTTTCAATCGTTTAAAAGCAATTACTGGAGAAAAATTGGAGAGAAAAAAAAAAAACAGGTTTAGCTGTTTCAACATGCTTAAGTTTCTAATAAAAAATAAGAGTGTCTTTTGCTTTTCTGGGAGGGAAGGTGTCTGGCTGTTTTGGTATCCAGAAAATTGAAACATGACAAAAGTGTATGGTAATATTACCTTAGTAGAACAGGTAAGTTATTCAAAAAATGTACATTGCTGCAAAGATTAACATAACAGTTTCAACTTGTAACTAAACTTTAGTAAGTTTTATGCTTATACTCTCCACATTATGAGTTAATCTCATGAGATACTTTGATTTCTGCCTTCAAGATCTTTGTTGTTAAGAGGAAAACACAGCAGCTGAACGCGCTCAAAGTTTCTGAATTTGGAGTGAAACAAAATTTTACACAGAGAATTTTGACTATTTATCTATATGGCAGTTAGTTACTAGTGTATCTAATACAGAACTCAGCTGCTGTGCAAGGAAAACAGACCTCCAGTCTCAGTGAATGAATGAGTTCAATCAAAACTTTGCATAGCCCCTTAAAGTTTGTGATGACAAAAATAGTTTCACTGAGCTTGAACTCAGTTTTAAACTCAAAAAAATTAAAATATGTAAGTCTTCGGGGTTTAAAGGGATTTTTATGTTTGCCTACTTGCACTGATAGCAGTGACAACTTAGCCATATAAAGCTCTTTCACACGCTATAGTTATAAAACCCAGGACACTATCCTACTACCGGGACAACTACTAAAGCTTGCCTTTGAGTCTCCTAAAAGTGAAATTTTAGGATTTCACAGAGGACAAAACAAAAACTTTAAAATGAAATATCTTTCAGCGTTGAAGGTCTTTCACTCACTATAGAGCTGAGTAGGTCCACATGGTTACACAGGTAAGGAGGAAACACACATCTATTACACAGCAGTAAGTTCTGCAGAACATCTTGCACAGTAGTAGTTTAAACACCAGGAAAACCTGCTGTTAGAAGGCAGCATTCTTTAATTTATTAAAGCGTTTCCAAAAAAAAAAAGTTTACAGCGGGGGAATATTATCAGCGGTAAGGCACACCGTCACTTACCGACACCGAGTCTCCAAAGCGCACCTTTCAAACAAAGCTCTGTTTTGTTCCAGCTGCCATAAAGAGTAGGAAAAAAGCAGCAGCAGCCGGCTGATGCGCTCAGCCACGATCTCCGACAGAGCCGCTGCCCCACGCCGCGGACCCGGCCCTTCATCTTTCGGAGGAACGCGGCGAGCACGGCTCCGAGAGACGCGCCGTTCAAGTGCGAACAAAGGAAGAAACTCCCCCCGGGGCACTTCACCCGCCGCGGCCGCCCCTGCCGGCTCCCTAGGGAACGAAGTTCGCAGCTACCCATCGGACGCACCCGAGACACCTTGCCTCCAGGGAACACCACGCCGCCACCCCGCTCTTCCACCAAACTTACCGGCAACCTGCCGCCTACCGGCCCCGCCAGCCGCGGGGGGGCAGCGGGGGCCCCCCGGCCCGCGACAGCCGGCGCCCACCCCAGCCCGACGGGAGGGCGGCCAGGGGGAGGAGTGCGGCCAGGGGGAGGGGGCCGGCGCCGCTCCGCAGCCCCTTCCCGCCGGCCCCCGCAGCACGAGGGGACCGCTCGCCCAGCGCCTCGGCCCGGCCGCACCGCAGCTTCCCAAGGGGGCTCTCACTGTCCCCTCCCCCCCAAAACTTCTCTGAACTCGCTCGGCTGGCCCGGCCCGGCCCCGCCGCGCCTCACCTCTCGGCGGCTCGCTGCCTGCGGGGCGGGGGCGCAGGCCGGGGCCAGCCCCCCACACTGCTGCTGCTCCTCCTTTCTTCACCGGCCTGCCGCGCGCCTCACCGGTGCCCCTCCGCCCCCTCCGGGCCGAGGCGCCCGCGCCGCCGTATTCCTCCGCGGCACTGGACGGCCGCCGCTCCGGAACTTGTTTCTGCGGCACTCCGCGGGCGCGGCGGCAGCGCTCATCGCACCCCGGGCTGCCTCCCCGCCCCGGGCCCGGCCCCGCCGGGGAAGGACCAAACGCGGAGAAGGGCAGCGGGGGGAGGGCGAAACACAGCGCAAGCTGTGCCTCCTGGTGGGCCGGCGCTCACAGGGAGGCCAGCGGGACCGGGGTGGGGGGATTGCCCCAAACCTCCGCCGTGTTCAGCCTGCTCCCGCCTGGCCGGGGCGGCAAGGGGGGATTATCGGTCCGGGGACGCGTGTGGCGAAGTCCTCCCTTGGAGAGGCTACTCAGAAACTTCAGAAAGCCGCTGCCGGGGAATATCTCACGGGGGTGGCGAGGGACCCCCTCAGACCCACGGGAACAGGCGGTCCCCGGCGGCGGGGCTTTCCCGAGTACCCGGGACCAGGCCCGCGGTCCCTACTCACGCGGTGCCCCGCCGTGCGGGAGCGGGAGTGGCCGCGGACAGCCGCCCCCGGGCTTGCCCGCACGCCTCCCGGCCTGGGGCCCTCGGCTGGGCTGAGCGAGCCGCCGCTTAACGGCCGCGCGGAGAGAAGTCTGTTCAGCAGAGGCCAAAACCGACTGACGGCTCCACCGCGGCTCCCCAGCACCGTCTGAAGGAGTAGCGCTGTGCCCCGGCGCCGGGGGGAGAGCGGCGGTGACGGCCGCCCGGCCCGGGGAGGGGGCACCGTCTGCCTCCGGCGGATCCGTCAGCCAGCCCTGTGTTAAAGATTAATACTCCGAAATAGTCCTCGGAGGATTCTCCGCTTATTAATAAATGATCACGCTTAATAACGATCAAACGTTTGCCTGGGGAATCCCGACCCAGCGAGCTCAGGGCGAAGCCGGACTGCAGGCGGGAGAAGCCAGCGGGGGCGCATTTACTGTGCATTAGCCCTGCCAGGTCTTTTATTAGCCACATAAATAAATAAATCCAGCTGCGCAGGGGGCCGTTCTGTAACCAAACCTCGCGCCCCCGGGGCTGCAGATCAGAAGAAACCGACCCCGTAAGAAACCGCCGGCTTTTGGGTTCATCCGCCCGCAGCCGGCAGGCTCCGCCTGGCAGTCGGCTCCGCCTGACAGTCTCCCCCGCAGAGCCCGCGCCCCCGGCCCGCGGCAGCCCCAGGCCCGGGCAGCGGCCGCCTGGCGGAGGGGTCGCAGTTCCGCAGCGAACGGACAGGGGGCGCCGCGGCACAGCGCACGGGCGGGTGGGCACTGCGCCGGCAGCCAGCGCCGCCGGGCTCCCGGCCGAGGGGAGCGGAGTCGAGCCGGTAGCCCGTGGCGCCGAGCCCGGCTCCGGCTGCAGGGGGGTGGGCAGGGGAAACTGCATGCCGCTCTCTCCGTGAAGGTGGCGGTATAGCTGGGGGTGCCCTCGGGCCCAGGTACGCTCAGATTTGGGTAAAGTCGGTGTGCATGTGGATATAGATATTGATATACACAGAAACATACATATACTACACAGTTATAAACTACAGATTAAAGCGAAAAACCGAGTATATTCAATAACACAACAAACTAGAGCACCAAAACTCTCATGCGAATCGTGTCTCTAAGCTCCCTGCTGATAATAAACTGATTAAACAAAGAACTCACCAGACCAGCTGGACTCGGCGCTCTTCTCTCCCAAAGTCAGCTCCAGCTCAGTTCATCTCCACACGCGTCCTCCCCCCTTTTCTTTTCCTGTCCTTTCGAGGAGAAGCGAGCAGTGCCCCGGTGTTCGCACACCTCTAGAGCGCGAACTCCGCCGCGGCCCCGGCGCTCAGCGCGGCCCCGGCGCGCAGCAAGCGCGGCGCCCGTCCCCATCGCCACAGCGCGGCATGTCGGCTCCGACCCATCCGCTGCTCCGAACTTCAGCCGGGCTGGGAAGGCAAAATAGACGGGGAGGGGTGAAAAGAAAGAAGAAAAAAAAAAAAAGATAAAAAATGACGAAAAAGAAAAAAAAAGAAGCCGAAAAAGAGGGACAGATCCAACTTTTTAAGACATGTCCAGGCAAAGAACGAGCGGAGTTGAACAGTTGCAGCAGCGGAGAGAGTAAGAGTGGGAAAGCTGTGCCGGATCGCTGCTTCCCTCCCTCCTTTCTTCCCCCGCCTCCCTCCCTCCCTCCCTCTCTCTCTCCTCCCCTCCTTCCCTCCCTCTCCCTCTGTCTTCTTTCGCACTCCGTCCATCCCCCTCCAGACCCGCTCCCGGCGGCACCAGCCCCTCCCTCTCCTCACCGCTACAGCGGAGCACAGCAGCGGCAGCGCGCACCGCTCCGCGCCCCACGGCTCCGTGCAGGGCCACTTCCGCGCTCCTCCGCCGCACCCACCAGTCCGCAGGTGAGGGGAAGCGAAGCGAGATGCCCTGTGACCCCTCCGCCGCCTCCGAGCAACTTCCGCGGCGACTATCCGCGGGCTCCGCCGCCGCAGCGGCGCTGGGGTAGGAGGGACACCGCTCCCCGCCCCGCACGGCTCCGCCTCGACGGGGCACAGCTGCTAAAATAACTGGGGAACTCCAAGTGGGCTGAGCACAGGCTTCTCCCACTCCCCCTCCAGCCACGTTAAGACTAGAATAGCTCTCCTCTCCTCTTTTTCCTTTTTCTTTTTTTTTCTTTCTATTTTCTTTTTTCTTTCTTAGTTTCTTTTTTCTTTTTTACTTTTGCTTTTTTCCTTTTTTCTTTTTCTTCTTCCTCTTTTTCTTTTCTCTTCCTTCCCTTTTCCTTTTCTTCAGGGGAGCTGTATTTTTCAAGGCACAGGAAAGGGTTTTTGCACATCCTCCCGTCAAAAAAAAAACCATCAAAACAGAATGGCACCTCCTTTTCAAAAATACTAGCGCATAACCAAACAAGACATATTTATACTCTGGTTCTCCCTCATTCAAAGTAATCCCCAAACAATTATTCTTCCTTGACAAAGTCCAGGAGAGGTGACACTGCTAAGTGGCAGGGATCAGCTGAAAGCAGGGGCCTGAGTGGTTTCTGAATGGTGGTTTTTATAGAATTTTGTGAAAAATACAGAAACTACTTTAAAAGTTATTTACCTGAGAGAGACAGTGTAACACTACACTTGTAAAGTGCACTGAGATGCTCAGAAGGTAACATGGTCTTTTATGACATCTTTTATCTCTAAGGACCTTAAAGATGTGGCCTTCCTCCAAAAGTCAAACTGACTTCTGAAGACATTGGATCATTATTTCCTATGAAATACACCAAGCCAAGTGAACATGCAGTACGTTCTGTGTCAGGAAGAGCAGATACAAACTGCCGTATATAAATACTAAGTGGATTTCCAAATAGTGCATACAAGCCAATTCAGCCTGTGAATGGTCACTTTGAATGAACCTGTCTGGAAAGTTTAATGTAAAAATTCTCTGGCCTTGTAGATTTTCACAACAGACACAGATGACTGATTTACTTAGCATTTCAGAGTTACTTTTTGAAGACCCTAAATGGAATTGTACTAAGTCCTTATCCAAGTGCTACTGGGCCAAATGATCTTTCCTTCTGTGAAAACTGCTTCAAAGTGATCTTCACAAAGTAAACTGCATTGAAAATAGCATTTCATAAAAGAGCTAGAAAAGGGGAACATTTTAAAGGCATTATAGTTAAGGGCTAAAAACAAATGTAAACCACACTTCTACTCAGTGCAGTTGCAAATATTTCATCATTTTGGAGTGTAAAATTTCCTGTCTTTCAGACTCATGGCCATATTGTGGTTGGTTTCTGTATTAAGCAATGAAAGGCCTGAGCAGCAGATTGTTTTAAACTTCTGTCTTAACTTTAATTCTCAATTCCTGGAGCAGTGCAGTGGTGGTTAGTTGCACTAACCTCTTATAAATGGGACAGCAGCATCTCTCAAAAGTATCTGGTAAGGATAATAAAAAGCCAGGGGCTTCTGATTTGTATTTCCTTCTACACACATGCTATGCTTACAGTAAGTACTTTAGATGAAGAATAAAGGGATATGCCATCACTCTCCAGTGGTGGGTAATGGTGCTTAGCACTTCAGATAAAGTGTTGGAGCCAAGATCTCCAGACAAGTGTATTCATAATTCTTCTTGATATATCTATTTTTACCTTCTAAAACAGGTTTCTAACATCAAGAATAATATCGAGAGAGTCATTCTGATAGTTGCTGAATATTCCTTTCAGTATTTCCTTTTTTATAATCGTTGTTTACTGTCACATTTAAAGATTAATCTTCCCAGGGAATCTTTTTTGATATATTATCCTAGAAGAAAATTAATGTATTCTGTACCTATAGGAAAGGTACAAAAGAGAATACTCAAAATCACACTTCAGTGCCTAGGACATCATGCACTTCTCTGAAAAATTTGCACTCATAACTGTTGTAGCAAAAGATATTTGGTGCTCATTGTCATCTACTAACATATCCTTGTCCTCATGAAACTACCTAGGCTGAAACAAGTTTTAGCTCAGTTGTCAATTAAAAATTAATTCTCTGGATTAGACAGTTTTCTTTTAAGATAGACACGGATCCTTCAACTTCAAAATTATTTCCCAAAATCTGAAATAGAAATCTGGTATCAGACTACCAGCAAGCAATTATGTTAAGAGAACTCTTGTCATAATAAAACAATCAGAAATTATATTCCCACATAATCATCATTACCATCTCCCTGTAAACCATTATGGCACTAACACTCTTCTCAATAATCTGCCCCAAAACCTAGCCTTACAGATCTCAACTTGTTTGCTATATATTTACCAAAGAGGAGCTGATAAATCAACTTGGTAAGTCAATAGGTCGGAAGTAAATACTGAAGTCAAGTGTCCTCCAGAGAAATTTTCCTGCTGCCAGCCCCAGGTATGCACAAGGAGAATGATATCTCAAGTACTTTGGAACGATCTCTCAGCTCCCACTTTGGAAAAGAGAAGTTAATTTCAAATTGTAGACACTCCAGCTGCATAAAGCTCTAAAAACCAGAATCGGCACTTTGAATTGCACCGGCTCAGAGATGGCAAAGGTGAAGATAATTATGGCTTGGTCTCTGTGAGGGTGAAACAGTTGCAATTGCTACAACAAGTGCAGCTTCAGAAAAAGCACTTCTGAGCACAATAGCAGCCTGTGATTCAGGGGCAATCAAGGGCCCATAAACGTTGAGCCTCAGTGGCAGAGGGCAAACACATCTTCTCAGTAATGGGGTCAGGCACAGTTTCATGCAAGTTCTCTGTCAGTTAAATACGAACTGATCTGGCATTGGTTTTTACAGTAAGAATAAACTACAGTACAAAAAGCTAGCACTAAACCTGTACCCTATCTAAATCATATTTACAGAGAGAAGGAGGCTGATTAGTAGAAGCTCTGCTCTGGCCATTCTCCTTTTCCTCGTCTGGCCCCAGTGTCTTATGACAGCACTTCAGAAAGAACTCCCAAGCATCTCAATTAGTTGTAGCCTTTGGAAAGCAACGTAGAACAAAACAGATCCAAAAAAACTCGGTAGTCATCCTCTCCCTGGCCTGCAGTCAAGGATGTATACTCCTTTACCACTCAGTTTTGTTTTCTCTCTTGTAAATGCGGACATGGGGAACAAAAAACAATTCAGCCTTTCTGGCTGTTCTTGCCTACTCTCTGCAAACTTGAGTTGAACCACAACTGTCCACTCCCCTGCCCTCCCCCCCCCCAACCCAGCTCTGCTTCCACCTTTATAAGGGGTAAAGGGGGCAACAAGTATGAGATACACATTTGAGGGACTTTTGGCATTTTTCTACCCAAACCAAACTTTTGCAAAACCCTCAAATATCTTTAGGATTGTCTTTGCATGCATCTCTTTACCTGACAGAATTTGAGCAAGGATATTTAACTTTTCATAGTTTAATTATTTTTATTGACTTTCTTTTACCCTAGAGAATTCTTACAGTGTACAATATCACTGATTTTTGGATTAGGTAGCCTTTCACAGTGCTTTTCAAGAATTTCAAGGCATCAATGTCAAAATAATAGTCACATATCAGCATTGGTGTTATGAAATACTAAACAATCTCAGCTACTTGGCAATCCATTGTGTGCTCTGTGAACCTAAAGAGGAGTTTACTGAGGCAACTCAATCATTAGACCTAGGAGCTACAGCTACTTGTGGATACATGTTAAATACACACATATGTATAAAGAAAAGCTGGAGCAATTCCACAGAGGAAAAAAAAAGAAAAAAAACTTTAAAATTATTTTGTGTTTCTAGGTGCAAGTAGTTCTTCAGGTACTAACAAGGGCTAGACACCCAAATACTAGAATAGATATTTTCTGAGCCTTTAAACTGACAGAGACAGTTGATCTGGAAAAGAGTAATCTATAGGGAGGTTTTTGGTTTGTTTCTTTGTTTGTTTTTCCAAGCAGCAGGAATGAGAAATACATTCTCTAAACAGGAGTGAGCTAGGCAGCCTCATATTGACAACATTTTGATCTTACAGATTACCTCTGTGTATGTCAACTTTTGCGAAGCATTTTGGTTGGCTTCACTTCAGAAACAAGACACTTTTCCACATCACACTTCTTCACCAATCTATCTCAGGCTGAGGGCTAGTCGAATAGGTTACTTTAAGTCCACATAATAAATAAAAAAAAATCCCATGCGGTAAGTTTGCTTTCATGGCATTTATCCTACTCTATGCCAAACTGCCAAACTGAAACAGAACCAGCTGCACTGTCATGGACGGTATCAGTATTTTCGTTAAGGGTTTGGATTAAAATTCAGGTAATGGTTTGTGCTAGTCCATCCTGAATGACAGTAAAACATCCCATTTATCTTCAATGTTCCCTAGGGTGGCATGATGACAGCATGGAGATCTGCAGGGATTTTTGGTCTTGTCTGGCTCAGCAAAGTAGGATAAACATACTCCTCCATTAGGTGTTGTTTTCTTCTGCTGAATTGTGCTTGGACTGCACTGTCAATTTCAAACCCACAGAGCCCAAGGCAGAAAGGCATCAACCCACAGTCTCATGCCTATAACAGGAGGAACTCTCGAATTTAGATTTAAATAATTAAAGGACAATTAAAGTCTTCAAAAAGATCAGGAAAAGGCTGGGCTATAATGGTGATTAAATTTTTTTAATTTTTTAAAAATTGTGTAGGCTGGTTTTTGGTTTTGTGAAGCACAGGTTTAACACTTGAGTTAGGAACAGGATTTCCAGGCTCACCAGTTCGGAACTAACATGACTTTGGCACTCTGTAGGACAAAAAGAGGTGGAAGAAATCTGCTCTCCACTGGGTCTTAAACATCCAGTTTTCTTGAGCTGTTTTTTCAGCTGTAAATTTAGCAATATAAAGCTTAAGGCTTTCAAAACTAAAAAAGTTAGAGTCCAGATGATGTTAATATATCATAGTGCCAAAAGATGGTGATAAAATCATAGAATCATAGAATCATAGAATGGTTTGGGTTGGAAGGGACCTTAAAGATCATCAAGTTCTAACCCCCCTGCCATGGGCAGGGACACCCTCCACTAGACCAGGTTGCTCAAAGCCTCATCCAGCCTGGCCTTGAACACCTCCAGGGATGGGGCATCCACAGCTTCCCTGGGCAACCTGGGCCACTGCCTCACCACCCTCATAATAAAAAATTTCTTCCTAATGTCTAGTCTAAATTTACCCTCTTTTAGCTTATACCCGTTACCCCTTGTCCTCTCACTACACTCCCTGATAAAGAGTGCCTCCCCATCTCTCCTGTAGGCCCCTTTCAGGTACTGGAAGGCTGCTATTAAGTCTCCTTGGAGCCTTCTCTTCTGCAGGCTGAACAACCCCAACTCTTTCAGAAGCCTGTCCTCATAGGGGAGGTGCTCCAGCCCTCTGATTAATTTTGTGGTTCTCCTCTGGACTCTCTCCAACAGGTCCATGCCTTTTTTATGTTGGGGGCCCCACATCTGAACACAGTACTCCAGGTGGGGTCTCACGAGAGCAGAGTAGAGGGGGAGAATCACCTCCCTTGACCTGCTGCTAATGCTTCTTTTGATGCAGACCAGGACACGATTGGCTTTCTGGGCTGTAAGTGCACACTGCCGGGTCATGTTCAGCTTCTCATCCACCAATACCCCCAAGTCCTTCTCCAGAGCTGCTCTCTATCCATTCTCCACCCAGCCTGTATTTGTGCTTGGGATTGCCTCGACCCACGTGCAGGACCTTGCCCCTGGCCTTGTTAAATTTCATGAGGTTTGCATGGGCCCACTTCTCAAGCCTGTCAAGGTCCCTCTGGATGGCATCCCTTCCCTCCAGCGTGTCCAGCACACCACACAGCTTGGTGTCATCAGCAAACTTGCTGAGGGTGCACTCCATCCCACTGTGCATGTCTCCAAAAAAGATGTTAAACAACACTGGTCCCAGTACTGACCCCTGTGGAACACCACTTGTCACCGGTCTCCACTTGGGCATTGAACCGTTGACCACAACTCTTTGAGTGCAGCCATCTAGCAAGTTCCTTATCCAGCGAGTGGTCCTTCCGTCAAATCCATGTCCCTCCAAGTTAGAGACAAGAATGTCATGTGGGACTGTGTCAAAAGCTTTGCACAAGTCCAGGTAGATAATGTCTGTTGCCCTTTCTCTATCCACCAGCGCCGTGGCTCTGTCGTAGGAGGCCACCAAATACAATGGGAACTAAACTTCCTTGTTTTTGAATAGTTAAAATTAGTTCTCCAGGTTCTGTTAATCATGGAACTGGTGTGAGTTCACAAAATTAAATTTTTAAGAGCTCAGGTGACATCAGTATTACATAGGGCTGAATGAAGTAAAAGAAGTATTGTGTTGGAACACTGTGTTCTGTTTTGTAGCACGGTACTTGTCCTTCTGGTTTTAAAACTGGTCCTAGAGCTAGAATTAGGGTTTGAAGAACTGTAGAGAAAAGTAGGAAGCCTCAGCAGCTGTGGTCCTCATAAACATTAGGAATAAGGTCGTTCTCTGTGTAAGCCATGGCTTTGCCTACTGTTCAGTAATTGGTAGCCCAGTTTTAATTTAGTCTAGGATGATAAATGTTGAAATTTAATAATCTGAGTGTCTTCAAAATTCTTCAGGTCATAAAGAGGAAGGAAAGGCATAGGTCTCTAATGGACTAAGTCATTATACTCCCTCTATTGTGGTCATTGGTCCTTTTATAAAGACTAGGCTTAGACTTGAAGCTTATAAATCTATAACATTAAAATATATATAACATGTAAGTCTAGAACCCAATTGACTTCAGTGTACTGTAGGGCTCAAAGGGATTTTAATTGAGTTGGCATCTACAGTGTCATAACCCTCATGTTTCTTTAAGAAGTATTGCTTATTTCTCCAGCTTTAATTAATATTAGGTTATGGTTTGGTTTAGGATTTGCAAATCCAAATAGTTAAAAACTAAAATTGTAGAAAGCTGATAGTTAGAAAGAAAGATGTTTTCCATCCTCACTAGGGTTCAATGTTTTATTCCGTGGTATGGAATACTATACCTAGTCCCACTGCAATTAAATTAGACTTACAGCTAAATTTAGATTTTCAAAGATAAAGAATTGAGAACTCAGTGCTTGTTTGTGTGCTGCAGAGCAGAGCTTATAAAGGTTTATTCTCTTGTGTGTGTATATTACATCCTCTTTTGCTGTGGGCTCGAGCCCTTAGATCTCATCAAGATCAAGATTCCTGGTCTTTCCTGATGGTTTTATCCCATTTTACTAATATTAGGATTCATTTCTGATTAAGCTTTGTGCACATATATCCAGCTTCTGAAATTCAATATATCTGGGAATATTATTTCGTCTAAGGGAAGAGAGGACTCTCGTACTAGAGATTTCCATCCCACATGACATCTTACCTACTGTAAACTGAATTTCCTGATCCAGAAGGAGAACATATGAAGAAAAGCTTTTTCTTCATTTGCTTGTATGGTGTTGTTCTCTATAGTATTAATCCAAATCCAACTTTAATCAGTGAAGAGACTCTGAGTTCAATGAATGCCTGTTGGATCTTGGAAGGTGCTCAACATGACAAGAAGTCCCCCTTCCTTTTAGCTGTCTAGTTCAGGCACAGTGTCATAGCAAGGAAATGAGAGTCTATGCTTTGAGAGAGTTTGCTGGAAGGAACACAGAGCTGATACACAGCTGTCTGCCAGGGATCATAGAAGGAAAAGTGGCTTCATGAGTACTAGCGGGCAGTTCTTTACTTCTCAAAATGTTACTCATCTAGCTGAAATAAATGCAGGGTGTGAGACAAGGACCCCTCCTGCAAGAGTACAGTGGGCAGGAAAGAATAATTTATTAACTCTTTCTATTACTTTTCTGTCTTACCTAGTCTCTAGGATTTTCTTCCTGTTTAAGAAGTCGAGTCTTCTACTTTAAATGTTAATAAAATTTACTTTTCCTGTATTTGAAAGTAATTTACTGTCTTTTTTGGAAGCTCAGTGTAATAGAAAGGTCTTGGTCTATCCAGTTAGTACTCTACCTAATCTGGGTTTCTATTGCAATCCTTCTCATAGATCTGTCGCATTTATTTTCTGGTATATGCAAAAGAACTGTGTTACCAAAACAAAATTTCTGAATAAAATGATAAATATATATATTCAGCATAAAACCTACCTTACTTTCCTATGTGTTCTGCATTACTGAATAGGATTTGGCAACATGTTTTTTTTTCTTACTCTTTCAGCACTTAGAAAACTTCTGTTTCTCTTTCATTATAAACATGGAGAACATGTTTTGCTGCCGTCTCTACTCCTTTTTTCTTGCACAGTTCTGTATTTTAAATAGCTAAATCATTAAAAGCCTCACAGAACATCCAAAATCAATATAAAAAGCCATCTTCCTTAACAAAGCTATGTCATATTTAAGCTCTAGTCTCTATACTATGTCTAGTACTCCATATTGTCTTTGGTATTGTTATGGCACATCAGATAGGGTTACTATCATGTAAATTAGCCAAATAATGAACACTGTGGAAGTGTTCATTCAGATGAATATTGTATCATTCTGAATGTATAGAAAAAATCCTGCATATAAATGGGATCACATAAAGGTCAATATCTGTTAAACAGAAGCATATAGCAGAATAGGATCTAAGTAAGAATCAATATAAATGTATCCCATTTTCACATCATAAGCGTATATAAATATGTCAGTCACAAGAAATATATTGTGTAATTTTCTGTTTGTAACTGCAACATCATTGCTTACCTTCAGTAAGTTATAAGAACATACCTTCAGGCGTGAGTTTCCCTTAAAATAAAATCCTACTGTATTATTATTTTATATTGACAACTGTTTTAGACTTAATGTCTCAGAAGCTGAAGCTGTGTAATAATACTTGTATGCCACTTATGCTCAACTCCTAACCAGTTTCTTCAGCTTCAGAAAAACATGCTTTAGTTCAAACTAAATAGAAAGATATCTGCCAAGAAGGTCTTACACAGGGAGCAGAAAGAAGAAAGTGGGTTGGTGAGGTAGATTGGGTGGACTTCAACAGATGGTGAATGAGACAGAAAGAAGTAAATATTTTCACTTTCAGAAGAGGTACTATGAGAGCTACAGAGCTGACATTCAGTTAAGGTGTTCAAACTTACCATTGTACCAGGCAATTTTTGCACGTTTCTTGCAGATATTTCAATTAGTCGATGTAGTTAACTCTACTCTGCACCTTGAAAGCAGATGTAGCCAATAATAAATGTTTGTGGTGATTCATTCATCTGTATACGTCTTGAACAGATGGAATTTTTCAGACCTCTGGATGGAATTTTTCATTCTGGATGGAATTTTAGTTCATGGCTGTTGACTTAAAAACCCTACCAGGCCCATTCCAATGTTCTGAATAAATCACAGTGCTACCCAAAAACTGGAGTGAAGAATACTTCATCGTGTATTTGTCCAGCACAAACTGATTAATTAATGCACACAAGAAAATGTATTTCAGTTCTTAGAATCATAGCATGGCTTGGGTTGTTAGGGACCTATAAAGGTCATCTAGTCCAACCCCCCTCCAATGAGCAGTGACATCTTCAATGCCCTCTCTGGGCAACCTGTTCCAGTGTTTCATCACCTTCATAGTAAAAATTCTTCCTTGTGTCTAGTCTGAATCTACCTTCTTTTAGTTTAAAACCCTTACCCCTTGTCCTACCATCACAGGCCCTATTAAAAAGGGGTTAATCAAGAGCAGCCTACTAAGAGAGAACTATGAGGAAAAATCTTGCTTTAAATGTTACACTTGGCATTTCCAAGGCATTGTATCATAATGTGATGGGTTAGCCCTTGGCTGGGGGCCAAAACCACACACACCCACTCACACAATTCCCATCCCCACCTGAGGGTAGGAAAAAGAGAGTTGAAAGGGTAGTAACGTAAAGGTTCTGACTGGGCAGGACCAGCCCAATTGGCAGATTCTCTAGTGTTGACTAGCCAAGTGGCTTTTGATAAATGTGTATCCCATTTTTTGGGGTAAAGGGAAAAAAGGACTTATGGGCTGAGATAAGGACAATTTAATAACTAAACTGCAATAATACTAAAAATAATACTATATACAAATATACAAATATACAAATGAGTGATAAACGGTGATACTGCCCTCCCACCCGATGACCAAAGGCTCAGCCTGTTCCGGATAACGAACCCGGAGCAGGGAGAGTCTGAGTGATACACAGTGATACTGCCCCCCCACCCGATGATAAGGACTCGGCCTGTTCCTGGCTAATGGTCCCGGAACAGGGGAAGTCGGCCCCAGAGCAGGGAGGCATCCTGAAACCTCCTGGAGGAGGGGGAAGGGTCCCAAAACTCACAGAATGGAGATAACAGTCCAAGCATCCCAGACCAAGAGCCAACTGGTGTGTGGGGAGGGGAAAAGGCCTTGGGAGAGCGATCCAGGGCCAGAAGAGACCGAAACCGAAAGGGCCTCAGAACCCAAAGGAAAAGGGCCGATCTTCCAGAAGGGTCCTCACCTATATACTGGGCGTGACGTGCATGTTATGGAATAGATTATTGGTCACTCTGGTTCTCAATCTAGTAACCAAAGAACAAATCCTGGGCTAGTAGCTGGGGCTGTGCCCTCCCAGCCCCCCCACCCTGTCTGTGAAGAGCGAAGAGGCTGAATGACCTTGAAGTATCCTAGCAACGATCATAAAACATTCCTTTCTTATCAACTTTTCTGCTGAGCATAAATCCAAAACACAGCCTCTTGCTAGCACAGCTATTATGAAGAAAGTTAAACTCTGTCTCTGCTTAACCCAGGACACATATGAAATAATTTTGAAGAAAAATCATACCTAATCCTGCCTTTCCTTGATTGACATTTGATTTGTATTTTCTGTCTTCCCCTCCCCTCATTCCCTTTTTAACAGGTTTTAAGGATATTTCTGCTAATGCTGTCCGTCTCACAACTTTCCCATGTTGTTACCATCCCATGACTTGAATCAGGGTCTGAGTACACAATGAAAAGCTGGCTTTGATGATAGCTCGTTCTCTGCTCTCAAGTTATTGACTTTTCTGTCTTCTCGGTTTTCTCTCCTATTACTGTTACCACCATAAGTGTTCAGGGATGGGGCACTCCATTGAACCTTCATTTGAACTTCTGCTGAAAATCTGCCCAAGATCAGCAGAATATCTTATCTAGTGTTTCCTCAGTATAAATAAGAGGCCTTTCTGTTTCAGGAAGTCTTGGTTTTGAAACTTTCTTCCCACAAATGCAGTGAATCCACTTTATTTTTTAACCATTCGTCTGCCCATGACTCCCTTTTTTATATTTGATATTATTAAGACACTGTTCAAATAAAACAATTCTAAGGACAGAATGTGTTGAGCTAGAAACATTTTTACACTAGCATTTTTAACTTATGACCCAAAGAAAACCAGATAAAATAAGTGCAATAATTTATCACCTGTACTTTCCTGTCAGGATTGAAGTATATCAGGGAATCAAAAGTGATTGTATTTTGTGAAGTCACTACCATAACTATCTCATAATCCTTTGCAAAATAAAAGTGAAATGCAGACTGAAAAAGACTCACTACTTTTAAAGCAATGGTATAAGTTTATATGTTTGGTAAGTAACTGTGTTTGAGATGGCAGGAGATAATTTTTTTGCTCAACTACTTGAAATATTCTGTCAATCTCCTTATTTCTCTACCGGCAGAAACTATCATGTGAAACTGCATATTGCTGTACACAAGTCTTCATGTCTTGCTTCATTTCAACAGTCAACTATATTGTTAAACTAAGTGCTTATTCTGCATGGTGACAGGAACTGTGCAACTATCTAATTGTGTAAATAAAATTACCTATTAAAATTTTTCTTTTAGTTCTGTCCTTCTTTCTGATGAAAATGAGTGTTTTCGACCAGATAGGCTCATCAAAAAAAGATTCCATGTAATTAAATTGCAGTGGCTATAGCAGAGCTCTACTTCATTATATTAACTGTATTTGTAAAAAAGTGTTAGAAAGATTTTTGTCCTTTTTTAAAATATTTGAATACACTGACTGCTGCCTTCCATTCTGAAAGTATTTTTCCTGAGTATCTTCACAAACAGTGGACTGTATTTCTCCTTTTGCATTTCGTCCAATTGTGTTCTTATTGCAAAGACCACTGCACAGAAGAATAAAAGCTCTGACCATGAAAGAATTTTCTGCATTTTGATGAAATATCAAATATAAAAGTTAAATTGCCTGTATCTTACCAAGCATCATAGGGTACTTTAGAATATAGTGGAAATAAATAATTACAGAGTAAAAATGCTATCTGAGATGATGGATACTCCAGGGAGTGAAAATGGATTTTTCACTGCCAGGTCACTGGCTTGAAGCTGACCCATTTCAGTGGAGACTGAATCCTCATTGCTGGCTGTAAGAAATTCGTGTTTGAATTAATCTAGATGTGTAAAGATGTGTGTTTAGGATGCAGAAAAAGATGTTATACAGACTTAAAGTTTCAAAAGATAAAAAGGGATACTTCTAGAGACTTTATCGTAAGACTAACATTTTGTTGAAAATACAAGTGCGTAACAGCAATACAGTGAAGCCTGTAATGCCATACCTCCATGTCTGCTCTGTGCATCAAGGACTTGAGTTTCTCAGGCTATTCACAGATTACTAGAGACAATAATTGTTCTTTTTAAAAGATACCTGGTTAAATGTAAGGAGAAATTATGTAAATGCTACTGAGCAAAACTTCTTCCATAAGCAAAATTCAGTGTAAACAGCTGTTGCAGAATTGGACCCTAAGCAAACTTCAAGATAAAAAAAAGTGTTTACCATCATCTTAAACTGTAGAAAAATCCAGACTGATTTTTGATGAAAGAAAATTCAGAAAAAATCTCACACACCCCAAGGAAAACTTTCTCATTATTTATTTGTTAAGAAGACACCTTTCAGGTTACCAGTTGTGAATTAGAAAGTTATAAAAAAGGAACACAGTTAATCAATGGCTGATCTTTTTTTAACTGCTTTTTCCCTTTGGTTAAGATATTAAAATATTTCTTCAAGCTGGTCTGTGTAATGTGGTCTAGTTTAACTGAGACCTCCACAGTTTATTTATGTGTGCATTTCATTCTGCTATTAAATAAACATTTTATTTGGCTTCTTAATACCATGGTGACCCTTTCACTAGTTAGTATACATTCTCAAACAGGCACAATAGTAGAAAGGCACATACAAGTATGCTCGCCTTTACAATAGAAGTTTACTGCAAAAAAACCCTTGCTTTGATTTTTTTT
>WKFP01015432.1:584666-631508 GCA_011057875.1 Pterocles orientalis | reverse complement strand
TCTTCTGAAAGTGAAAATATTTACTTCTTTCTGTCTCATTCACCATCTGTTGAAGTCCACCCAATCTACCTCACCAACCCACTTTCTTCTTTCTGCTCCCTGTGTAAGACCTTCTTGGCAGATATCCTTCTATTTAGTTTGAACTAAAGCAAGTTTTTCTGAAGCTGAAGAAACTGGTTAGGAGTTAAGCATAAATGGCATACAAGTATTATTACACAGCTTCAGCTTCTGAGACATTAGGTCTAAAACAATTGTCAATATAAAATAATAATACAGTAGGATTTTATTTTAAGGGAAACTCACGCCTGAAGGTATGTTCTTATAACTTACTGAAGGTAAGCAATGATGTTGCAGTCACAAACAGAAAATTACACAATATATTTCTTGTGACTGACATATTTATATATGCTTATGATGTGAAAATGGGATACATTTATATTGATTCTTACTTAGATCCTATTCTGCTATATGCTTCTATTTAACAGATATTGACCTTTATGTGATCCCATTTATATGCAGGATTTTTTCTACACATTCAGAATGATACAATATTCATCTGAATGAACACTTCCACAGTGTTCATTATTTCGCTAATTTACATGATAGTAACCCTATCTGATGTGCCATAACAATACCAAAGACAATATGGAGAACTAGACATAGTATAGAGACTAGAGCTTAAATATGACATAGCTTTGTTAAGGAAGATGGCTTTTTATATTGATTTTGGATGTTCTGTGAGGCTTTTAATGATTTAGCTATTTAAAATACAGAACTGTTTAGGATGCAGAAAAAGATGTTATACAGACTTAAAGTTTCAAAAGATAAAAAGGGATACTTCTAGAGACTTTATCGTAAGACTAACATTTTGTTGAAAATACAAGTGGGTAACAGCAATACAGTGAAGCCTGTAATGCCATACCTCCATGTCTGCTCTGTGCATCAAGGACTTGAGTTTCTCAGGCTATTCACAGATTACTAGAGACAATAATTGTTCTTTTTAAAAGATACGTGGTTAAATGTAAGGAGAAATTATGTAAATGCTACTGAGCAAAACTTCTTCCATAAGCAAAATTCAGTGTAAACAGCTGTTGCAGAATTGGACCCTAAGCAAACTTCAAGATAAAAAAAAGTGTTTACCATCATCTTAAACTGTAGAAAAATCCAGACTGATTTTTGATGAAAGAAAATTCAGAAAAAATCTCACACACCCCAAGGAAAACTTTCTCATTATTTATTTGTTAAGAAGACACCTTTCAGGTTACCAGTTGTGAATTAGAAAGTTATAAAAAAGGAACACACTTAACCAATGGCTGATCTTTTTTTAACTGCTTTTTCCCTTTGGTTAAGATATTAAAATATTTCTTCAAGCTGGTCTGTGTAATGTGGTCTAGTTTAACTGAGACCTCCACAGTTTATTTATGTGTGCATTTCATTCTGCTATTAAATAAACATTTTATTTGGCTTCTTAATACCATGGTGACCCTTTCACTAGTTAGTATACATTCTCAAACAGGCACAATAGTAGAAAGGCACATACAAGTATGCTCGCCTTTACAATAGAAGTTTACTGCAAAAAAACCCTTGCTTTGATTTTTTTTCTCCACAAAAACTACAGAAAATTAAGAATTTGGTTTCTTCACTTTCTCTTTAAGTGCACTTGGTTTCTTGGTCAAATTCGCAACGTATGTTACTGTTGCCTCTTCTGTTCAATAACATTTCATGATTTCTGCTCAAAAAAACCATACAAACCTTTAAAATATTATTGTTGCTATTATCAGGTATTGCTATAAATAGAGCTTAGATTATCTGCTAGTGCTTTCAGGGATAATTGTTCTTGGATTCTGTCTACATAATAACAAATTCCTGCTCCAAATATTTCATGTTATGTGTGTGTGTAGCCAAAATAGTCAGGTACAAACTGGTGATGAAGTATTCAGACGCAGTGAGACTGTGCTGGTCAGCTGGAGAGGACTAAGTATCACTGCCAGTAAACTAACTGTTGTCAGGATTACTGTAAACAAAGCAGGCTTTGGGAGTTGGTTTAGAAGGATTTTAACTAGTTATTTTGAAAACATTTATGGGAGAAGCTGAGATCATGGGCCAGTGAGTCCAAACAAATAAAGATGCTTACTAGATATTTTAATAATTGAACAACTTATGTCCTTAAGCTATTTGTTTGAAGCATGTCAAGGGATGGCTGTTCTTTGAAATAATTTTCAATGTGTTGTGCTCCATTGTGTGTTTCCAGATGGCAATATGAGAATGTTTGTACAAGTAACAACATGTTAAATAGAATTTGCAAATTATCCCCTATCCTAAGGTGCTAAAAAAGCATCCTTCCATTATTTTCTCCATGTTTCTGTCACCAAAGTGTGGAAAATACTTATGAGAGATGAACTGAGAAGAAGAAAACACCAGAGTGCCGGTGAGGAAAGCTTTACTACTGTTTTCAGAACACAAATGTTTTTGTTCATGTTAGGGGACACACAGGAAACACGGACAAGGATTCATTGCCATTGCTGTGACTGTCAGTGGCCCCATAAAAAAAGCAGTTATTGGTAAGGATTAACTGGTCAGCATGGGCATGTCTGTTGGTTTAAGGAGCTGATATTCAGTTATTTTAATCACATCTGGGCTGATATATTCAGTCTGCTTTAACAAAATATTTTTTTATGTGACCAATATAAAAGAACCTTCAATTTGTTGAGAAAACCAGTTCCAGATCGTTTATTTCATTCTCTCACATGGCATCGTTCTTTCTAGATTCTTAGCCATGAAACACACTTCATTACTCTCAGATTTCAGATGAATTGACCCTCTGAGTGTGTTACAAGACTCCTGAATGTTTTCAGGGAACATGTAGGATAGAAGAAGGTTAATTGGGCAAGGGAAGCTCACATTTTGTGTATTTCCTTTATCTGACTGTAAATAGCAAGATTTAAGGTCTGAACTTTTAAATTCATTGGCTAACTAGATAAAGTAGATGCAGGTCAGTATCATACCATTGGATGCTGTTGGCATTTTAGCTTCATTTCCTTTGCAGAAGAAACGTAAAAAGTGTAGCAAAGCTATCCTTCTAGTATAAGTAATTTTAACGTGGAACTGTAATTTGTCATTAATCTATCTCAAAATCCAGTGCTAAGAGTCTGTGTAACTACCATCTTACATTATCATATAGCCCATTGTTTACTTCAGAACTTCAATGTGTTTCTTTCTATAACAACCCTTTGTAGTTAGAAGGTTTTAGTATATGTATTTCATACCTGAGGAAGAGACACACAAAGGAGAGTTTTTATTAACAGGCCCAAGACCCATTTTTAAATTACTTTGATCCCAAAATCTCACTGAGTACTGTTGATATTCAAGCACATAAGGGCCATGTTATTATTAGTTGTGAAATACTGAGACATCAAAAATAGGTCAGTAAAGTCAGAACAACAATAATTAACATCTTACATGAGACAACATCAGAACCAACTGCATGTTGCTATATTTCAGCTGTTACTGCTGGTGCTATACCTGATCCTGAACAGTAGAAGCTGTAGTGACTGCATCTACTCTTGAAGCTGCTATGTAAGAGTGAAACTTGAGAATGGCTTCAAATCAAGTTTTTTACTCTCAAGCCTTGCAAGAGCATACAATCGTCATTCAGGAAGCTAATGTGCTATTGCAGTGTCATAACATACAGTTTGTGGTTCAGTGGTTGAAGACTTAAAAGAGAGTGACACCATTCAAAAAGAGCAAAGAATTAAAAAGGATGAAGGGCAAAAAGGAACTCTTATTAGCCGTCTGAGGACCTGTGTCTCAAGATATGGCTACTCAAGACTTATTCTATATTAATGCCTATGGAATTTTTTAGATTTCATTAATATTTGCTCTAAATAAGAACATTTCAATGAAAAAAAATTTGCACACTTGGAGGTTCATAAAGTTTACCTGTACTGCAAAAGACCTTGGGGAATCTAGTAGATTAAATGTTATTGACACAAATTTAGAGCAGTATCCAGTACCACTCATGATGTAACTTAAAAAGGAAATATGCAAAGGTAGCAACTAAACTGGACTTAAATCAAGCACAATTTCCTATGTATTACCTTCTAGCATGCTATTATCTAAGATATTACAAATTGCTGTCCAAAGGTAATTTGTGTGACAGAAAACACAGTTAAATGCTTCTAGGTGTTTTCAGAAGTGCCGTATTAAGTTAAGCACTTACTCCACTGGAGAAGTTAATGCAAATAGTGAGTTGCCACTGAACTCATCTATCTACATCTGTAAATTATATTAGGCCCCAAACACATTTACCGATTGAAAGGTTAATATTCAAAATATTAGCCCGAAATAATTCAGTGGTTCTTGTGAGCCTGCAGACAGGCTGAAATTAGTGCCTCTCCAGAGTGTTAACTGTTTAATCATTGTTTGAATGGTAGAAGAAAGAAAGATAGAACAATTTTACGGAAAACTATGTTCTGTTAAATATCAAAACACCACTTCTGGCTGAAAGAAATTCCCAAGACAAAGTGTTGGATGAATGTTCATGAGAAATATCTCTACGTGCTTACCTTATACTAACATTCTTCCCTAGGCATTCCTATTATCACAGAATCACACAGTTTCTGAGTGGTTGGAGGGGACTTCAGATCATCTAGTCTAGCCCTCCTGCTCAGGCAGGGCCAGCTACAGCTGGTTTCCCAGGACTATGTCTAATTGTGTTTTGAATATGTACAAGGATGCAGACTCCGTGACCTCTCTGGGCAGTCTGTGCCAGTGTTGGACGATCCTCACAGGAAAGAAGTGCTTCTCATGTTCAGATGGAATTTCAGGTGTTTTAATTTGTACCTACTGTCTTTTATCCTCTCACTGGGCACCACTGAGAGGAGTCAGGCTCCCTTTGTCTTCTTTCCCTCTCATGTGATATTTGTACACATTGATGAAATCCCTCTGAGCCTTCTCTTCTTCAAGCAGAACAGTCCCAGCTCTCAGCTTCTCCTCGTCTGAGGAGTGTCCAGGTCGTTAATGAATGTGTTAAACAGTACCAGTATCAAGCCCAATATATACTGACTTACCTCCAGCTGGACTTTGTGCCACTGATTACAATGCTCTGGGCTCAGACATTTGGCTGTTACCTGATGTTAGCATTATTCCTTAGGCATTTCTCTTGTCCATGGTTAGAACACAAGATACCAGGCTAGATGGACCTGTATGACCATTCTTATATTCCTATTTTAGTAGACTAATGTAGAAAGAAATTGTTCTTAAATCAGATATTCCCAGATACACCCAGAGCCATGTAAAGCAAGAACTGCCATGAAGGGATTTTCTGTAATCGTATTCCAGGCATATAATGAGAAACACTTGGACCAATGTGCCCTTTTCTTGATATTAAAAAGATGGGATAGCAATAAAGCTGTGGTGTTTTAAGTTCTCTGGAAAAAAAACCCAACAAACCACCAGAGTTTACATGAATATCTGATTGTTTATTTAATTTTCATGTTGAGCACCTTTGTCCTTTAAATGGTCTTGACAATCCTAACCCATGACCTAAGTCCACAGAAATAAATGTATGTCCTTTTGAACGGTCTTCTTTACCATAATTTTCTGTAAATTACATAAGGAATAAATTAGTGCAAATTTTCTTGTTTGGCTTCAACCTCTGCATATGTTGTATTAATTCAGTGTGAACATCTATGTTCACATGTCACATGCCATTCTATTATTCTTTGCTGGCATAAAAAGAAAAGACAGAACATTTAAAAATATATTATGAAAATAATACATCAAAAGGAACAGGCAGCTTTGATCCTCACATTTAATTAATTGCACATTGGATAGATTTAGCTCATACAGATGTGGGATAGCTACTTCACAGCTACTTCACTGTAAATAATTAATAACAATGTATGAACAGTTGTTTGTTTTTTCTTCATTCCTTCTGAATACAAAAACACAGACACCTAAAGTTCAGGCATCAGGAAAGAGGTTAAAGCATGCTATATCTGACCTTTTCATATTTATTTGTACTATGTAGGGTCTGAGAGGCACTCATCATCCAAGGGCTTTTTAGTAATTCAGGTCATAAGCAGGTAGAACATACATGCACTTCCCTGAGCATCATTTGTAAGTCAATACAGATGCTCTGATACCAATCTGTAGAACAGGAGGATTTATAATAGCTAGTACACCAAGATCTGTTTATTATACTTTACACCTATACAGCAATTGATGTATATTGCCAATTCCCTTGGGATATGTGAAGACCTGGGGGACAGACATAATATTGTTTAGAATCATGAGGCACATCACAAGCTTCTTTGATCTATATATAAAAGGAAGCATAAAATAAACCTACTTTTCTAATGAAAATCTTAATGTAACCAGCAAATGCTTCAACTTCTTTCACTGTGCCCAAAATGCTGCCATTCAAAACTAAAATTCTAAAGATACCTTTCCCATTATAGTCTGTGATGTTTACAATACTATTAATGCATAATATACAAACATTTTTTTCAATTACTCTTTGACAAAATCCTGCCAAACACAATAGATATGAATCGTCCATGATGAATGAAATTTACCTTTGGTTACACAGCAGTAACTCATTGATTTGGCAGAGTATGATTTCACAGTGAATGAATCACTGTAAGTGGCTGCTGATTTATGCTCTCAGTATGTTTGTGTGTGTTTGTGTGCATGTACATATAGATCACACAGTTCTTTTGTAGTGCCGGATACTCTGCAATTTCTCTGGGATGACAGACATTGAGAAAGTGAAAGGTGCGTATTTTCCCAGCAGGGATCAAAGTGGAAAAATAGTACAACTTAGATAACCTTTCTGCCAGGCTCCCTCTGGGGTGGAATTCCCATTTAAACATCTTTCCCAGAGCTGCATCTCTTCCCTCTCTGTGCTCTACTGTTTCTGCACCAATGGCTGTAAGTAGGAGGTGCAGTGAAAGGTGAAACCAAAATGTTTTGATGCTGGGGCCTTTGATCCTTCCTGTTCTTTTAGGATCCCTTGTATCTGAAGCCCTCAGTCAAGTTCTAAGAAACTTCTGGGAGGAAGGACTGTCTTAGAAAGTTTTTTATTCCTTTTTTTGTTTCTGCAGTTTTTCCCACAGAAGGGCGTATTCAGATTCCTAAAGAAGGCTTTGAAACGGATCCAAAGAGGCAATCACATGTATGTGCAACTATTTTTTCACCAAGCAAGAATATATGGAATGTGAATGGAGTTTCAGCATAACTCTGCAAGTGTGAGTATCTACTGAAACTGGGTAGGCAAATTCCATTAAGTTCCAGGTAAATTAATGTGCATATAGCCATTGAATTACTAACTTTGTATAATTGAAAGCAGGAAAACCTGTCTGCATTCAGTTGTTAATATAAAGTTTAATTAGAAGGAAGATCTTTAAGGATGAAGAGTGTCACTGAGCAGCACAGACTTCACGGTATCTCAAGAACATGATTCTACCAAGTATAGGATTTCTGAAGGGAAAAACGAATGCTACTCATGCTTCTCTTGTACAAATGGTAGTATCTGTAGACTTTCTGTCTATAGGTTTATCCTAAGAAGGAATTAATATTTTCCAAAGACTAGACAATATATTCTTTCTCCGAAGGTAAAACGGTGTAACTGAAATCCATATAATTTACTAATTCTTCAAAACGTAAATTAGTTCAAACATATCTGATTTTCACATTCAAAATAAGTAGTAGATGCAATAGCATTTGCTCTTAGTTACTGCCCTTTGTTTTTTATTATCCTCCTATTTAAAAAAACACGTCATCCAGCAAGACAACAAAAAAACCACTGTGTGACCTAAGTGACTACTGCAAATAATGAGGAGACTGACCAAGGAGACTGGCAAACAGCATACTACTGTTAAGGATGATTTTGAGGCTATAGATCCATACACTGTATCTATGATTAAGGGGTACTATTTTAGCAGTTAGGATTGATTATTGGATGACATAGAAACAAAACCATGATACATTTGTCAGATACATCCTCTGCTGTGAAAAAAACCAACCATTTGTAGCCATTATTTACTTCTTGTGTGGTTGTTTTGAAACAAGAAGTTCCTAAAGTTACCTTTTGTTCTTTTTAATTTTAAAATTGCATTTCCATCTTTATTCTTAGGAGTGCCCCATATACCTGAATTTGAGGACCTATGTGAAAAGGAATAATCCTTACAGAAATTTGATTAATTACTTCTCTTAGTTGAATTTTAATTTTGAAACTGATCTTCCAAACTGTATAGAAACTATAGACAGAAAAGAAAAAAATAGCTCAAGAGCAAAAGTATGCCCTCTGATTTTACACCTCTCTCTAAAGAAAATACATACACTGAGCATTTAGAAAAGTAGATTAAAGTTGTTGTTGTTCGAAGGATGTTTACTGGATTTGGTTGTAGGTCTGTAAGTGAAGCATGACCTACTCATGTTTGCTTGACTTTTCTTAGTTTTCTCTGACCCAGTATTCTTGGATTTGTTGCATCTTTATTTAAACTTTGTTCCTCTGTGAGGATCTGTGGCTTCTGTATTTCTCAACATCACTATACCCCATGGGTGACATTTCCTCTGATCCTTAAAATGCTGTATTTCAGACGTTATATCACACCTCTGAAGAGTGACTTGCTAAGGAAAATATAGCTGTATTTTCCTGAATGACTGAAGCTACATCAGGTTGAATGTCACCCTGTAGGTTATTTAAGCACAGTATGATGTTATACAAACTGAAAACAGAGGGCGAATTCCTGTCTGCTGCTGAAGAGATATCCTTGAGGGGGAAAAGAAAAAGGCAAATAGCTCCCATTCCCTTTCACTGATGCCTTAAAGGCAAAGATTTAATTGTGCTGAACTGGAGAACAAGATTGATTTCCAAGACGAGTAACACACCGATAATTTGGCCCTTGTTTTGTAACTCATGTATATAAAATCAACAGTTTATAGTCTCTTGGTTTGATCTTGTTTCAGAAGGTTGGATGAGGGATTTTTTTCTAGTTTCAGCTGATTTTAGATGACCTTTCTCTACTTTTTCGTTAGGGTCAAATGTCTAAACTCCATGGGACAATCTGGCTTTACATTAGGGTGTTGTTTTTTTTCTTTTTTAGTTTAATGGAAATTTGATAAAGTCTGTGTATCATCTGGGTCTGTCTTCCATTCTTTTTATGTGCACTCTTTCCAGTGTTCAAGATCTCCCCCATCTGCCACTGTCATCTACAACAAATTGCAGTGAGTAAGCAAGGGATCTGTGTGCGGCAGCAATACTTCAGAGACTATGTCTCTCTGAATGTGTCTGGATGGGAACATGTTTCCCCATGTCCAAAAATGGCTGAGGAGATCAGAAGAGAAAAAACATAGAACTGTAAAAAACTTGGAGAACCACATCTTGATCTTGTTTCGTATTCTTCAGCATACAGGCTGCTTAAAAAAAGTAGAGATCCTGAAAGGGCACATTTTCCAGTGCTGAGGACTGTGGGAAGCTCCATAGGTCAGGTCCTTCATGACTTGGAAGAATGCTCACTCACTTGCCCATGATCTTTGTCTGTCTTTGTGTATTGGGTCTGGCTGAGATGGAGTTAATTTCCCCATAGCAGCCCTCACAGTGCTGTGTGTTGCACTGGTAGCTAGAAAGGTGTTGGTGACACCAGCGTCTTGGCTGCTGCTTAGTAGTGCTCGCACAGCATCAAGGCTGTCTGCCAACACCCTCCCCTCCAGTAGGCTCAGGGCGCCAGGGGTGGGCAGGATCTTGGGAGAACCAGGACAGCTGACCCAAATTGACTAAAGGGATATTCCACACAATATGACATCCGCTCAGCAGTAAAAGCTAAAGGAAGGGAGGAGGAAGAAGGCATTTGTTGTTACGATGTTTGTCTCTGTGAGCAACTTGTACACATATTGAAGCCCCACTTCCCAGGAAGTGGGAAGCCAGACATCACTTGCTGATGGGAAGTAGAGAATAGAATCTATGTTTTTCCTTTGTCTCTGTGCATGGTCTTGGCCTTTGCTTTAATTAAACTGCTTTTATCTTTACCCATGAGTTTTTAATCTTATTTTCTTCTCTTTATTCTGCTGAAGAGGGGAGTGATAGAAGAGGTTGGTGGGCACCTGGTGTCCAGCCAAGGTTAACCCACTGCACTTTGAAACATCTAGCTCAATCTATGGTCTTTGTTTTCCAGTATGGTTCCACCATTTCTCTGCTGTTATCAAACCATTTTATTCCTCAGTATGAAAAGTACAGTAAGTGACCATCTCTGTTACATTTAAATGTATCATCTAATATTCTAGTTGATATTGGATTGACAGAAATGTTTTATGCATATCTTTTACTATATAAATATATCTCCACGTGTACTTATATTTAAGTGAAGAGGTATACAGAAATATAAATCTTTGTATAGTTCATTATGTTCAGAAAGCAAGAACTAGTGAAATTCCTTACAGTAATTAAAGTACATCATGATGTAAAGGTATATGTTCTTTTTGTTTCCATAGAGAGAGTTCTCTAAAAATCTAAGTAAAAGTATAGTTAATAGAAGCAACCTAAGAATCTGAGTCTGTGCTTTGAAGCAACACTAATTACAGAAGAAATTAGCAAAAAAGCAGGAGTCCAGGACTTCTTGTAAGTCTGATTAACCTGTAAGCATTGTAGGGACTAAGAGCCCGTTAATTGCTAGTCAGGTGCAAAATGACAGATATCTCCTTTTTCATCTGATACTTTCTCTAGGGTAGAACATAGAAAAAATTTTTTTTCATCCTTTCCTTAGTTAATTTTTAAGTTTTCAAATTCAATGCTACAGTTCTGCTCCCCTTTCTAAGAAAGTAGGCTGTACAAATACACAACCTCCTCTGCATCTTACTCTTTTAAAAGCTGCTCTTTTCCATTAAAAAGTACTGTAATGTACTCAAGAAAAGGGCATTGCAAATTTTTCATTCTTTTTTTGTAGGTATCTTTGGCCATCAAAATGCAATCTTCCGTTTGTCCCTGTCAAAAACTGTGCCCTGAGTGTGTACTACCACGGAATGAAATAATGTCCTAACAAATGTTTTTAGACACTACTCTGGATCATTGTTTCACAGTAACTTTTAAATACAGTTATAAAGTTGCATCTTCCAGTTAGCAAGAAAATACGTGATTTGTCTGATGATGATAATACTGTTAAAAGCCTTTTAGAAACTGCAGAAAGGGTTTGGAACATTTCTTTTGTTTTGAGCAACGACACAGTGTAATGCAGTGCTGAATTTGTAATAAATGAATGTTTTGTACTGGGCTTGTCCTTCCCATCTCAGCATTTCCCTATTTCATGTAAGAAGAACTTGATACAATACAGTGATTTTACATGTTTAGAATTTGAATAATATGCAAAGTTTTCAGACATTTCTTTCTGTCTCAACAAACTTTAATCTCTTGCCTTTTCTTTCTCCTTTCATGTCTGTATTCATCATTTTAGCTTACGCATACAGTTTATATTTGAATACAGCAATGAAAGCAAGTTCATTCTCGGTTCATATCTTCACTTCCTCCACCAACCTGTATATTATTAGGTCTCTCCTCATTAAGTCTTTTTTTCCCAATCCAACATATTCTGTTCTTGGTGATTTAAGATGATGCCTATCATTGTTTAACCCCAGCCAGCATAAGTACCACACAGCTGCTTTCCCACTTCCCCCCCAGTGGGACGGGGGGAAGAATCAGGAGAGTAAAAGTCATGGATTGAGAAAAAACAGATAAATACGTAAAGCCAAAGCCGCACACAGAAGAAAAGCAAAACAAAGAATTCATCCATCACTTCCCGTCAGCAGGCAGATATTCAGTCATGCCCAGGAAAGCAGGGCTCCGTCATGTGTAATGGTTACTTGGGAAGACAAACACCATCCCTCTGAATGTCCTTTCCTTCTTTTCCCCCAGCTTTATATGCTGAGCATGATGTCATATGGTACAGAATATCCCTGTGGCCAGTTGGGGTCAGCTGTCCTGGCTGTGTCCCCTCCCAATTACTTGCTTGTGTGAGAAGCAGAAAAGGCCTTGACTCTGTGAGCACTGCTCAGCGGTAACTGAAACATCCCTGTGTTATCAACACTGTTTTCAACACAAATCCAAAACATAGCCCCATACCAGCTACTGTGAAGAAAATTAACTCTGTCCCAGCCAAAACCAGCACAGTCTAAAGAAAGTTTTGCAGAATGGGACCTTTCAAAGTTTAAATTTTAAGTTAATTCACAACCTGCAAAACATGTAATGCTCAAACGTAGGTGAATAGGTAAAGAGAAGGTTGCACAGATGGGCAGACTAAAGATATTGAAAATACAGATTATGGGAAAAGGAATAGGAAAGACCCTGCTCCCCTAAAAAAAAAAACCTCGAAAAGAACACACTGCAAGTGCAAATCAAGGCAGCTCCAAGTTAATGCTGTTCCACTGATATTCACTTACAACAGCTGAGGATCTGGGCCTGTGACTGTCAACCGTATGCGCAGAGATATCTCATAGCACTACCTGTATTGAAACCTGTTGCTTATTTGGTGACTTCAATGTACTGTGATCCTTGACAGTAAAAAGCTGTGTTTTGCAACATGATCCAGAACACCAGCAATGTGGCATTCCCAGTAGTTGGCTATTTCCCCTTCTGTGGATTTACAACAGGGTATTTCTATGTTACATCATGTAATGCTGTGTCAAAGATGTCTCAGTTAACTACATACAAACAGCACCATGAATAGCCACGTTAAGATGCTATACTAGGGGCTTGGAGATGTGTAGTTTTGCTCAAGGTTATCAGAAAGGGCACTTGACAGAATGCAGAATCATATTTTCTTTCCTTCTCTTCGCCTGTTTACAGGGATAAGCATGTAGGGTGTAACTTCTTACCAATGGAACTGCACTGCTTCCAGTTCTGGAGCTAATACAGTTGACACTGACGAGATTATCTCCAAGCAATGTGGTATGGATAAGTGTAGATGCAATCTACAGTTGTAGACCTTTCCTCAGCAGTTAAGAGCCTTGTTAAAATCCAGCTGAATGCTTTGTTACAAAAATTCTTTGTTTTTTCAGTCCTGATTTATTTTAGTCATTCAGTTCTTAGTGCTTTTCCATAAACTATTGTATTATCACAGATGAAGGAAGAGTGATTGGTGCTGTGGGTTTGTGTATGTCTAACTTCATCACCGAAAAAAAAAAGTACTGTCTATGGAACTCCTGAATGCACTTGTTTCCTGAGAGTCCCAAATAAACTTACCCATTTTTAACGAAAGAGTTGAACTTCTGTATTGCCAAATTTTATATTCACAGAGTGAAATGGAAGGTGAGATGAGTTTACCGGCCAAAGGACAAGGCATAAACACAGACCTTCTGAGAATCAAATGCAAGACTATTCCTCCAACTGTTTGAGGAGGAAAACTTTAATCCTATAAACAATCAATGCTATAATGTCATGGTGGCAATCACTCTCTTCCCCTCTTTTGCAACAAAATTTTATTGGGCTTTCTTTTTTTTTGCCCGCTGAAACAGCTTCAAAAGGAGAAAAAGGTTTCTACCCCTTTATCTTTGAATAGCTTGGGGTTTGAGAACTCTTCCGGAATAGCTAGGGTTTCATCTTCACGGAAAAAGGCCTTGAGTGAGGAACTCCAAGCTGACAGATAAACACTTTGACTCGTGCCAGCAAAATCAGTGCTATTTGTGGGGAAAATAAGTTTTCTATGAATCCTGATTTCACATACGTGTGACAGGAAGTGTGGGAGTATGCCAACTAAACTGAGCAGCTGAAGTTACAAGGTGCCTAGAAGACAGATCCTTGTTGGGTTTAATGTCTATTAAGTGGGGAGATGTGAAACATCAGGAATGGAGCTCTTTGGTGTACCAAGAAACAAAACTTCAAGTATTTGGCAAATACTAATGTTCAAACTTCTGTGCCTGTGGAGCATTAATACTTTTGGCCTAGGCAGAGCTGTGCAGGAATCATAGCTGTATTTCTAGAGATACATAGTCTTTTTTTGAGTGAGCTGCCATGCATTTAATGAGAAACTTATCCACACAGCTCAGAGCTCTGGATTCCAAAAGACAAGCAAGCACCTAAGAATGAAAAATTCTCATGAAAATTGCCTAAATAAGATTGAATCTTTTGTACAGAGCCACTACTGATTGCTATTGATTCAATGAGAATGGAACAATTAACTCAGGAATTTTTCAAACTGTAGCCTACTTAACGAAAATCCTAAATCTTTTGATGATTCTTCAGAGATATTCTAGCAAATTTAAAAAGCAGAGTCTCCGTTTTGCCTTAGGAATGTGCATTTTAGAAATTCTGTTAATGCATTATTTCTGCTGTTCTGCAATATCAATTGTAATTAAAACTGGACAACGTTCCTACAAAACATGTGGATTTGTGCATGCATTTATTTGTATACCTGTTTATTTTGTCTGCAAAAATGACTGCTCCTGCCACATCACACTTTATTACATGGCTTTTTAAAAAGTCTTTTTGAAATTTATCCCTGATTGTCCTTCTTAAGACATAAGAAGAGACTAAACTTCATGTATCCGCTTCTTTCCCTTTAAAGCCTATTAACGTCTAATCAAGATTAGATATGTGGTCAGACTTCTGGAGGAGGTGTGTCAGCATGCACTAACATGTAGAATACAGTGCAAAGTGTTCCATATTTGTTAATCCTAATTAAAGTGGTGGAAAGGATATATGACTGCTGAAAAGTAAAATCTTGATGAGAACCCTAAAAGGGGTTATTTCTATGATTCTGTCATTCATTCAGTGTTTCTGTTTTTTTTTTTTTTTTTTTTTTTTAGGAAGTTCAATCCATCAAATAGAGGAGGAGGACAATTTTCTCTAAAACACTGTGATTTACCTGAGACACTAGTGATTATTATTCTACAGTTTTAAATAACTTTATTCTTCTGATTTGGCTTCTATTACAGAATAATTTTTTAAGCATTCGATATAAAGTAAACCCCAGCAGAATTACAATAGTCGAATGTTTGATATTTACCAAAATATGTTTCTGACCTAGAGAAGTTGCTGTAAAACATTTAAAATTAATGGAATTTCATTTTTAATAGATTTTCCTTAACTTCCTGCTATAGAAACATGTTGTAAATTGTATATGAAATTAGAAAATGGTCTTTATGTTTGGCATAAAATTTCCTGAACTAGATTTTCCTCCATTAAATCAAAGGGGCTTATTTCATCTACTGATTTCAGGAGGAGAAAGAACAAATCTTCACTACTACTCTAGTCAAACATATTTTTTCATAACCATGTAGTCAATACGTTAAAAATAAAACTTTCCTATAAATTGTGGTAGTATGTAATTCTTTTTCCTACCAGAATCCATACATTCCCTTTGACAAGGGTTAACCACAAAGTGTCTCTTAAATGACTATCATCTGTAAGGAATGCACACACAAACATTGCATTCTTCTCTGGAAGCTTTCTTTATAAACTATAATATTCTTAACCAAAAATAACAGCTGTCCAGCCTTCCTTTCTCTCTTTTTTTTTTTTCCCCTACTTCTTTCATTGCTTTAGGTAGTTGCTTCTAAAAGGAAAGTGTGAAGTTCTGTAGATCTGCAACTGTACCTAGCATGTAGAAAAAAAAAATGTTATGCCTGGTTTTTAACTCCTAACCTGCTAGGCAGGCATTAAAATAATGGAAAGAGTAGATTTTGTTTTGTTTTGGTTTTGTTCACTTGTTTTTAATATGTTTCTCATTTTTTCAAGACAGCTACTTCTGTCATCAGGAGAAATATTAAGTACAAAATCCTATGTTATTATTGACCCAAGACCCCTCTTAAAATTACTTTTAACATACTGAAGATAGCTCAAATAACTTCTTGATTCTTCTTCTACATACACTGTATCTACAGTAATACAGTGATACACCGACACCTGTAAAAATAGTTGGAGAAAGATCAAAATCTGTTATATTCACGTGCACTTTTTGTGCAAAACACAAACTGCGGTAGTTCCTCAGACTGTTATAATTTTTAGCTATTGTTACACTGTTACTAAGGATCAGTCACACAATTTGTGTGAAAGGAATGATACGGTTGTCTACCAGCAATCTATACTTTATCAGATACAAATCTTGAATGAACAGTTCACCTGGACAGATGAATACACTGTGTGAAGACTGACAACAAATGGTTTGTTGAGTAAACCCTCATACAACTTGGATTCCTGTTATAACATAGACTACATGATATTTACCTTATGGAAAAAATAAATGAAAACTAGAGTAATCACAGCAATTATTTTCTGTGAGCCATACTGCTTACAGATTATCCTAACTGCCCATGACCAATCTTGTCATGAACTCAGTTTAAGAAGAATATTTATTCAAATTTGGTTTGTGTAACTTGTGTTGAAAATTGAGTAAAATAATTCTCCTATCACCTCTGCTCCACATAGACATATACAGCATTTGATACTTCTTGACATATTAAGGTAGTATTTTAGGAAATATAGGAAGTTAAACTAGGCTTTAAGGCATGAATTTTACTTAACACTCTGAGTCCTATTAATTTCTTTAACATTGGCAGAAAACAGGTTCAGCGCAGGTAAAAACATTCTGAGACAGGAAATACAGACATAGATGTGTTTGAACTGTATCAGAATTTAAAGCATCTATACATTTGCTGCATTTTGTTTCTTTCCTCACTTTGAGGTCCTCTAGCTGAGGCCGCCAGTGCAGGGTTAAATGTCATTTGAAAGAGATTCCAGTAAAACTTAGAAAAGATATGAGTCTAAATAGGTACATAGAACAGTGTAAGAAAGTGCTTGATTTAAATAAACTATTTTAATAATGATTTATTCTATAATTTATCTCTGAATATCAGAAATATGTTGAGTAAAATTAGACCTGTTGCTGTAATCTTGTAAGTGCTTTATTTGAAAATAATGGACAACATTATTAAAGAAGCATTGGAACACACCTATAAATATAAGGGTTTGATTTCCACCAGTGTCTCTAAATGAACGTGGCGACATAAAAGCAAAACCAAGCCCAACAGTAAAATCCATATTCTGGATAGTAAGTTATCCAGAGGATGTATATTAGCTAAGGCAGTCGCATTCCAGGACTATTAACAAACAGTGGAGTTAGCCTTGTAATGAAAAAGCTTTCTTCTCAGCATCTTTTTGCATATGTTCATCTTAGTGTCAGGTAACATCAAAATGGCATTTGCCAGTAAGTCTGACTTAGACTCAGCCTTAGAGTTTTATAATTTATCATCAGCTCCTTTAAAATGTTTCCACATTACAGGATAAAAGACAGCAAAACTCAGCCTGACTCTGGATCAGCAATTGTGGCATACAAATGTCTTCATTTTTAAAAGATGCTCTATACAAGATTTCCCATATTCTTATTTATAACTGAAGACCATACACCATGGCAATTCAGCTTCCAACAAAAAAAGAATAAAAGACAATTTTACCTGAAACACCCAGAATCTGAGCTGTAGTATAATGCTTCTCTCTCTGTTGTTCAGTATAATATAGTGCCTCCTTTCTCTCCTTCAAGGCCCATCTCTAAGAAATCCTGAGGCCTCTTTTGAAATGAAGCAATGGTCTGATATTAATTACAGAAATAGATATGCCATTTTAAGATGTTACCAGTGTTGCTGTTCTTTGTTATTGCCAGCCTGCTAGAAAGCTGAAAAGCTCTCATAATCATCTGACACCATCTTTCATGAAAAGAGAGCTGAATTAGTTTAAATACTGTTCCCTACATAGGATAAACTAGCTAGACTGACTGAAAAAAAGAAAAAACAAAATGATTAAAGATTGAGCATTTCTGATGTTTTTTTCTTATTCTGTTCAAGTTGTTCTATTACTTAAGGCACTCAGTCTGAATAACAGACACATGGATATTGTTTAATGAAGTTGTAGGTAATAATTTCATTAATTGAAATAGTGTGAACAGTGTTTTACAAGACCAAAATGTAACTTAGAAGAGCTCAATACTGTAACTATCAAGCAATTTATTTTGTAATATTTTCAATTTTATTGCTCTAATTAATACTGTGTTCTGTTCGATTTCACCACTAAGATCCGTGAGCTTCAGAATATTCATGAAATTATCTACAGTCATACTCAAAGAACTGCAATGTATCACATGACAAAGATGATCATTCCTTTCTGAAAACTGTGGACAACTGATGTAAGAAGCAATAGCAAGCACCTAGCACAATGCCTGTCGTGGGTTAAGCAGAGCAGAGTTAATTTTTTTTTTTTTCCCTTCTCTTCATAAATAGCTATCAAGCAGCTATGTTTTGGATTCCTGCTCAGGAGAGAATTGATAAGAGAAGAATGTTTATAGTTATTGCCAGGATGTTGCTATTTGTTCTCAAGGACGAGATACATTCAGCCTCTCTCCTCTCAATAGACAGAGAGAGAGCCCGGCTTCTAGCTTGGGATTTGCTTTTAAGTCAAGATTGAGAAGCAGACTGACCAATTATTCCATCCCATGCACGCCATACCCAGTATATAGAAGAAGACTCCTCGAGGAGAGCTGGGCTTTTCACTTCCGGATTCATCTCGCTTTGGGGAGCCTGCGTTCGCTCTCCCAAGGCCTTTTCCCCCCCTCCCCCCACGGTCGCCGTTAGCTCTCGGCCCGGGACACTCGTTTATCTCCGTTCCGTGAGTTTTGGCATCCTCCCTCTCCCGGAGGATCGTTAGTTTTTTTTTTCCTGCTTTGGTCAGCTCTTGGGTTGGGACGCTTGGGCTGTTATCTCCGTTCCGTGAGTGCCTCCGGGAGCGGTGCACCCCCTTTTCCCCTTTCCCCCCTTTCTGGGGGAATCGTCTGTGCGGTTTCTGGGGATTATTAGCTGGCAACAGGCCGAGCCTTTTCGGGGAGGGCAGTATCATTGTCAACAGGCCGAGTCTTTTTCGCGGGGGGGCAGCATAATTGTGTATCACCTATTCTCTCCCTCCTTCGGGGCCATTGGCTGGGAGTGGGCTGGGCCTTTGGTCATCAGGTGGGGAGGGGCAGTATCACTGTGTATCACATTACTTCTTTGTATATAGTATTGTTTCCAATATTATTGTAGTTTAGTAATTAAATTGTCCTTATCTCAACCCACGAGTCCTCTTTGCCATTTACCTCTTTAATTCTCTCCCCTATCATTGGGTGGGGACAGGGACTGTGTGAGTGGGTGTGTGTGGTTTGGCCCCCAGCCAAGGGCCAACCCGCCGCAATGCCGAATCAAATCATTAAGAGAAAACAATCCTCAAAGCATATATCTCTTTTCACACGTCCTTTTTGTCAAACAGAGAGAGTATTTCAGCCACCCTCAGAAGTTAACTTGAGTCTATTTTATATGACATTTACAACTGTATGGTAGCTGGGCTGTTTGAAAGAAGAGCAGTAAGCCCCAGATGAAAGGTTCACAAGTGCAAAATCAAAATCATGTACTATATCACTGTTTTGTTTTATTTAAATGTGCATTTAGTGGGTTTTCTGTTTCTAGGAAGCACTTATTCATGATGTGGAAATACCTTAGCATTGATGGGCTGTAATTTATAAAACTGACTACCTTAGTATATCTTAAAATATCACAGTATAGAATGTTTCCTATATTGTTATTGGTATTTGGTTTATCATAATTTCAGATCTGTGCTTTCTCCATGGTTTTCCCAATGAACCAGAGAAACACAATAATCATCTTTTTTTAAATTCATAGAATCATAGAATGGTTTGGGTTGGAAAGGACCTTAAAGATCATCAAGTTCCAACCCCCCTGCCATGGGCAGGGACACCCTCCACTAGCCCAGGTTGCTCAAAGCCTCATCCAGCCTGGCCTTGAACACCTCCAGGGATGGGGCATCCACAACTTCCCTGGGCAACCTGTTCCAGTGTCTTACCACCCTCATAGTAAAAAATTTCTTCCTAATATCTAGTCTAAATTTACCCTCTTTTAGCTTATACACATTACCCCTTGTCCTCTCACTACACTCCCTGATGCAGAGTGCCTCCCCATCTCTCCTGTAGGCCCCCTTCAGGTACTGGAAGGCTGCTATTAAGTCTCCTCTCAGCCTTCTCTTCTCCAGGCTGAACAACCCCAACTCTTTCAGAGGCCTGTCCTCATAGGGGAGGTGCTCCAGCCCTCTGATTAATTTTGTGGCTCTCCTCTGGACTCTCTCCAACAGGTCCATGTCTTTTTTATGTTGGGGTCCCCACATCTGAACACAGTACTCCAGGTGGGGTCTCACGAGAGCAGAGTAGAGGGGGAGAATCACCTCCCTTGACCTGCTGTTAATGCTTCTTTTGATGCAGCCCAGGATACAGTTGGCTTTCTGGGCTGCAAGCGCACACTGCCGGCTCATGTTCAGCTTCTCATCCACCAATACCCCCAAGTCCTTCTCCTCTGAGCTGCTCTCTATCCATTCTCCGCCCAGCCTGTATTTGTGCTTGGGATTGCCTCGACCCACGTGCAGGACCTTGCACTTGGCCTTGTTAAATTTCATGAGGTTTGCATTGGCCCACTTCTCAAGCCTGTCAAGGTCCCTCTGGATGGCATCCCTTCCCTCCAGCGTGTCCACCACACCACACAGCTTGGTGTCATCAGCAAACTTGCTGAGGGTGCACTCCATCCCACTGTCCATGTCTCCAACAAAGATGTTAAACAACACTGGTCCCAGTACCGACCCCTGTGGAACACCACTTGTCACCGGTCTCCACTTGGACACTGAGCCATTGACCACAACTCTTTGAGTGCAGCCATCTAGCCAATTCCTTATCCAGCGAGTGGTGCTTCCATCAAATCCATGTCCCTCCAACTTAGAGACAAGGATGTCATGTGGGACTGTGTCAAAAGCTTTGCACAAGTCCAGGTAGATGGTGTCAGTTGCCCTTCCTCTATCCACCAGCACCGTGGCTCTGTCATAGAAGGCCACCAAATTTGTCAGGCACAATTTTCCTTTGGTAAAGCCATGTTGGTTGTCGTCAATAACCTGCTTGTTTTCCATGTGCCTTAGCATAGATTCCAGGAGGATTTGCTCCATGATCTGGCCAGGCACAGAGGTGAGACTGACCGGCCTGTAGTTTCCCGGGTCTTCTCTATTTCCTTTTTTAAAAATGGGGGTTATGTTTCTCCTTTTCCAGTCTGCGGGAACTTTACCAGAGTGCCACAACTTCTTGAATATGATGGATAGTGGTTTGGCAACTTCATCTGCCAGTTCTTTCAGGACCCGTGGATGTATCTCATCAGGTCCCATGGACTTGTGCACCTTCAGGTTCTTTAGATGGTCTCAAACCTGATCTTCTCCTACAGCTGGTTGTTCTTCCTTCTCCCAGTCACTGCCTTTGCCTTCTGCAACTTGGGCAGTGTGGCTTGAGCTCTTGCCAGTGAAGACTGAGGTAAAGAACTCGTTAAGTACCTCAGCTTTCTCTATATCCTGGGTCACTAGGTCTCCAGCTTTCTTCTGGAGGGGACCCACAGTTACCCTAGTCTGCCTTTTATCGCTGACATACCTATAGAAGTTCTTCCTGTTACCCTTAATGTCCTTGGCCATATTTAATTCTGTCTGGGCTTTAGCTTTCCTAACCTGATCTCTGGCTTCGCGGACAGTGTCTCTGTATTGTCCCCAGGCTACCTGTCCTTGCTTCCACCCTCTGCAGGCTTCCTTTTTTTGTTTGAGTTTGCTCAGGACTTCCTTGTTCATCCATGCAGGCCTCCTGGCATTTTTGCCTGCCTTCCTCTTTGTTGGGATGCATCGCTCCTGAGCCTGAAGGAAGTTTAATTGGATGTGCCGTTGCAGTGGGTCTGGGAACAGCAGTTCTTCTCCAGGACACGTTTGCATTTGCCTTAACACACTATAATTATGAATTCCTTTGCCACATCACCTCTTTACATCAAAAAGAGCATACTTGTATCAGGGGACATGTGGTCAACCCAACCTCATCAAAAGTAAAAAGGTTCCACTGTAACGTTTTTCTACTAAACATTTTAAAGAAGCCTAAGAATTGTCACATCAGCATCGATGAAAATTTGGCATGATTTTCCTAAGGAATATATAGACTGAAATCAACCAGGACTGTGACTATTCGCTAGACTTGAAATTAGGTTAATACCTTTAGAAAAAATATGACTTACCACTTAACCACATCGCCACTCTAACACATACTGAAATAACTAAAAACATATTGCAATGATTTCAGCAGTCCGACCTCTAATTGTTGGTTGTGGGTGTGCATGTAGGCATGCATAAATATATCTGGACATTAGTATTCCTAAGTTTTAAAAAATACATCTAAGTCCAAACTTGTCTGTTATGTCACTGACAACGCTGAGTTTGGTTTCCCATACATGTTTGGATTGAATTTACTGAAAGAATGCAGACAGGATGTACTATGATAATGTTAAGACTTCTCTTCATGTCTGCAGCTTAAAAGCTCCACAAAGAAATATGTTAAATCCAAGTAAGACTGAAGGGAATCCTCAAAAGGAGAACTTGAAAGAAAAAACAGTCAGAAACCTCAGCAGCTAATTGCTGTGCAGATTCTACACAAGAAGCAAAATGAAATACAGGAAGATAAATCATAAGTCATCCTGTAAAAATATGTATTGGTAAATTTTCTGTGGCAAAGGAAACCCTCAGTGAATGGTTGGGATTGTCTAAAAAAGAAAAGTTTTAACACTGAGCATAAATGTAGGTTTGTGTTTATAAGTCATTATTATACATGGAGATCTATAGGTATCTAATGAAGTCAGGATGAAGCACCTATAGATACATTATGAAACTGGATAAAGTCCCCAGTACATATTTACGGTTGGAATTTGCAGATTTTCATTTAATTTCTAGTCTTCTTCAATCTCCTTCATCTCTTTAATGCACATTACCTAGAATTTCATTTTCTAGTGTAAGGCATATTTTAGGAACATACACATACTTGCCCATACCAACAGGTTGGTTTAAGTCCAGTGTGAAGGAAAGCACACAGGAGTTAACAGAAGTTAAAAAACTTGTTTTGTGGTATTTTGCAATAAGAAACAAATTTCACCTGCTCTAGTGGGAGGTGTTCCTGCTCATTACGGGGGGTTGGGAGTGAGGTGATCTCTAAGGTTCTTTCCAGCCCAAATCATTCTATGATTCTGCGATTCACATGAATCCTCCCATGATCCCCTCTGGATAGCTGATAAAATCAACAACTAAACATCAATTCTTTTAGCAGTTTCTCTAATGTTCCTTCTTTGCCTTTCCACACAAACAGGCTATGGGCTCTCAACAGTGAGAGAGACAAGAAAACTGTCTTCAAGATTGGCTCAAATTTTGAACTAATGTAGGAAAAGAACTGCCTTGTGAGCAGGATCATAAGAAGAGAGAAAACTGAAGCAAATAAGTGAGGTTCAATACAATACATATTTGCTTCCTAGGATCTTGTTAACCATATTTATAACATTGCATCCCCAAATATTCTCAAAAATTTAACATAGGAAATGCATCTCAAAAATCCGCCCAGAAGTTATTTCTTTCCCACTTATCAATGTAAATTATTTTGGCATCCCAGATGCATTCTTTCTAATTCCATTACCCTTGTCTTCTTCAGGTTTAAACTTGTCTCATTCTGTATGCATAGTATTTACATTCATACTGTCTTTTCAAAAACCGCCTTTTTATCCAAGGTTTGTCGCAATATTTTGAGAAACAAAGAAGCACAGAAGACTAAAATAGATATTTGCTTTTGAATATGGTATGATTCTAAAATTCTAGTACCTGAAGGTTGATAACCTGGTGAATGGGAAATCTGTTCTAAAAATATAAGTTTACTTCGTAATTAGTAAAAAGCATATGGGGAATGTGTAATGAGCTAATGTAAAAAAAAAATCCAATGGCTAGTATTTATTTACTTTCATGGATGAGAATCAATCAATACACAGGCAAAGGGATTCAGCATTAAAAAAAACCTAAAATCTTTAGATTATTTATTTAATTTTATCTAAATTTTCAAACCCCAAAACTTTTACAAGAGATGGCTAGCTTGTCACTGGCCCAAAGTGAATTAATGGGTTTAGTTGTTTTATGGGTTTACCTGTATTAGAGATGCCATTTTTTTGGCAGTAATGTAAAAACATCAAAATAGAAATGATCCAGATTCTTGGAATAATGGAGGGAATCTTGAAAACCTCCTGCTTCTGTCTTTACATTAGATTTCAGTCTGTGACTCTCTTCCAACCTAACAGTATAATATTGAAATTTTCATATTTTAATTAATTAATTTTTGGTTATATTTAATATAATAAATATTAGACATCAATATCTAGTCATCTCCCTCTTTTTAATGAGGTTAAGTTTCTGCAACATGAACTCTCAAAGTCTGTTCTTAAATTGAGCTCCAGGGTTTAGTCTTCAATTATATGAAATCAGAATAAAGTCCTTAAGGTTTGTTTGTGTTCCCATTAAGGAAAATATTGAGATGGGAGCAGAGTCAGAGCACAAGGCACCATTCTCTCTGCTTGAGAACTTGCTTTCTCCACTTCAGCTTTGCTGACAGCCTTAAAATGATAGCCTTGTAACCCAGCGCGCAGAGGTGCAGTCTTTTCGCAGCAGAACCACAATGGAGGAGATTCACAGGTCATAGCCCTTGATTGCATGTGCTATATCCATAAAGGCTGAATACTGCAAACACTCACCCTGGAGGGCAGGGGAAATTGGAGAGTTAGTATGTATCTTAAACATCCCGAGAGGTGAGCAATAAAATCTAATAGGGGTTAGCTGTTTTGTACTTGATTTTCTCTTAACTGTAATTAATTGGAAATTTTTCATTGTCTTGAACGGTACCAGCACTGGGCCCTGCAGTCTCTAAATAAACCTGCTGTAAAATACTTTCTATAATCTCTTTCCCATTAGTGGGATCATACAAATATCAGATCCAAACATTTCACCTGAGTTATTTTGTTCAGCTACTGCACTAAAAAAAGGGGATTACTTATCTATGCTGTCAGTCTAAAACTTGACATGCTCTAGGTCACAAAGAATGTTTAAAGATGAAAGGGCAGCTCATCATATAAATGCATCTGACATTTTTAAGATCGCATATCAGTGGAAACTAGGTATCATGGATTCTTTTAAGAGTTTTATGTACTGAATCTTGAAATAATCAGAACTTTTTTTTGATAACTAAAATGTGCATGTGTGAAAAAGATTCACAGAATTAAAGAAAAACAAAGCCAACAAAAAATGGTACACGTAAATGCACCCACTGAAAGATTAATTCTCCAGCATAATACTTCTTCTTCTAACTGAAGAACTGCAGATCCAAAAGTAAAAATTAACATCTATCAGGCACTCCTTGTAAAATGGCTGCTCTGGGCATAAACCTGATGCAAACTACATTTCATAATCTAGCTTCCATTAGTGAGATCATTAACAGATTTTGTAAACACTAGCTGTAAGCATATTTATTAGGTTTTTTAGTTCCCTTCTTTTGCTAAAAAAAAAAATAAATTTTTAATGTATTCCACCAGTGAACAACTTTTTTAACTGTATGAAACTTCTGTTCAAAAGAAAATGCAAGTATTGCCAAAGCTTTTGTTAAATTAAGCAATAACTCCTTTCTTACACTGTTTCTTTCGCTTAAAGTCAGGACCAAAATGCTTTTGGTCTCTACAATTGCTTTCAACATTTCACACTTAGCAAACTGGGGTGAGAATGTAAACAACCATATCTAAATTAGTATCCTGAACTTACTAGTTTGTATATTTTGCAAGTTTGTTTGAATTTGCTGCTTTGAACTAGAATGGTGTGATTTATATTAAAGAAACCTCTCAAAAATATTCCTTGTGAAGTGATTCCAATATAGGAAAAAATACTCCCCTCCCTCTCACTTTTGTTTTAGATAAATTATAATAATCTCTTATCTTCTGCCTTCTCTTCTTTTTCAAGCTGATCTATAAGCTTGTGAGGACTGTATTTCTGAAAGGCTAAAAGAAACACCCATACATCACCCACAGATCACAAAGTTCACATTGAATATATATTAAATTATTCATTTCTTGCACTAGAAAATATCACAGCTTCTTTATCGTCCTGTTCCACCTTCTCCATTCCCGTTTCTTCTCCCGCTGAGATATCTGTACTAGGTTAAAGAGACAAGGTCAAAAAGAACTAATCGGTAGGCAATCCTCTACTAAACAGTTACAAAACAATCAGTCTTATCCCCAGTTGATCCTAAAACATGGGCAGGTGGTTAGTCCTGTAATGTCCCTGATCTGCAGCTAGTGCAAATCAGTGTCACTTCACTTGAATACAATTAGACCAACTTCACACCATCTAAGAATATGCTTTAGGATTTAGTTTAACTGATGCCAGAGCTAACCAAAAGCAATCCTTGATTCTTAAACCTAGGCAAGCAGTAATTTATTGCTTGGTTTTGTTTGTTTATCATTCGGAGCGTTGTTGTTTTATCTTTTATTAAGAAAGTAAAGATAAGTGCACTAAGGTGTATCTTTCAATCCTTAAAACATTTTATAGGTCTGTGCAGACAAATGATGTTATCTTCAAAGGAAATAATAAGAAAATGTGCTCTGTAAATTGTATTTTGTCCTCATAGTTTAAGGATCTTAGTATTTTTTTGTAATAGCTGCAGGGACTCGTAAGTATATGAAAATTAGAACTTCTCTACGTTTTGCAAACTTATTTTTATGCATGCTATAGGCAAGCTAGAAAAGATAGGAACTGCAGTGATTAGGAAGGGATACATTACTGCTACATTATAATGCACAAACAGGTTTTATGTTTTTCTGCATAATATTAGAAGTTCAAATTTATTGAGTCACACCATCTTATCATCACTCAGTTTTTAAATTAAGGCAGCAATCATTGATGTAAATCAGGCATAAAGAAGTTCCCTTGTCACATTACTTACATGCGATATAATTCTGATAAAGTATGAGTATTCAGTAAGGTCATTAAGAATTATTTTCATGCATGTAAGAAAAAGCAAAATACATTCATTTTTGCTGTTAACTTCTTCAAAGTTACATCCTCTTATTATCTGCTATTATCTGCTAAAAACCCATAAACATTCAACAAATCTGGTTGAAAAATTTTTTGCTTTATAGAGTTTAAAGATAAAAAGTAAATCCAATGTAACTAAAAGTTAGAAATACAGCTATGCTAAAGGGATGCAATCATATCTTGCATTGTTAAATATCACAGCCTAAAAGAGGTTGTGATACAGACAACTTTGATAGCTAAAAATTAATTCAGTTGTCTAGCTAGTAAAAACTATATTTCTTACCCTATTTTCTAAAATTAGTGAACAAATGCCCAAGTAGTAAGTTAAACAAATGGAGGAAAATATGTGGTTAATTAATTTTCACCTTTTGAGGTTGTAGATGGCATGTGTGGGCAGTCTTACAGGCTTTATTTGTTCCCATGGAGAAAGCTTGCAGATCATACTTACTGTGTATACGTACATTCTTGTTCATATTTCATATTTAATAGGAGCCTCATATTCATGAAGCATAGTGAACATTTTCAGTGGTCCTGTAGTAAATAGCACCTGTAAAAAACTGCCATAGTCTGGTCCTATATTTATAATACCCTTGAAAAACAAACCAAACCAAACCAAACCAAACCAAACAAAATACAACAAAACAATGATCAAAGCACAGTAAGTGTTCAACAAAATCTCTTCCACTTCCATGTACCTTTCTTAGGAAATTTTAATCGAGATTCCTGAAAGTGAAAACAGTCACTAGCCACTTCTGTTCCAGAATTTTATTAAACTAAATGTCGCATTCTGGAAACTGTTATTAATTAGAGCAGTTGAATTAACGACCAAAAAGCCAGCAACAAATGCCCAGAGCCTGGAAAAGGTTCACAGGCTGGCCTGAGGGTGGCTGGTGGGCAGCAGACAGGAGGTCCAGCCTCCTTGGGAGCCCAACTTAAGCGCTTCTATACGAATGCATGTAGTATGGGGAATAAACAAGAGGAGCTGGAGATGCGTGCACACCTGCGGCGTTATGATCTTATTGGCATTACAGAGACATGGTGGGATGGATCCTACGACTGGAGTGTTGGAATGCAGGGATACAGGCTCTTTAGGAAGGACAGGCAGGGGAGACGAGGAGGGGGCGTTGCCCTCTATGTCAAAGACCATCTGGAGTGCATGGAGCTCCACCTGGGGTCAGATGAGAAGCCAACAGAGGGCCTGTGGGTCAGGATCAAAGGGAGGGCTGGGAAAGGGGACATTGTAGTGGGGGTCTGCTACAGGCCACCTGACCATTAAGAGCAAGTGGATGAGGTCCTCTACAGACAGATAGGAGCAGCCTCACACTCAAACCCTGGTCCTCATGGGGGATTTCAACCATCCTGATATCTGTTGGAAGACCAACACAGCACAGCATAGGCAGGCCAGGAAGTTCCTGGAATTTGTAGATGACAACTTCCTTCTCCAAGTGATAGAGGAGCCAGCCAGGAGAGGGGCTATGCTGGACCTTGTTCTCACCAACAAGGAAGGGCTGGTGGGGAATGTGGAACTCAAGGGCAGCCTGGGATGCAGCGACCATGAGATGGTGGAGTTCAAGATCCTCAGGGCAGTGAGGAGGGTGCACAGCAACCTCACTACCCTGGACTTTAGGAGAGCGGACTTTGGCCTCTTCAGGGACCTGCTTGGAAGAGTCCCATGGGATAAAGCCCTGGAGGGAAGAGGGACCCAAGAATGCTGGTTAATGTTCAAGGATCACTTCCTCCAGGCTGAGGAGCGATGCATCCCAACAAAGAGGAAGGCAGGCAAAAATGCCAGGAGGCCTGCATGGATGAACAAGGAAGTCCTGAGCAAACTCAGGACTATGATTCTATGATTCTCTGATACTATGAAACGTTTTGGAAAACTGCAAATATTTCACGTTGATGCATCCATTTTTTATAAGAAACAGAATTTTTTATATCAAAGCATACTTTTATATGGAGGAATAAAACATATAAATTGATACAAAAATAACAAAATCTATTTCCTTTGCCTATTTCTGAGGGTTTTGGGGGTGGGGGGTGGTGTTTGGGTTTTTTACCACAGTACTAGAGCTTGACGCACATAGGAAAAAGTAGAGCAATACACTCTTAAGCTAACAAACCTGTATGTTCAAAGCTCTATTTTATATGAGAAATTGTATAGCAGATAAAGGGATAACTCTGTGCATAAAGGCATCTGGGTCCAATATTGCCAGGGAAGGAAGACTGCCTGCTTAGCTATAGTATACTTAACGTTGCAAGGCAAAGTTGTTCATGATCTTGCACATTGAAGGCCACCTGGAAAAGGCCTGTGAGTGAACAGTTAATTAATCAAGTTGAGAAATATTTCTATTTTATGGAAGCCATTTCCCTTTGCAATGAAATCTAGTTCCATCACAGGTGGGAACAAATATAAATGTACACTGAAAAATGAAGGTGGGAATGTGGAGCCAAGCACATTTGCTGGGGAATGGAGAAAAGAAATCTTGGCAACTGAGCCATCATCTTCAGCAGACATGAGCTGCATAGTCAGGCATCATTTGCTGCAGAGACTAGCTTCAGAGCAGGTAAGACTGCGCTGGGCAAGCGTTCTGGAGTGAAAAAGGATGACCAAAAAGCCCTTTTAAGGCTTTTAAAGCTCTTTTTAAGGCTTTTTTTAAAAAACAAGCAACAGTGCTGTGCCTGTGCTGGGAGCTATCAGCTGGTGGGTGGGCTCTGAGTCAGCAGGGGTGGAGTTAGCACTTAGAGGTGATTCGAGACAACCAGCATGGCTTCACCAAGGGCAGATCTTGCCTGACCAATATGGTGGCCTTCTATGATGGAGTGACGGTTTCGGTGGACAGGGGAAGGGCGATGGATGTCATCTACCTGGACTTCTGCAAAGCCTTTGACATGGTCCCTCACCACATCCTTCTCTCTAAATTGGAGAGGTGTGGATTTGAAGGATGGACTGTATGATGGATTAGGAATTGGCTGGCCGGACGCAGCCAAAGGGTTGTGATTAATGGTTCTCTGTCAAGGTGGAGGCCGGTCATGAGCAGTGTCCCTCAGGGGTCCATCTTGGGACCAGTGCTCTTTAACATCTTCATCAGTGACATAGACGATGGCATCGAGTGCACCCTCAGCAAGTTCGCGGATGATACTAAGCTGAGTGGTGCTGTCGACACACTGGAAGGAAGGAAAGCCATCCAGAGGGATCTGGACAGGCTGGAGAAGTGGGCCCGTGTAAACCTAATGAGGTCTAATAAGGCCAAGTGCAGGGTGCTGCACTTGGGTCGGGACAACCCCAGGTATTTATACAAACTGGGGGAAGATCTCCTTGAGAGCAGCCCTGCGGAGAAGGACTTGGGAGTCCTGGTGGACGAGAAGCTGGATATGAGCCAGCAGTGTGTGCTTGCAGCCCGCAAAGCCAACTGTGTTTTGGGCTTCATTAAGAAAGGGGTGGCCAGCAGGGAGAGGGAGGTGATTGTGCCCCTCTGCTCGGCTCTTGTGAGGCCCCATCTGGAGTACTGTGTCCAGGCCTGGGGCCCCCAGCACAGGAAGGACGTGGAGCTCTTGGAGCGGGTGCAGAGGAGGGCCACTAAGATGATCAGAGGGCTGGAGCACCTCTCCTATGAGGAAAGGTTGAGGGAACTGGGCTTGTTTAGCTTGGAGAAGAGAAGGCTCCGGGGAGACCTCATTGCGGCCTTCCAGTGCTTGAAGGGAGCGTATAAACAGGAGGGGGAGCGACTGTTTACAAGGGTGGATAGTGATAGGACAATGGGGAATGGTTTTAAACTAAGACAGGGGAGGTTTAGGTTAGAGATTAGGAGAAAGTTTTTCACCCAAAGGGTGGTGGCACACTGGAACAGGTTGCCCGGGGAGGTCGTGGATGCCCCATCCCTGGAGGCATTCAAGGCCAGGCTGGTGGCGGGGGGGTTGAAACTAGATGATCACTATGGTCCTTTTCAACCCAGGCCATTCTATGATTCTATGATTTGTCGTGAAATTACAAACAGCATTGAGTTTATAAGGTGACTGAGCCCTACGCTCGGAAGCAAACAGTTGCTTTATTTTAAGAAATGAATGTTTTCTACCTGTTTACAAGCCCCCCAGTGACAGACTCCTACTTCCTAAGCAGGGGGAGTAAAAACAAACCCTAAGCCAACTCTAAAAATAAGGTCTGTGGTTCCTGTGAAGGGAGAGGTCTGGCAGCAGTAAAATGACTGTGGTCTACATCAGTGTCCTGGAAAGCCCATCTGGCTGCTGATGCTGCTCCTGAGGCAGGCAGTGGTGTGACATGGCACCCTGCTTTGGGCAGTTAGGGAATGATGGCAGAAACTGTTGTTTTGAGAAGGAATTGTCAACATCAGCTGCTGCAGTGAGTAGCTGGCCTCTTCTATTTTTTAGCAGTCTCTTTCAGCTGCTTCTTCTCCCTTCTCATCTTCCAACAGTGAAGTGACTCAATGGTAGCCAAACCCTTATCAGTGGGGCAAACAAATATAGCTTTGTCCTTCCTGTTCAGAAATCTTTGCACCATTTCTGAGTCAATAAGTGCCTTGCAGCGATCAGCCCTTAGGTGTTTACGTGCGATATCTCCTTCAGTTACACTTTCAATTAAGATTTGAGATGGAGAAATGGGCTGAAATACGACATTGTAACCCATTTTGCTTTGCAAGAAAGCAGCTGGAGGACCAAAATATCTTAATAGGCAACAGCGCTTTTGTTGACTATGTCAGATCATATAACATAAGCTGGACCAAAAAAGGTCCAAATAAATTCCAAATAAATTTCAAATAAATTTAAATTTTAAATGAAATTATTTTCTTGTTCCATAGCAATTTTTTAAATTTTCAATTAAAAATGTTGACATTTCACATTTTTTGGGCACGTGTTATTTTTTAAATTTTGGAATAGTTAATAAATGAGAAAACCAATTTCCTACCCTAATAGTGGACCCTGTGAGGAACACTGTAAGATTAAAGAGAAAGGGCATCTGTTGGCTTTTAAAAATATCTTCTAGCTTGAGATAGAATGCTCTCACAACTGGCACAGAAGTCATGTATGCCTTTGAGTTTCATACTGCTTTCAACTTTTTATATGATTGAGTGTACACAGGTTAATGCAAGAGCAATAAAATATGCAAACTTCATCGAAAGTTTCCTATTGAAATCTGGTGTTTCAAGGGAAGTTAAAAAAGCTATCAGTAATCGGAATAACATGAAGGACCTCATGTCTGGTACATAGTCCTTTAAGGAATTGTCTCTTTTTAAGATGTTGGGTTTTGGTTGAATGTAAAGAAAATGTGCTCTAACTTCTGCCCTGTTTCACACTGAGTGCTATAATGGAACATGTGCTCTCCTTATTTATTGTAAGCAGGTAACCCAACAGATCGTTTCAGACATAGAGAAATGCCTGTAATTTTTGGCATTTTCTGTATCATGTTTCGATGTTTATGATCTTTTCCTGAGGGAATATTTATCTTAGAAACCATCACAGAAAATTGCAAACCTCAAAAATCAAAGGAAAGGATGTGGAGATGAAAAAGTGAAGGCAGAGTGATACATAAAATAAACAACTAAAAGTAAGTGAAGTAAAAAGAGCATTTCATTTCTAATTAAAAAACTTCTGAATGCAAAGAAAGTAATTGTATGTCTTGTTATATTTAATCTAATTAGGAATTATGATGACTTTAAGGTATGCGTTTAGGTAGAAATATGACTAAAAAAACCCTGAAGCATGTACTCTGACCAATGCATTACATTCAGGACAAATGAATGCTTTTCTGTGGCCCTTGAGTAAAAACAGAACAGACCCAAACACTGTTCTTCCTTTGTGCAAGAGTAATTTACAAAAAGAAAGCTGCTGAAATGTATATTAACACAGAACAACAAGATATAGTATAGTTTCAATAAAGAAAAAACTATGTTGTAGAAGATTATCACCTCATAAAAAAATTAGGGTGTCATTCACTGATCTATACAGAAAGATACATAAGTAAATATGAGTGTCGGCATTTTTAATGTTTCTTTTATAATGGTAATATTTTTTACTTCTTTAATTAAATCTATATGTGTGGTGTAGTTCTAACACTGAAAACAGGAGGAAAAGGGTAATGGTTAGGTGGCTGTTGGCTATTTTACTTTCACTGTATGTTCTCTGCAGGTAGGGAAGACTCTGGCCATCTGAGTTCAGTCAGCTTGCACAGCCAGGGCAAAATGAATGCAGCTTAGGAGATAATCAAGATTAATAACCAGCAATGTACAAGTGTGGAGTTTTTTGTGGGTATTTTGTTTGTTTGCTTGGTACTTTTTCTCCCCATTGCATTTTTAATTGTTTACAAGTTATTTTACCTGGGATGGCCAAACATTTTCAAAGGACAAAATTAAAATTTAGTGTGCTTAGAAAGTCCTCCATTGTAGATTAGAGAAACAGATGACCCTTAAGAGATCCTTTCTCTTCCTCATTTATGCTTCCATCATCTTTCTAGCAATGCTGTTTTATCAGTGATAATACTGCCTCTGACATCTGCTACATAAATGCATAGCATCCTTTCCTAAGGAGCAGCCAGCCAGTTGCAAAGTGTGCTAAAGGAAGGTCAGAGCAGAATTAAAGTTCTTGTAATTTGCCATTAGCTTGGTACAGGGGCAAAGCTCTTTGGAAAATAACTTCCTTCCACTGAAACTTGCTGTGGTCCCTGTAGGAGAGGTCTAATCTTCCTAATGACCCATCATTTCCATAACCTCTCCAGAGACCAGTGATCATTATGATAAAGGACAGCTGTGTTGTGCTCTGACATTTCAGTGTCCTGGTTTAGGTCTTGCTACCAACCCAAGTGGGGAGCCTTGCAGCACGTCATAATTAATTCCTTCACACCTTAACATTTTTCTCTGGGATGTTAAGTTGTATAAAATCCCACTTTGCTTCCAAACAATGCTTGGAATTTACCTCTAGGATTAGTGATAATCATGGGGTGACCTAGCAATAGCACCACAGAGTTTAGGGGCGTGCACATGTGCATGGGAGTGTGCATGTGCATCTGTCTGTAAGGAACTTTCACAGCTTTAGGAACAGAGTGAGCATACAGTAAGACAGCAGATTCCTCTTTCATTCACTAGCCACTTTTGGATTCAGTTTGTGTGTGTGTTTGCTGCCATGCAACACTAGGCAGATGGTTCTTGTTTCTTTAATAGGGTCAAAGTGATTTTTTTATTATGAGAAATGAAATATTAAAAAACGAGTAAATATAAAGAGGTGAGCTTGCTTTTGCACAACCAATAAGATATTACTTGCTCTTGCTGAGGAATATAATATCTTGATAGTGGAAAATGGAGGAATATTTATGCCCTGCTTAATGAAAAAATTAATTGCCTGATAATGTTTTTGCATAGTTGCAGTGTGTTATGGTTTTGTGTGTGGGTTTTCTCTGGTAGCAGGGAAGGGTGTAATGGCTCCTTAAGCAACTGCTAAGAGTTCCCCTAGCCTCCAGTCTGCTGCTAGCGGCAAGGGAGGGGTTACAGTGGTGGCTCCTTTTTAAGTGACTCTTAACTATTCACTCCCCTCACCCCTACCACCAGCCCCAAGCATTTGGTAACCAAGGGGGGGAAGCGGGGGAAGGGACACCACCATCAAGTAGCCTCTGTAAGAAACTGCTTGAAGTGTCCCAGCTTCAGGCTGGACCCACCCCAGGCCAGAGCTGAGCCAATCGGTGCCTCTGCGAATAACATACTGAAGAGGGGGCACAGAACAATGGGGTGGTGCAGCCCCGGGCAGGGCCCAGCTCGGGTGGGTTGGTCCAGCCATCCATCCGTCTGCCGGCTTCTGCAAACCAACCTGCCGTAGTCCAAGCCTCTGCCATGGCTCTCCCAAGAGCTCTTTTTCCTGGGAGCCGATGAAGACCTGAAGGTGGAGAGAGAAGGAAGATGCTGAAGGAGACAGCCAGATAGACACTGGGTCGGGATTATGAAATAGAACACTCTCAGCATTTCCCCAGCCACGTGGTGAAGAAAGATACAGCTGTGGAGGACCCCACGCTGGAACTAGAAGCCCCACGCCGGAGCTGGGCAGTTGTCAGGGGACTGTAGCCCTGTTTGGAACAGGACTCATGTTGGAGAAGTTCTGGACAAGGACTCTCAACGTGAGAAAGGGACTCCACGTGGCAGCTGGAAGAGACTGTGAGGAGAAAAGAGTGGCGGACTGACTGCACTCCCCACTCCCTGCCCCCCTGTGCTGCCGGGAGGGGGAGAAAGTACAAAACAGAGCCTTTGGGCTTTGGGAAGAAGGGAGGGGTGGGGAGAAGTGCCTTTTAAAGATGTGGTTTCTGTCTTTCAATATCTTGCTTCTTGTTGTAAATAGTTAATAAATTCATTTGTTTTCTTGTTCTTCCCAAGTCGTGTAGGTTTCTTGCCCGTGACCCTAAGTGGTGAGTGAAACCCTCCCTGTCCCTGCCTCAGCCCACCAGGTGTTTAGCAAAAACTGTCCCCATGGCTTTATAAACCACGACACAGTGGAAGAGTACAAAATGTACTATTTCTGTATTTATCAAACTGCCTTCTGGCCTGCATATAATAAAACTTGACCACAGTTATGAATACAAAAATAAACAGTGTGTGAATTAATTTGTAGGTGAAACCCAATAGATTTCTGCAAACTTTTTACTAAATCCAGAATCCTTTCCTCTAAGTGTGGGTTTTTTAGTTAATAGTGGATTTATGTGAGAGTGTAGGTACGTGGGTTATGTGCTGCGCTGTATGATGTGCTTGGGGTATGCCATGAAGATGAAAGGCAGTATTCATTGTAATAATTCAATACAACAGTATTATGTGTTACATTGGGTGTAAAGTATAGCTATGCTGTGTAACACTGTGTCAAGAAAGCAACTGGAAAAGTAAAGTCCTTATTACAAACAGCCCTTAGTGAGTTCTGTCACCAGGATGCTGGTTAGTAACACATGTCAGCAAGAGCAGTGTATCTGAATAAAAAGCTTAATATGGCCACCATCTCGGGATTAAGTAAAACACAGTTTGGATGTTTATAAAGATTTAGGAAATATTAAATACAAACAAAAAATTGCACCTGAACATCACAACCAGTGAAAGTCCTCTGTGACCTATCACAGCTAAACACATTTCTTTAAAATATGTAACTTTGAGGAAAGTTTTGCTTATAGTCATTCCCTACATGCTTACAAAATCAAAGCAGGTAAAAGCCTTAGATGCTGGGCATGAATGCCTCTTTCGGATTTTTTAGTATTTTAATATCGAACTTGAAAACATCCACCAATGCATTTTTTAAGGGCAGTTGCCCCTACAGGAACAGTTAAATTGAAGATAAGTGTAGTTAATAAGACTATAAAGGCATTTTTACTCATGTCACAGAACTGGCTAGATGCTCTTGAGGTCTTTAAGGATTATACTTATGCTCTATTGAAGCTCTCTTGAGCAGGTTACTCACAGGACCTAGGCTCCCTGTCTGCAACATTTCACTTCTCACCTGATTCCTAGGATGACTGATGATACCTGGACTCCACGATAGTTCATGAATAGTCTCTCCCAGAGTGTTTAGGTGTTCCGGATTTACCATGCAGTCTCCAAGGCTTCTGTCAGTTGAAAAAAGACATCCAGATTTTCTGAGAGACTTTAACCACAATTACCCTTTACTTTAAATAGCAGAGAAAATTGTTGTAGCCAAAATAACAAAAATTTCATTCTGTATGGTTTTGTCTGTCAGGAACTTGATCAGCTTTTAGGAAGTGAGTTAAAGTCCTCTAGGAGTCTTTTGTGCCTGGTAAGCCATTTCTCCCCTCAATCACAGAACCAGAGATTCTCATCTATGTATTCATTGCCGCTTTATTTTTTCTGTTCAAACACCCAGAGGGTAAAAGAAACTTTATTTTATAACTCTTACATGTACCATTGTCTTATGTTCCTCTAGTCAGCCTATTCAGGTAGTTAAGTTCCTTCCTCACATGCTGGCTACCAGCTGACAAGGCAGGATAAAATTGATTTATCTACAGAACTGCACAGTTAAATCTATTCAAATGTCATTGAGTGCAGATAGTTCACCTTTCCAACCTAGGTCTGGTAGTGTGCTGCACATGAGTCCGTTGACTGCCTTTTCCTCAATTCCAGAGAGTATCCCTGAACAGAAGTTTATTCCTTGAAGTCAGTTAAGCAACCAAGATCACACAGTTACATTAAGTGACACTTAATATTTCATAAAAATACTGCAAAAAAAATCCCCTATGGTCTCCAACAGCTGACATTTGTTGGAATAATTTATGCCTAGGTTTCTAAAGGTGTTCAGTGGGGAGAGGTCTGCCCGCATGAGATTTTAAACATATTTTGTCTAGTTCAGAGATCTTCAAACATTCCTCAAAGGATCCAGGTTTTCCTGTGAGCCCTTCATTTCTGCAGGATTTGGGAGCCCAGTGGTAAGTAATGAGTTGTTATAGTATATTCAGCAGTGAGAAGAGCAGTCTTACACTTATTTTTTTCATCACGTTTGTACTAGCTACATTGTGAGGAGCTGCGAACTAATTTACATTTCCAGCTCTTTCTGGGGTTGTTTTTTCTATGAAGTTCCACTTGTCTTTTAAGCCTTAGTATTCCTTCTCTCGCCCCCCAGTACTCATTTTATCTCTCGGTGAGAGAGATCAGGCAGCCAGCTTGCTGTGACAGGAGGGTTAGTAAATGTTAAGGGCCTCTCTCTCAAAATGACATACATGTTCTGAGTAGCCTGGTGGCTGTAAGCTCGTAAGGAGTTGGGTGCCCCTATGAGCCCTCTGTCTTCATCAGTTTCTCTGCAGAAGGGTGTGATGAGTGTAGAAAGAGTAAACTAGTGTGACACAATCTGGGTGATTTAAAAATACAAATACTCAGGACATCAGATGTATGTTCCCATTATAGAAGTTGGCCCATAATGTGGAATTCTGCTTCAGAGATTATTCAAAATACTGAGTAGGACCTCTTGAGTGAGCAGATTTGTTGTTGTAGCACCTGAACATTATGAGGTGCCTGTTTGAACGTATCCACACCTCAATTTTATTTGGTTTGAAATGTTGGGAAGCAGTAGCAATATGCAATTCTGGAGTGTATTTTGGGAGTAATGAAAATGAAAACACGTATCCGATGTTTTGATTTTTGAAAGAAACCCTGTCTTAATTAAAATTAATACTAACACTTCTGTTAGCATCATTTATGCTAATTTTAACTTTTTCTTGGCTTTCATTTTTTAGCAGATGTGGTGTTTTAGGCTCTTGCTGCATAATATCCTGCCTGCATAGAAAAAGTTTCATTTTTAATTTTAAAAATACTCTGTCTGTAAGGACATCAAAACTACACATTGATCAAAGTGAGAGATGCTTATCTGCACATTTTTTGTCCTCTGTTGACTTTGGGCACACTGGGGAAAGCAGGAGGGATAAATAAAAAGACAACTTGACTTAAACTGCAACTGACTTTGATTTTGTAACATCTAAATGTGAAGCACCAAATGTTTGCAGTCAAAACCAGCCTTGTTCCATACTGAGAGCAAAATTACAGTACATAATGTTAAATAATTCTGGCTACTTGTACGAAGAAAGTTAAAAAATTCTGAATAATAGGAAAAATACTTCGTTATTTTTGAGGGTTTTTTTAATGAAGGACTTATAGCAGAGAAGAAATATTGAACTGGGAACAGCTACACTCTTGGGCTACTAAAACAAAGAAGATCAGTGGCAAAGTTTAGCTTTAGTTTTTGTCATGCAACTATATCTGAAAGTCCAAATTTTTTTGTTTTCCTCTCACCCACCTTCTTTGTGTCTAAGTGGTCAGGCTGTTTTATCTAATCTTCAGTAGACTTCAGAGAGAATCCAGGACAACTCGTGAGTTATTCCAAATTCAAGTGAAGAGCAACTTATTTACCTCCCAAAGAAACAACAATTTCTAAAACTGAAATTTATTGCTTCATTATTTGGGAATCAAGAACTCTAAATGGGAAATTCTGAAATGATAAAGCAAAGACAGGAAGAAAGATTGTGTTGCCACTAGTTAATTTGATTTCAAAAGGGGCAAATAGAATCAGGCAGTGCTTAGGAGAATTGTCTAATTCTAAATGCTAGGACCCCCAGCCCTAGCAGAAATTATCTTCCTGGGTTTATAGCACGGCGAGGTGTAACTATTCTACATGAATTTGAAAGAAGAAGAATAAACATATTTTAACCCCTATACGCAAGACTCCAAGAGGTTAAATTCTCTTGAAACTTGTGAAAAAAAAAAAAAAGAGGCACAGATACAATTCACAAGCTTAAAGAATATCCTCCATGAATTACCACATGGCAGTTTTTATCCTCATCCATTAAATAAACAAAGGAATGGGTAGTATTGAAGAGAAGATAGGTAGAAGTAAAGTAAAACAAAAAAATCCCATACAATTTTCTGACTTATCAAGGAACAGTACTGACATACTGTCAGCTAGTAGGATCACATGGAATACAAGCTTGAATATGCTAAAAAATATGAGTGGTTTTTTTTTTTCTTGCTGCTATTTCTTTTTGATTTTAGTTCAAGACTGGAACTTAAAAACATGCATACTCCATACCTCAATGTAAATATTTTTCTGCAAAACAGTGCATTACCCTGATATTGTTCTAGCTCTGTGTCTTGCTTGGTTGGTTCACAAACCAGCTAATACGAACCAAAAAGGATGTGTCTGCCAGTATAATTTATAGAGAATGCTTTTCTTTTGAGAAAAGTAGAGGCAGAGGTGATATGCAGTGCATGCTACCTAGCTACTGTGCAAAACTCGTTGAGAGTGGACATAACTTTAAGTACACTAGTTGCATAATCACCTGCATGGGATGTAATCACAGGCCTGCTCTTCTCTCAAGACTTGGCAGTTAGTCTGGAATGTTGAGGACAATGTGTTGGAAAAAAAGACAATCTTACCCTGAAGCCCGAGCAGTGCACAACACTTGCTCAAGAATGTATTTCTTGCTGCTGTGGGCAGGCCTCTTAGTGGGAGATTGTGATGCTGATCCTGAAATCTTCAAGCTTCACCTCTCACTTTTTCTTGCATTTGAGACAGCTTCTGACATTATTGGTGCACTGGGTACAGAAACAGGGGCTTTCATGAATGATGGTACCAGCCGCTCAAACAAATAGCTGGATCTACTCACCTTTATTCTGTGATGTGAGCAACAAACTCACCTGTATTATATCCTGTCAGGTTATACACCTGCCCTTGACAGGGAAGGTTTGTCGCTAACATCTGAGAATGAGGTTCATTATTTGGCAGCAAGGCAAATGTGACTGATCCTTCCCTCAGGGGTTGGCTTCCATTTGAGACAAGGCTCAGAGCTGATCTTGGACCCCCTTAGCTGGTTATGGGGACACGATGCCATGTGAGGCAGACCAGGCACAGCACACAGGACACATGAGAACCAGCTTTTCTGTTTACAGAGGACCAGGCTATCAGCTGATGCAAGTTGATGTTGCTTCATTAACTTCAAGGGAGCTCAGTGGACTTATGAATTGGGAGTTCAGTTTTAAATCCTGCTATATTCTGAGGAGTAAAACAGGGAATGGAAAAACATGCAATAGATGGGTCATCAGACCTCAGACTAAACTTCCAAGGTTAGCTGAAACATAGTAAAAGGAGTCTTATGGTAGCAAGTCCAGAAAGAGAGACTCTTATTGCTCAGAAACAGCCAGAAGAAAACTGATTTAAAGAAAATGCTGTACCCAACTTGAGTTCAAAGCTGTGGGTTTAATTCAAATCTTTCCATTCAAAGCTGAGCCAGGCTTACAGAAAGGTGTGAGGTACAAGCTGGAAGGTATGATGTTAGATTCATTTTAATGCACATATTACATTTGCTAGATGAATAATGCTTCAGATACTTTAAGTAAATTTGATTGATTAAGCTGCCTAATTACATTCTACTGTTTGTTATAGGTCTAATTTTGTTTCAAAGCTAAAAGGAGAAGAGCAGAGAACTGAACACCGTCTCTCATGTTGGTTATATTACAAATCAGTTGCAAGTGCAATATGCAACTCAAAACCACACTGCTGATTTACAATTATGCAAGCAAGCACTTCAGCTAATTGTATAATGATACCTAAATTGCTGAGGTACAGTGACATTCACTTATTCTGCTCAAGGATGCAAGGGGCAAATATGTATGTCAAAATGTATAATTTAGTATACAATTGGACATAGAACTGAAAGAGAAATAATAAGTCCTTAACTAGCATCAAACTGAGCTAAATTATCTCTTCTGGCCATTACAAACTGAATACTCACAAACACTTGTCAGTCATTACTTTTCTTTCTGCACACTTCAAAGCCGGTAGCCTACAGAGGTGCTTTAAATATAATTATTATTACTTAATGGAACTCATACAACTGCTACTCTTAATTTTTTTAACCAAAACAGTGCTTTGGTAGTTGGATGCCAGGTGCCCCCCCAGGCCTCTCTATCACTCCCCCTTCAGCAAAATCAAAGGGGAGAATAAGATGAAAAACTCATGGGTCAAGATAAAAGCAGTTTAATTAAAGCAAAGGCTAAGGCCACACACAGAAACAAAAGATAAACAAAGATGTCATTCTCTGCTTCCTCTCAGTAAGCAACGTCCAGCCACTTCCTGGGAAAGCAGAGCTTCAGTATGTGTAGCACCTGCTCCTGGAGACAAATGTAGTGACAAATGCCCCTCTCCCCTCCTCTCTTCCCTTGGCTTTTATAGCTGAGCTGATGTCACATGGTATGGACCAGCCAATCCGGGTCAGCTGTCCTGGCTCCGCCCCCTCCCAGGATGTGTTATAAACACCTTGCCAGCCATCACTGCAACACTCTGTGAGGGCTCCTGTGGGGATATAATCCTAATAAAATCTTGCTTCCTGCTTGTATGCCCATTTGTGTTTATGCTTTTAAACAACCATTTCTCAAGTAACAACCGTTCCTTTGTGTTATTGATCTCTACCCATGATGTGCTTGTTTCGGCAGGGATAGAGTTAATTTTCTTTATGGTAACTAGTATGGGGCTATGTTTTGGATTTGTGCTGAAAACAGTGTTGATAATACAGAGATGTTTTGGTTACTGATGAGGGTACTCACACAGAGTTAAGGCCTTATCTGCTTCTCACACCACCCCACCAGCGAGGAGGATGGGGGGGCACAAGAAGTTGGGAGGAGACACATCTGGGACAGCTATCACCAAATGTCTAAAGGAATATTCCATACCATATGACATTATGCTCAGCATATAAATCTGGGCTAAAGACAAGGAAAAGGAGGATGTTTGGAGTGATGGCATTTGTCTTCCCAAGTGATTGTTACACATGATGGAGCCCTGCTTTCCCGGAGACAGCTGAACACCTGCCAGTTGATGGAAAGGAGTAAATAAATTCCTTCTTTTGCTTTGCTTGTTAAACTGTCTTTATCTCAACCCATGAGTTTTCTTACTTTTACCCTTCTGAATCTCTCCCCTGTCTCACCAGGAGACTGTGAGTGAGCACCTGTCTGGTGGTTATTGCTCACTGGGGTTAAACCATGACACATGACAACAGCAACAGTCACTGTGCAAACAACATATAACTTTAAGAAAGTGATTACAATACCCCAAATAGTGTGTATTTGTTTGTCACACACAGTTTTTCCTAAGTAAAATGACAGTACCTTTTTTTCTTATAATTTTGTTGTACAGGAAAAGAATAACAAAATAAATAGCAAATTTAGCTACAATTACAGATGATGATTAGAAGAAGAAGAAGAAGAAGGAGAAGACAGAAGTATATTATCATTATAGCAAACTAAGTATGTTCAAAAATAAATGTTGGGAATTAAAAACGCTAACAATACCAGAAAAACAATATAAAACTAAAATGTTTTGACTACTGTGAAACTTCCTCTGGCAGGAAATCTGGATGTTGTCTTTTCAGTTTTCTAGATTAACTTTTTCCTTCTAATCTGTGAAACAAACCTAATTTTTTCAATATCCTCTTGCAGATCACCGCACTACCTCCTGACTGGGAGGAAATAATTGTCAACTTCACAGAACAAAACAACTCTTCCATTGCAACTGTTCTAATTAGAAGTGATCAGGTAATGGATTAGATGCAGAAGCAAACAAGCTGTGGAGAATTTGAATGAGCTCTCTTCTCAACTGTCTTCAAAGTCATCAACAGCTGAATGAAAATGTCTTGTCCCAAGCCAGCTGCATAAGCATGGGGCCCTCAGCATATAAAATATATATAAGGGGTAGTTGCCTAGTTGTTTAAGGCATCTGTGTCCCCTCCTGAGCCAGAAGGTCTGCAGTGACCAGCACATGTAGATGCTGCTGGCCTAGTGGCTATGAGTGTATGGAGGGAGGGAGGAATCAACAGACAGGCAGAGAAGAAGAAATAAAGAGGTATATATTGATTAAGAATACCTTATCTTTGTCCATTTCTTCCCGGTCTGCTATAAATCCCTGGCAGATGGTGAAGCTTGCCTTGCCAGTGCATAACTTAAGTGCACTTAGCTATATAAACAGGATTTATCCTACCTTAGAGGTAAACTGTGTCCTACCTTCCCTCAGGATTCAATAGCACTTAACTGGTGCCAAGTGATGGTGTTTGATCCTTAACAGGGTGTTTGATGGCTAAGGAGAAAGAACAAATAAACGGAATGTAGCAGATCATTTTCCTGTGGTGTATCATTGTCATGTACAGGCTGGTTGTTCTTTAGCAAAAACAAGGCGCTTGTATCGGTGGGTTCACTCAGAGAATAAGTTGCTTTGAGAAAGGGATTAGCATGTGGCTCTCTTCTAACTAACATAGCCCACAAAGAAATGGCTGTCATGAAATGAACAGATGTGCTTAGAAAACTGAAGCCAGACCTATGCAATTCTATTAGCTTCAGCAGAGCTATGTGGGAATAAGTGAGTGAAAATTAACGCTGGGTCTTTGCTGCGAACAGTTCAGGTACTTTAGTGGGATTTTGGATAATTTGGCTTAAATCGTATACAATTCCACTGTGTAAAGCAGAAAAGAGTTTAGCCGCTTGTTAGGATATAGTTGCACATGAACACCCTTCTGTTACTAATGAACTCTAAACACAACTGTGTTTTTTGTTGATGTTTTAATTCATGTGTACTGCTGTAATGTGCAACAGCAATCTCATCCAAATTGTTACTATAATTAATGAGAGTGCTATGGTTTTAGGTTTGAATCAGGAAGCTGCTATTTGAATGGTAGTACCAACAGATTTGGAGATGGCGATATAATCTGATGCTGTACATGAGGAACATGCCCAGCTGGATAAGCTTTGAAGCAGTCTGAGTAGGAGAGTGAAGTTCTGTTGTATGGAAAATAAAGACAGTCTGAGTCAAAGATGCTATCACACTTAATAATTTCTGTTATATTTTTATCATGTGTCATTGAAATAGAGAGGAAAAGCAAAGACAAGTATTCCCTGAGGGACAGATGTTGCTACCATTCTTGATACAAAGCCTCTATAGAATTTTATAGGCATTTCCAGCTAAAAGACATGATAGGATAGGGAATTGCTCTATGATCTGTGCATGGTAACAGGCAACAGAAGAGTTAACACCAGAAACCTCTTACAGTGGAGATAGTGCTGATTCAGCCTCTTTGTTTCTGGATTATCGATAAACAATTTAACAGTGTTGAAATCACACAGGATGTTTTGATGTTTTGCTCTTGCCTCTACCACAAAGCAGTAGGGACCACCCAACTCAGCATTTCAGTTATATTGAATGTATGCATATTTAAAAGAAGTTATGAAACAATTTAACATTAAATGCATTTCAGAACACATGCTTCTGTGATAATGACACTTGGGAACTGTGTAATGGGATGAGCAGTAGATGGTATGAGTGAGTGGGAAGCCACTTACAGCAATACACACTGGTAAAAAGGGGTAAGTCTGAAATGCTGGCCTATGAAACACAGAAAATAACCATAACTTTTGGGGCCGTATTCTGAAACAGGCTGGGGTGAATAGAAGCTGATGAAGATGATAGGGACTGAAGAGATCACAGCAACAGAAGATGAAGCAAAAAGCACAACTTCTTTACAAAAAAACCTTACTGTGTTAAAACAAATGACAGATCATGCATGGTTAACAAATGAACAGTCAAAACAAAGGCATACAATTCATGTGTACATTTTAAGTGTCTCTCATTAATAAAAGCCAATATCCTTCAGCGTTACAAACGATAAGAAAAAAGAAAAAGAAAGAATGGAATGTGAAACTGCAGAAGGGGCACTGTATGAGAAATAGTAACTAACCAAAGCACTACTAGACAATCTAAAAGCAGTGAAAGCATTGGACATTTAGGGCTTTTTTTGTCTTTTGGACTGCAAATGTGAAAGAGAGAAAAGGACTACAGAAAAAAATACATAACAGTTCAGAGAGTATGTTTGTCAGATAAAGATCTATAACCCTTGAAAATCTTAAGGAAAAAAATATGCAGATATTTTCCTTAAAGTGACTCAGAAGCTGCCCTTGTCATCTGGAGAGGTTGCTGCTGTTGCAGCGATGAGCATGATCTGCCACTGGAATTTGCCTTGGACAATATCAAGAACCACACATCATTTTGTGCTAGAGGCTTGAATGAGATTCTCAGATGAAAGGAGGATCTTATTTATGTCAGCAATGCCATAATAGTGTGGTTGTAGCTGCTATGGACTGAGGTAGCCTAACAGCTTGTCTCCCCTGCTATAGCTATATCAGATTTGTCTAACAAATAAACCACTTTTTCTGACAAACTTTCCATGCTTTAGATCAGCCATGCAGTGATTTCCTCATATTTGCAAACACTAGCTGTATTTAATCATGCAAGAAAGACTAATTCCCTACTACTCTGGGATAGTTTTATACATCTCAACTTTTGTGATGAATTATGTGCTTACTGTAACATTTTTTCATATCCTCTTTCTGAATCGGTTTGTACTTTAATGGCCACACAGACAGCTCTTTATGTACATCTTCCTTCTCAAGGAGTCTGTGGGGAGGCTTTGTAGTTCCACATCTGTTTTTACACATTCTTCTCTTTCTGTTTCTCTTTCATACTAAAAGAACATATGCATTAAAAAAAAAAGGAATCCCTTTGTGTCTCTTTCTCCCTGTTCCTTCTAACCCCACTTGTCTCTTAAGATTCAGAATTGTTACCATCCAGATGATAAAACTTTGTCAATAGTGGCACTCTGGCAACTTTAAGTTGTAAGTCTCATGGATTCACTCCTTGGTCTTGCTCAGATTTTGTTAATAGATCAAATGGTCTTTTCTGCAGGAAATGGTGAGGCTGTGAAATGTAGAATAGGATTTGCCTGAGAGGTAGTGGACTTCTGCCCTACGAACCCACCTCTGACTATGAGCACAAGTTCAGAACAGCAAGCATTCAGGCAATGTGACAGCATGTTGTTATGCCACATTTAAGGTTTCCTTACTGACATTATCCAACCCTATCTCTACTCTCTGAAATAACTTCTAGATGAAATGCCAATGTCATTTTGGCTTGCATTACAGAAATTTCTGTTTGCTTCCATAGCTTCAAATTATTTTGTGCTTAAAAAATATTATTTTCTAGTAAGAAAATCCCAATCATATTTATATGTGGGTGTCAGCACACAGCAGTAGTTCATGAGACTGACTTCAAATCCATTTAAACCAATGGTTACTGTAGAGCATTTTTAGTGCACAAGCTCCAACTTCAACAGTAGTTTTGTCTGTGAGGGAGATAATGCCTCTCCAGATCTAATTATTTCATAGAATCATAGAATCATAGAATCATAGAATCATAGAATCATAGAATCATAGAATCATAGAATGGCCTGGGTTGAAAAGGACCATAGTGATCATCTAGTTTCAACCCCCCCGCCATATGCAGGGCCGCCAACCACTAAACCAGGCTGCTCA